>CM023201.3:15210850-15587085 GCA_004115045.4 Sinella curviseta | reverse complement strand
AACACTTACTTATAATGATAAATAGAAGCGGCATTGCGCGTAAGATTTGGAAAGGTGACTGAAGAAATAAACAGTTTGAATGATGTTTCATGGTATCTTGTTTTCTATGCGGCTTTCCCGCGTCACCTATTTCACGTAGTGACATGTGGCTTTCAAAGGGCTGTGTCGAACTTCATTCTATGCCTTTCCGTAAGTTCGGAGTTGTTACAAAACTTCTTTTGTACGCCGTGATACTTGTCTGCAAAATTAAAATCACAGCATCAACCATAAGGACCACCAAATCTTAGCTATATATATAACCGAAATTCGCTACCCTTTTTACAAATGGTGTTAAGCTTGAAAATTGTACTATGTATTTAAGCTTTCTACATAGTAACAAATAGCCGGTCTTTACAAATTGTTTGGTAAGGCTCCATCGCACGGCAATTTGAATGCAAGAAAGAACTTCAAACAGTTTCTTACTATCCTTAAAAATTAATTATTGTCCTCCTGTTTTATAAATAAATGAACACTTCTTCCTTATTTAAGTGATTCCAAAAATAAGTGATCCTTATTTTTGGTATTGCCACTTTTTTCATAAACGCGCAAGACGTACGGCGTTTCATTACAATTCACCATACTGAATGTTTGTCCCAAGCACAGGTTCATGAGATTGGTGTCAGAAGCTATGCTGCAGGTGGTTGGTAATTATTGGAAACAGAATGATCGTTGTCTTGTGAGCAAACTTTTCCAAACAGAACTCTGAATCTTGACATGCGGGTGGTGATCGTAGTCTTTCAACAATCTCCAGAACTCGACCAGTAAAATGTAAATGATGGAATGAGACGAGAGACGATGCGAGTTGGACAGTAGTAATTAACAGCTTTTTATTTTAACTTGATAACAATTAACTGACAATTTATCTTGGCTTTTTAGCTAATTGACTTGACTTGTAAAACTTGACTCTAATTTTGATGACGAACTAAAACTGCTGACTTATGACGCAACTAAATGCACGATGATTCCTGAACGTTACGCTCCTCGCGTGCATTTACATAACTAAACATTACTTGTCGGATTGACAACGCATAACGCCCTATCACAAACGCTTTTTTACTATTCTTTCAATAACAGTAATATTTATGAGTAAACAGTCATTACAGTTTTCATTACTAATTGCATAATATGTGAAGATTATTATAGATTTTAGACCAAGTGCAAGATTGTTCTACATGTCAGCCGACATTATAATCTCAGAATATTGTGCCATATTGCATTATACAAATAGGCTAATTCTAAATACTAACGTTCAATGTCACAAAAATTGGTTTCCAATAGTATTTAGAATGTAACGTTTAATCATTCATCGTACAGTGGCAGTACGGATAGTCTTTATTCTGGTTATTACTAGCAAAGAGAGTAAATTAAAAATCCCATTTTTACGTTTTGACTTTGCAAACTGTTGCAGTTTTATTTGCTCCTTAAAACTCATAGACGGAACTTGAAATAAGTTTTCAATTTATGTCTCTACATTACTGGAATGAACTAAATTAATTTTGTTCTAATATTAGTCTGAACCAAAGCACTAAATAATAATTAAGTTAGTCCTGTAACCATTTAAATGCATTTCATTTCACGTGAGCTTTCGACCGCGGGAACAATATCTCCATCAACAGATTACGAATGGAGAGATATAATAACATCTAGGCGCAACCATTACAAGCATAATATACAACTTCACGAAAAGACTATAATGAGATGAGCAAGTGTCTAATAAATTATGAATATTGACATAACGTTGTAATTGTTAAGTTAACAATTACGTGCCTCTTGTAGATCTAATTGTAAGAATGCTTAGCTAGTTTGTTCACAAAATTTAGCTCATAGACAACAACAGAAATCTAGGTTTCGCATGGTTATATTTAAATATTCAATCATTAACTACGACGTTCACGACTTGGACATATTTATTTTACTAGTGTGTCAATTACAACCAAGAATTCAGCTTATTAACTATAGCCTCGAATAGAAAAACGAAGAAGCCGCTTCGAGAAAAGTTCGTTTAAAACGTAGCAGATTGATCTCGATTCTGCCCATATTACATTGAAATGTAGGATCGGTTGCTTGCAATTCTTTCGTGGAAATAAAAAATGTTATAGGCATGCAGACAAAAAAGGAACCTTCCGGCTTTGGTTTAAATACTGTGAAATGTGAAATTACATTTTTGCAATTCGGTTTCTATAGGGACATAAAAGAAAAATAGTTTTATCAATGTTGATTATTTGCAAATCGAAGAGCATATACGCCGCTTCTGTTCCATTCACGATACAGGATTTTATTCTGTGCTACAGGTAGTCGTGACAGTAGGAACTAGTGAGTTGAGTATAGTTTAAATAGAGGAAAATAATATCATGGTTTTTATAAGCGATGCCGTAAACTATGGTAAACTCATGTTTGTGAAACAATCGCAGAAGTCATTCCAAAAACTTTATGAATATTGATATTCAGCATTAAATAGACAACTGAATTCAGATTTCTTAGAATAAATTGTGAAAAATTTAAGACATAACACCAACACCCTTCACCGATATGCCGAAATGATAAAATGTAATTTTTGTTGAAAGTCGCGTATCTCAAGTTCGCCATCGCAAATTTGGATTGCATCATGTGCCACAAATGTTCGTTGCAACTGATGAAATAAATCGTAGTAATGTGATGCGTTGAAACTTAAAATCCAGTAGCATTAGTAATTAATTAAATTAAGTTTTCGCAATAGTATATACCTGGAGTGAAGAAAAAATGAACACCGACAACCTGAAATGCCTGCACATCTCTCTTTTTCATGTTAATAGGTAAGTTACAGTTTCGGCTTCCGATTTTATTTTAATTCCACTCATAATTAACACAAATATCATGTATCTCGATTACAAATTCCTTGTTTATTTTCCTATGCCTCAGAGCGGATAGCTGGGGCTAACAAAAATAATGTTTAATCCGTGTGGGATAGCCACATGCGGACTGCAACATTAGAATCTGAATACATATTGCAACCATTTACTAGCCATTCACAGCCACTTCTCTACATGGCTTTGCTACTGCATTACTAAATATAAAATTATTCGCTTAAATAATGTAAGGTAATTAGATAATACTGTTAAGTAACTGAACTTTGGTTCTTGGTTTCCTTGAGTAAAATAATTAACTTTTGAAAATTATACCATTGCATTATATTGATTGTCAGTGTTAAGTTCAATTACTTGCACGAGTTCAATACTTGAACTTCAATTAGCTCTAACAATTGTCCTCACCAAATATCTTGTGAATGCCAATTTTCTAAACATTGAAACATATTTTTGAGCTTAACGCCATTCATCGAAACACAGACTGCTCTCGGCCCCTTCCAACAGAAGGTTACTGCGTTTCCGTTACAATAGGTTTCCTAATGTGAATTGAATCTGGAATGAAAGGGAAATTACAAATGCTTTAATTGATTGCGAATAAAATTAACGTTGGTAACTATTATTTATAAATAAACTTGTTTGCGTGCTGGCGTTTGGTAGGTCCATCATTCCAGACTGACAAGAAATTATTAAAATACCTATAAGGTTTGATACTTCGGGAAAGCTGATAGAAAAGTCAGCATCGTATGCAAAAAAGTAGACAGCACGATTATTAACAATTGAAAAATATTTCGACAGAGATCGCTTTAATTCAATACTTATTTTTGTTGCATGACGCGTCAAACTAACACTTTGATGTACCCGGTTAAAGTGGGCTACACTTACACAACCGGCTGGTGCGACTAATGTAGCTTAATAATTTGAAATTTTTGTTGTTGAAAATTTGAAGAATGATATTCGAAGAAAGAATTATTTAATTTCACTGTAATACAATAAATAGGAGAACACATACTGTAAAGACCAATATATTATTGGTAATAATTTATCATTTTATGTAGTTTCTTCGGATTGTAATTCTATCCATGATATGGATCGTTGAATAAGGCAAATACGGTTTGCATGGATTCAGTCAAAGACGAGTTTGAATCCCAACAGGTATTACGATCCCAATCCCATGAATATACATATCCATTAACCGTTAAAAAATACGAACTATAAATGTACTTGATTTTCTGAAGTTTTTCACTCATTATCAAGGTTTGCGTTATATGTCATTTTGCAGTATTTACTTGCAAGCTAACATGCTAGAAATATGCAGATATTAAAATAAGATCATGGGCCAATAATGCAATATAATATTCAGCAGTGACTCTTTGTGTGATTCAGCGTCAACATTGATATTGGCATTCACTTTTTGTTTTATGTGTAGGAAAGATAACTTAATAATCCTGGATTATGTATGTGGGAACAAAACCAAATTGGATATTGTGCACTTATTGTTAGTTTATTAAAAAGGACAGGGTTGCGTTTGTTGTAAAATATTCAAAGCGCTGGTCCGCTGTCTATTTTATGGTCTTATGCTCAGATATACATGGCCGAATCAATTACAAGTAAGTTTATTACTTTTTATAAACGTTCAAGGTTGACGCCGTTGTCATCGAATATGTGCCTTCTCAGGTCTTAATATTCTGCACCCAGCCAGTGGCCATTGTTAGTAATTGAGTAAGTGCAATGACTTGTGCTGAGATCCAGTATTTGAAGATTCAATATTTTCATTTGCTTGAAACTCATCAGTGGTTGGTGTGCTATTCCATTACAGGTTCAGTGATACATTTACAATCAAATAAGTCCGCTATGAATACGCTGCAATTTACTAATGACATGTAATGTATCAACAAGTATACATATCCCATTACCAGTTGTATTGGAAATTTAGAAATCAACATGGCATTTTGCGTTAAGAAAGAACCCATCGTAGTTAGGTTAATATGGTGAGGTTGAGGTTGCTGTCGATTCAATCACTAAACAGGTTAAACAGATACATCGCTTCTTTGGTGTACGGGCTAAGTTTTAGAATACATGTTCCAAATAAATGATCGGTCACCAATTTTGTGTACATTTAATGCTGAATATATGCCATTGTTATCATATATTTTAGCCTGAAACTTTCATGTTATGTCGATTAATTTTCGAATGGTGAAACTTGTAATTAAATTGAAATTGCGATTAACATATGTATTTAAGTATGTATTTGCAATACATGGTACCTTCATGATTATTTTACATTTGCAGTGTATATTATTTTCAATGTAAACTCAAAGGTGTGGCCGACGTTTTAAATATATGATCACTACGAATCTGAATTGGTTCAATAGCTGTTTTAGCTGTATTTAATAATTTCCAGAGCACTGTAAATGTTTAACAGGAATTTCAAACACATTATTCACTGTGCTTTCTTATTCTTGTTGCATAACTGCAACGTCATCATCCAGCAACAGGCTACTGGAGACAATAATACAAACCAGGTTGAAATAGATGTCCACAGACTACAGTAGAGAGTGATGTTGATTTTTCGTCGTTTGAATCAGATGTATTTTTCGCTTTGTGTCAAAAATCCGGAAAACCAAAAATCCGGAAGTCCAAAAATCCGGAATTACAAAAATCCGGAAAACCAGAAATCCGGAATCCAAAAATCCGGAAATCCAAAAATCCGTAAGTCAGAAAATAAAAATGTATGTGTTTACTACACAAACATTTTTATACAAATTGACATAGTTCGGTCATCCTAACCCAACCGAACCTAACCGAACCTAACCTAACCAAACCTGACTTAATTTAAACTAATCTCTCTTTGATTTCTCTTCAATAGTTTTCCGGATTTTTGGACTTCCGGATTATTGGATTCCGGATTATTGGATTCCGGATTTTTGGATTTCCGGATTTTTGGACTTCCGGATTTTTGGATTTCCGGATTTTTGATACACCCCGTATTTTTCACTGATAATCTCCTAAAGAAAATTGAGTTTTATAATACTATTTGAAAAATTACAGCAGTACTTTCTATATTATCGGTTTGAAACGTTACTTCTTGTTTGCGTTCAATTCGTTGTCCGCTGAAGACATCAAATATTATATAACCCCAGTTTCCCACTGTCATTCAAAGACCAGCAATATGTAATATTTTTAATCTTAGCGCCGACGTTAGGAATATGGGTCGGTTTCGGTTACGTGCCAACCACAGGTTCTTAGTCGGTTGATTTCATACGTTGCATTTTGTGTATCGACATTTTGAAAATAAATTTATCGAAGTGAAGTACAAAATGATATATTTAGTGTTTGCAAATAAAGTTCATTGTCAACTATACTTTTTACGTTATTTGTAAATATGTATTATTTTGCTTAACGAACTTAAACAAAAGCTTAAGTACCGAGAAATCGCTAATTTATTTATTTAGTTTTAGTAGTTCTTGCTAACAAGAATTGTAAATATGAATGACGTACAACATAAAAATCCTGCGGACCTCTTTTACATATCAGCAGGTCAATTACACTGTCATGTTTCGGTTTGGTTTTATACACGCCAAATTAGTAAGTACACAAACACGACGTCTCTAGATTACGAATTCCGTATTGTTTTTCCTGTTTAGAATATTGAATAGCTGCCTCTATCGAAAAATCAGGTTTTGTCATAATTAAATTAAATTAAGAATTGAGGTCAAGAATTAAATTTTGAAAATGAATTGATCGTATGGTGTCGATTGACGGATTGAGGTTCCAGTGCTTGCATGTATTCATTAGCGTTATACAATAAGCCTTACCAAGTGCTTTAAAACGCCAGGATTCAGAAAAGGTTACATATGTTTTAGTTTAACATCACTCGTAGAAACACTGCCTAATTTCTGTTAGATGTGAACTACAGGTTCAGTCTTCAATCTTATAGGTTGGGTTAACGGGAATAACATAAACTGGAAAGAAATGTTACGAAGAATAAGCAGATTCATTGACGGCAGATAATATTTAACCTTGTTTATACTGTGATTTATCAATACTCCTGTTGGTATTATTTACGTTTGGACACTTAGAATGTGATGCTGGAGTGCCGACTTGCAAGCAGCATTAAAATAAAAGCAGATCATCAAATCGATTGCCACTGCTTACAATTGTGACTGATAATATGCAGCAGGTTATGTATATACGTACGAACAATACTATATGCATCATAATGCAAATTTTTCAATGAAATATTTTAGAACATCTATTAATTGTGTAGTTGCGTTTTAATGCAGTTTTCGGAAATAATTTCATTAATCATGGGCGGTAAATTGAGTTCATTCGTTGAGGCTTATTAGAAACTACAGCTGTACATATGCTCGGATTTGCGACGAAGTTTTCATTTAACAGTGTAGATTGTGGAATTTCTCGGCAATAACTTACAAAGTATGGAACCGATGTGCCGTGATGATACAAAGTAAATGTAATAAAAACTTTAGTAAATGAACAATGAATTTCTAGTAGAAGTTTGTAGACGTGTACCAAGTATATTTTCAACATTATTGTTGAGCAGCCTTTTACATTTGTCGCGTAATATTTGGTTTCTCAGCTTTTGAGCTACTAGTTACTTTAGCCAATTCGCTTTATTACGCTTTTATAAATTGGGATATAAGAAAAAAAAAATCATTTTCCTTGGAAGTGGCAAATTGTTGAAATTACATATGCCAAAAAGGAGCGTAGTTAAACAATTCACGAACTGTCGAATGTTTCGTCGGAGAATATCTTCTTCAAATTATTATTATTTTTTAATGCAAGCATCAACCTAATGTACCCATCCAAAGTGAGTAATACTTACAACTGTACAGAGCGTTTTTAAATACGTTCGCATTTTCCTACACCCAGAGCAAAATAAGCAAAAACTCAAGTCTGATATGCGTACTTTATAAACAATGAAGATTAATTTAGTCTAAGGATTTTGAGACCTTTTGAAATTTTAAATTCAAACTTACTGCATAAATATATTCCATAACGCCGTCAGTTATATATCACGGCGAGAATATAGAAAAAAACTAAGCAGGTAGGTTGCAGCAAATAGAGTATTATGTTAAAAGGTTGGTTGTTCACAGTTCTATGTGAAAGGATGAAATGTCGCAAGGATACAAAAAAGTAAAGCTATAGTTTTTATCACAACACCGGATTTACTATTTATCATAATTTTACGGTGACAACAAGTTTTTGTGTTTTTATGTTAACAAAGTGAACTGAAACCACTATAGGGCGTCACTTCAGTGAATATGTGTAACAATTATGTTTACCCATAAGTCGTGATTATAATAATGTTTTTAAAGATTTTGTTCAATTGAAAAATACACCATGCTTTCTATTAACAAAAAAATATTTGTCTGGCGTTAAAGAAGGTTCAGATGTAAAAGATTACTCTATATTAAATATACGACAAAAGAAATACAAGATCATCGGTTATTGTAAATACCATCTTGTATTTCTTTATTCGTTCCTGCTTGACAATACTGACAGTCTTCGTGCAACAGAAGTCAGCTGGATGACACAATTTCTTGTACTGATGTCCCTGTAAGCGAAGTATTAACTTTGGAGAAATGTATTAAACTTGTTCGTAGTTTGCTATTTTGTTGTTAATCACAGGTACGTACTTCTTTTGCTACCTTAATCCAAAAGTTTGTGGTTACGAACTGATAGTAAATAATAATTTGATTTCCAACAGATGTATATTTCAATGCTTACAAATTAATTTTACGAAGGGGAAAACGCTGATTTCAATTTATGGTAATGTATATATATTTTCAAGAGACTGAGCTGAACCCTCAGCATTTTGACCAATGAAGATTCATAACGCATATGCATTAATTTATTTTACTATGAATGTCCAACTACACAGACGAAGACAACTTATCAGCTTATACATTGCTTTGCAAATACATTTCTTATATTTTGGTATAGCTTTGCTGCCGTTAATGCCAAATGCAAGATGATTTATTTAATGATTTCAAAAACAGTTCATGATCATTTACAATTGCGTATATTGTGATTTTTGCATATTCGTTTTTTATAGCTTGTGTTTGTGGGTTGCAAGGATGTCGTCTTGCAGAAATAAGAAACCAAAATGATTCAAATGAGGTTACTAATTCCAATAGTAGTGTAGCCGTTTAATAATGTGGTATTTGATTTGTGCAGAAAATGGTTGTTAGAATTTGTAAGTGCTTATCATTGCTAGCACATATCACCTCGGAAGTGTTCAAGGATTTTCTCGACGCTTATGTCCGTTGATAGTCATTCAGAAGAACTATTCACTTAGTTTTAAGTACTTGGTACTCGTATTAACCATATCACAAAATAATAAATAACAGACTGGTACTGTAATCTGTATGATTTTTTGACGTCGGCTCCCATGGCGTCATATCACGAAGAGATAATATGCGTTGCCAGTATTCATCTTGCTACCGCTATTTTAAAACGACATAAAATTTCTCCATTTGCTAGTAATTGCTGAATTGTGATACCCTGGCACGAAGACTCAGTGCGCTATATCTGAGCCGACGTTACAGAAAAATGATTGATAGATGCCTAAAGGCTAACGTTAAGGTCGCATTAAGTGTAATTTCTCCTACGAAACTGAGCATGTAATACATTTAATGTAATTGCAATAGTACTTTGCAGAAGCAAAGAATCATTAGCACAGAAGTATATGTCAACCAGGTGGGACATTAGTATTATTAAATATGTCCATTTTTAATTGATTTAATGCTGCACTTATACTACACCTTGTTGTTCCTATTTTCAACGCATATTTCAATTTGTTCGAGTTAACATTAATTTATATGTAACTATTTTACAAAGGAATACAAAATCTTGTATTGACAACATTGTTTGATCTGCATCAATATTTGAAATGCAGTGTAATGTCTTGAATGACACGACAGACTATAGTATAATACATTCCACAATAAGCAGAGCTAATTTTTGAAAATTATATGGAATGACTCAGCGCATAATGTTTTCATTGAATTATTATTCCTTTAGATTTTGCATCAGGCTACTTTTGCTCCAGGTATGGTTGTGTGCATTTTATATGTTGGGAGAATTTAAATATCTAGAAGATCTGCTCAGCTTTTAAAAATTACGACTAACAATGTAAAATATTATCAATTCCGTAACGGCATTATTTGCATCGCCTGTTGAAATTCATTTATAATTTAGCAGAGTTCACTTGTATGGGCGTGTGGTACTGAAGTATTGGATGTGTGAGTTTCTTGTGTATTGTTACGGGAATAAAAACACAAATTAGAGCTTGATGTTTTAGTTCACTGTGAAATGAAATATGTGAAATTTTTATAGTTTCAGTTTAAATAGATACCAAAAATAAAGATATTCTTTATTAATGAAACTTATTTGCCGGATGAACCGCATATACGCCGCTGCCCTTCAATTCGTGATCCGGAATTTTATTTGTTGAAGTAGGTGGCTTGCAATTCAAGAGGTACACGAGAGCGTTGTTTATACGGGTGAAAATATTGGCAGATGGCAGATATGTAATCAACGATGTCGACAATGATGGTAAACTTAGATATTGCAAAACAGATACACACTGAGGCCTCTACAAGAACATTCATGAAATTAAAAAAGTCAATAAAAGATTGATCTCAGGTAGTATTTGGCAAAATGATACAAGAGGTTACATCCCGACAAACTGTAAGTTTATTAAATTGGGAATGATAATACTTGAGATAACAAGGGTGAGCCTAATATGAATGCCGTCAACCAGAAAAAACCTGTCAATGTTTTTTACATGTAAATAGGTCAGTAACGTCGAGCCCGGATTTGGGTTTTAATTGCACTCATGATTACCACAAACACGATGTACCTAGGTTATGAGTTATTTATTTGGCAAAGGAAGAATATATACGCCGATTGAGTTCAATTCTAGGTCCGTGATTCATTAAGTGTTTTAGATACCTCCAAAATCAGAATGTAGCGATGATTGTGTGATCAAAAGGGATGTGATATTGGGATCAAAAAAGGATATTGTCGGGTGTGAAATGTGCGATGCCGAAAACGATTGTAAACTAAATGTCACAAAATGTACACATTTAAGCTATTGTGAGTTAATGTATTTAATTGTTTAGAGTATCAATTTTATTCGAAATCTGAATTCAGATTTTCCAAGACTGAATTGTGTACAAATATTTAGATAATTAGATTTACTTGAATTGATACACTAAATTAACAACCTGCGTGCCCATGTCACTGTAAATGTCATACGAAATCGCATTCAACGTTAACATGTCAAGCCTGTTATCGTTCAATTCTGTTACTTGGAAATAATGTCGGCTGTTGGCACGAGCTGGAGCAATTGGCACTACAATGCTTGTTCATGGAGTCAATTTCATATCCGGTAAAAATAAAATCATATTTTATATTTGCTACTTATTTGTTAAGGATGCACGCCGTTTCGGTTCCAATCATGGCCTGCCGTTCATTTATGGAGATGCGGGTCAATTGCGGGCAGGTAAGCCAGAGTTGGTATCGTGTGCATTTAATTATCGTCTAGGTATTCCGGTTACAATTACATACTGATTTATTATATTTGGCGATTGTAATATAATATAATGCACCGCTCAAATTATACAAGCGTACATTTATAAAATTAAGAGGTATGTCACAAAACATATTACGAATTTATTTTCAACAAAGCTTTCCTCATGTTTGGATCACAACATTGTCCAAGACTGACCAGTCCCTTTAGACACGACTGTATCGAAAACACGAGTAAAGATTAAATAGATCGCGGAAGCTTGATGAAACTTCAAGCCGAATTAAATAATGTTGCCAGGAGTCTTTCGAAGTTGTTGTTAGCTTATTATCTTCCACAAACAAACAAAGCAGCTGAAGTTGAAAATGAAGGCATGTGTGCATGCAAGAATGGAGCCTTGCTAATTTATGCACAATATGTAGAATGATTTCATTAATTCTTTATGATTGTTAGTTGAAGCCTCTAGCTGGTACGACGAAGACTTTACGCAGCAATGTAAGCAACGTTGGACATGGTGCTCTCAGAGCGTTTTCACTTTTCTTATTTGTTTAGTCCCCTAGTATAGGAAAGCTAAGTCTCCAACCAATATGCGCATTTTCATGGCTAGAATGATTAATTTAGCTAACTGATTTCTAGATCTTTTGAAAATTTAATTCCAAAATTACATCATCATTCAATTACTTCACGCCGTAAGCAATATTAATATGCGTAATTTTTTAAAATCGTAGCAGGTTAATCTCGCTTTTGTTGTTATGTGGAAATGATGGTTACAAATTACTGTGCATAATATTACATTGTTAAAAGGTGACGACAAAAACGTGTAGCTGTAGTTTTTAGTTCAATAAAAATAGGAAGGCGTATCGATGAACAAATGATTAAATCTTTCGGAAATTCATTTGCAGAAAAAACATGTACATAATGTAGACACAATGAATTAAAATTGATGATTGTTTTAGCCGTTTTTGTTGTGATGTCTTTGATCACTTTGTGAGCAATGTATTCCTTGAAGCAAAGTGAAATATGGAGATAACTGAGGGTAGTTGTTCACCAATACCGAATGGAGAAAGTTGGTAAAAGTTGTGTTAATTTATCGAAGTTAAATAAGAGGTGAAGTCGAGAGACATTTCGTGTAGAATGTGAAATCACTGGGGAATGTTTGGCAATAATTTGCTTTCATTCTTTGGTCAAGTTCGAATTCGAAAGAATCTGGTCCGTAGTGTAGTATGGCACACCGGAATAGATCGGAGAGCTTTACGGGACTAAAATATTAATTTGCCACAAAAATGTAAATTGTTTTGTCATTTTTAATAAGAATGTTATGTTGTTATGTTTTACTTTACAAAATGATTTTGATGCATGGTGGCCTATAGGGTTTAATATTTGTGATTGCAAGAGAAATAATCTTAGCAGATATTATTTACCTACTTTTGGTAGGAATTTCAGAAGCCCTTTTCAATAAATTTCCCTCTCCATATTATTTAATGACGAAATCGCCATCCGGAAAACGAGACAGTAGAATAAGAAGTATTTTTATTTTTTTTATTATTAAAAGAAACTTGCTCTTAAAAGGCTTCGCCCATAGAGCTAAAATGCAAAATTACAAGGTCATCATAGTTCTTAGATTTAACTAAATCATAATAATCACATAGCAATACATTCAGTGAGTTCCGTCTATATTAAATTAGTAATTACAATTTTTTCCAGGTACTAGAATTAGTTGCTGAAATTATTGACGTTATTAACTGATTTTTGTTACATACATCTTCATCTTTAGACAAAATGACGACGAATTTCTTATTACATAAATTGACATTTTGCATTCATTTACACTATTTGTTGACATTTATAGATTATTTAAATTATAAATTATTATAAATCGTGGCAAATGATAACAATGACAATTTTTAACTCGATTGACTGATTTGCTAATCACAATCTTTGACAGCTTATGATGGTAGCTAATGACTTATATAATAACATAAACTTCTACATCAATGAAATGCATAATATATTTGTTACGTAGGTATATAAACAATCGTTGTGAATGCTCATTAACACTTTTTACAATATTATACAATGACAGCACATTCTGTGACTACATTACAAGTTGCTACTTGATATTATTTTGCACCGTCAGCAAATTTATAAAGTACAAGAAGCTTTAATTCATTATATATTACGATTCAACGTTCACTTTTAATTTGATGCATGTTATACTTGCTTGCAAGTAAGCTTAATATTATAAAGCATTCCAAGTTGTGCGCAATTACAAATTAGAAATGAAATGACTTTGCTTTTATGGTGAATTTAGATATAGAATTTGCTTACAGTAACACATTTCATTCATATCCCGACTCTCATTCCAAGATTTGATTACATCCTTCATCGTTGCTTTCAACTTCTTCACGAATTTATTAGGTAGTTTTTGGCCGAGTTTTTCAGGGAGGCGTTTCCAGTCCAGCAGCATATATTCCCCGCAAGTACATGAATGCGTCTTAAGTTTTTCTACATTTTCCCGTAAAATTAGGTCCATCAGTAGGTCCATTTTTTCGTCTCCGAAACCGTACGTGTTCCCAATTTGCCGGATATTATCAATTTTATCTTCAGTTTCTCGAAATCGAATGTCATCCACAGGTTCCACCATTTCCGTAACCGCTTTGGCTTGCGTTTCGTCCGTGAGTGGCGTTTCTCCTGTCCCAACAGGTTGTCCTTCATCCGGTTCTATACATGGTTGATTGACATGGCCTGGTGACCCATCAAGACTTGAACCAACTTCGGTACTATTTTTGCTATTCTCAGTTGGCACATCATCAGTGATTGAAACTTTTTCACCAAACGCTTTTAGCTTGTGACAGTTTTTAAAAATTGTGCGTCTTTCACGCCAGTTAGATAACGTCACTATAGCGACTGAATGCGCTGGCCTTTTTAACACGTGCACTTTTTTTGCATGTACACTGGCTCCTAAAGCCGTTTCAAAGAAACTATTAACAATTTTAAGAGCTTGGTAACTGTCCACGCCCTTCAACTGCCTTAAACCATGAATAACAATGTTATTTTCGCTGCTTGACTTATGCCCGGCTAGTTTTTCGTTACAAGTGCCGCTTTTGTTTTCACGCCGTCCCCCATTTGAGTTTTTTAACTGCGCTTCACGGGCAACTAATTTATTTAAACACGTTTCCACTTCGACTTTAATGGCAAGTAGATTGTTTTTAAAGAGTTTCAAAATTTCAAGCTGATTTATTGAAATTGTCTCACAAGTATTTTGTATGCATGTTAGCAATTCTGCTACTTGTGCATTGCCCAAAAGTGAGAAACTTTTATGCACTGCATCGTAGTGCTGATGCGATCCTTGCAAAAATGACGTCATTTTATCTCAATACACTAGGTACAGAAATATGACTCTGTGTGACAGCAAAACAAACTTAATTGCTTTTGCGTTGACTGACGAGAGCAAATCTCGAGTTGTTTCACTCTTCACGGCTCAGAGGAATAAGAAGTAGGAAACAGGTTTAAAGACTGGTAATCGCCCTACAATGTTAAAATGATTAATTTAGTTAATTTTTGAAAATGACAAAAAAATATTTATTCTTTAATTGAATCATCTACAAATTGTGACCCATCTAAATTGCAACTTCGTCATTATAATCAGTATAAACACTGCTATTTTAGTATTTGATGAGCAAGTTGGTCGAAATCGTCTACTCATTTTGAATAAAAATTTCATTCGCTTAACGCTTAATTGCGCACTGTTGTAAAATACGCCAGTAACCTGTAGGGGAATTTACAAGCCAGCGGCCACAAAATTACTTAATGGCGTTTGGAAATTCAAAGCAAACTTCAAAACAAATTAGGGGAGATAAATCGAAAGTAAATGTTTTTGTTAACATTTAAATCATGTGTTCGGCTACATTTTGTAATAAATATTAAGATAAATCATTGCTGAGTATCGATAATGCGGCTAGCAGGAAAGGTAAAACCAGGTACATAGGTCATAATTTATGCAAAAATTAGATGAGCGCTGCCCATGGTGATAATATTTTTTCTCGTTCATTCTGTCAACATTACAAATGACCACCGCATGTTTGCTTCAATACATAAAATTAGGTTGCATTGAAATTAACGTTAATAAAAATGTGACGATCTATTTCATACCATGTGCGTATTGTTAAACCTACCGTACCTGTACGTAACCTAATATTGTTTTTAATTTTTTTATAAATTTGTGCAGTTTTACAGTAGGAATTCTAGCTGCGTCTCTTGTGGGCTGAACATGTTCCATTTACAAATATCGCTCTTAATGTTAATTGGCACCTACATTGTTGGAAAGCTGAACGCCGTCAAGCAAAAATAGTGTGCGAATCACAGATTTATGTGACCAGGTTAACTGTAGTTTCTAACGGTGAGTGAGTCGTACAACACGACAACACTAATAAATTCCGCAGAGAGAGCAGGGAGTCATTATCTTCCGAGGGCTCAACATTTACCATCAGCGGCACCAAAAATGTCGCAATGCCATGGTAAATAAATGATTAAAAATAACCCACCAGCGTTATTATTATCTGGAATTTTACACGCATTTTCAAAACGTGTCGTTTACTAATATTTCATTTATCAATGATTTGATTCTTACAGGTTATTCCTCACAATTTTATCTGAGATTTGCTAAGATGACAATTTCACACATCGTAACGGATATTAGAAAATAGCAACTGCGGGAAGATCGAGACATTGTTGTTTTAGGTAATATAAACCCACCAAATGAAAGCAATATCAAAACTGAGCTTGAAACGAAAAATTTCCTTAAATAAGACATTTTGCCGGCCTGTGTTAATCGATTTCTTGTAACATACCAAGATCATATATTATTGTCCATATAGTTACACAGAGTACAATTTTTCGTGTTGCCACTTATTTACGAAGCTGGCATGTTTTATGCCGTTTCAAGTAAATTCATGACCTCTGATTTTAGTTCATGTAAAATTGGTAGTGATTTGAAAGGACTGGTGGTTTAGTTTATAAAACTATAAGTTGTAGTAACATTATTATTTAATTATAAAATTAATATTTGTAAATAATATTTTCGTAGGATGTCACTCGACAATTTGAAATTCTGGTACTTTCTTGCATTCAAACAGTAACTGTGCCAAGACGCCTTTTGCCAAACATCCTGTAAGCACAAGCTGTGTTGCAATTTCAAAATATGATGTAATATTTACCAACTTAGCGCCGTTTTTGAGACATTAGCCTATTACGGTTATATGCTAATCAAAGGTCGTTTCGTCGAGGGTCATTAATGTTGCATTTTCTGAATTTAAACTTTGTAAGAACCACAGTGAAGCACAAAAGGACGCAATAATTGCAAATGGAATCTTATTGAAACTGTGAGTTTAAATAATTCTTGTATACATGTTAAACACTACCAGGCAGTGACTACCAAGTGCAACATTGCTCTTGTGGAATAGAATACTACTCCTTGGTCCTAGATCCCAAAAACAGATAGGTTCCTGGAACTTCCGACATTATCCCAAGTCACTGCTATATAAAGCATCATGTCTCAAATCAGAGACATTGGATTAACTGTACCGTCATTACAAGCATAATATTCGACACTAGTAAAATGTTTTTAATAAGATGGATTGAATTCTGAAAAACGATTTGACGTTGCAATTTGCTAAGATGGTTACACTAAGGATAGAAGGGGGCAGTAAATTTTTTTTGGTCACAAAAATATGAATGTGTCTATATCGACTGGAAGTCACTTTTTGAGCGTTTTTGAGTAAAAAATATTTTTTGAAAATTTTTGAAAATTTTACGATTCTCAGTCCGTTACATTCAAACAAGATGCTGATTATGACCTAACCGAACCTAACCGAACCTAACCTAACTGTCAACCATTAAGTTTCGAAACATTTCAAAAAATTGTCAAAAATTTTTGAAATCTTTTTTCTTCAAAAAGTGATTTCCAGTCGAGTTAGACATTCATATTTTTGTGACCAAAAAAACTTGATGATGACCAATTTTGCCCATAGTGAGTATTTTAAAAGTTAGAGCAGCTAACTTTTAAAATATAAACTTCATGCAAAATCGGATTTAATATTTGAAATCTACGCCTAAAATATGATATTTTCGCATATATACTTAAACCAGAATCATAACTTTTAGTATCGCTTATTTTCAAGCGCTACTTTTGTACATCAGTTTTACAGCAAATAATGTACATATTCCGATTCTCCGTATAAAATTTGGTTACAATACACACTTTGTTTTGCTGAACCCGACTTACACTTCAAAAGTGTACCTAGTTAGACTGCTTCGCTAATTCATTCACAAATCTAGTTAGTTCACAGCCAACAGCACAATGTAATTGTTCCCATGATACCATTTAACTACTCAATCAATAATGACAACTTTAACCTCTTGGGCATATTTACTAACGTGTTAATTAAAACGAAAAATTCAGGTTAAAAACTATAACCTCGAATAGAAAAAAATTAAAAGTATGTACTACAACGCCGTTGGTTATACAACTCAATACAAATTCCTTTAAAATATAGTAGATTCGTTTCCATTTATGTACATATTTGAAATTCTATGTGGAATACAAGAATGGGTTACTACCTTGAACCAAGTGCCGAATTGGTAAAGTGAATGTGCCTTACTAGCGTAATGAAATTACGCCTTCGAATATTGTGTAATGTAGAAATTATGAGTAAAGCGTAGGTGAACGGGATAATAAATTGGGGAAAGTGGCACTTGACCAATTGGTAAGTGAATCTGTAATCAAATAAAAAAAACAAAAAGTACTAATTGGGTATTTTTATTTGTTACCATGAAATATTTTCTTTTTCCATTGTCTGATCCAGGATAATTTAAAATTGTGAATTATCTTATTTATTTTTTTCGGATCGGCTGGTTAAAGTTCATCTTAGGTGACAGGAATAGGTAAAGATTTCGTTGTTGTTTCATCTTGCCCCATTTTTATGAGGCAAGTTCTTGTAGTTTTAAATATGGCACCAGGCCGTCTGGTTTGCAGCAGAAAAGCACAGAGGCGGTGCAAAAAGGCCAACGGCCAACATTCTTTTATTATAAAAGGCGAGTTTTGCATTGCTCATCCTCGTCTTCCACCATCACTCTAGTCGTAAACTTTGTAGAGAGAAAAATTATGTACTTTTGTGGACGGATTTTACTCCGGATTAATTTTGTCGTTTTTATTATTTGAAAGTTGTTAATAAATAATTAATTGTCATTAATTATCATTGTGGATTAACAACGACCATTTTATTTGGCTAGTTTACTGTGATTTCCTTGATTATCGGAAACAGAAACTGTAGCCCTGTCATTAGTCATTCATTAGTCGTTTGTCATAAGTCACTGTCATTAATATCCTGGTTTTTACGAACATTTTATTTGTGGAATCTTCTGAAAAGTAGTTTTTTGATGCTCGAGAAAAGTCTAGTCCGAACATCTGGCGAACCTGCCAGGATATTTTAAGTATCGACAGTGTTTTTAGTGGTTTTTAAAGTTGACGTTAGTGCTCTACCCTTCCTTCTTAGTGGATGACCAGGACAAGAAAGCAAGAAAAGGACCTGCAAATCAAGATGGAAGCAGCAAAGAAGAAGAGTGCAACAGCCCTGCAGCTGGTGAGGGATGAGTTCAAGGAGCTGGATAAATTGTTAACCGCCAACCCCGTTGACAAGAACGCAATAGAAGGTCAACAGCAGTTAGTGGAGGGGGAGGTGGAGAACTTTTACTTGGCCCAAACCAAGTACATCGACTTGCTTTTGGAAAAGGATATGGACGTGGAATACCAAGCAGAAGAGGCGGAGCGACAAAAAATACGGAAGATGCGTATATCAACGTACGCTAAAGTCACGAAGCTCCTCCAACCACCTCCATCATCATCGTCAACAGCAGCAGCCGGGAGTTCATCATCAGCAACCAGTGCAGCGGTAATAGTGGATTCTGGCACTTATCGTGTAAACCTGCCAAAGCGAGAAATGACAAAATTCTCGGGAGACGTTCGTCAGTGGCCTTCGTTTTGGGCATCTTTTAAAGAAGTGGATGCTGACTCAACCGTTCCGGAAATTGAGAAATATAAATTTCTCAAACAGCAAATGGTTCCGGGATCATCAGCAGCAAAAGTGGTGTCCAGTTTCCCGCCGGCAGACAGCAGCTACCAGTTAGCTAAGAAGGAACTGGAGCAACGGTTCGGGAGGAAGAACACCTTGGTCAAGGTATATGTTCGAGATCTTCTCTCCTTGGTAGTAGAAAACGCCAAGGAGAAGAAGAACTACAATTTTGTTGATGTGGTCACGTCACTCCAGTCACAAATCCTCAACTTGGAGCAGCTCGGTGTAACACAGGACAAATTTGGAGAGCTTCTCTACCCCATCATCGAGTCCTGTATTCCAGTGGAGGTACTGAATAGGTACCTAGACAGCCCATCGTCAAAAGAAGACCCGCCAACAATTTTGGAGTTTTTAAAAAATGAGGTTCGCAGGAAGGAGGAATCAGCACGGGCACAGGAGGCGTTCAGTAGCAGTGGGAAGTTGGACAAACAGCAGCAACGGGGTTCATGGAAAAATGTGGATAAGCAAGCCCCCACCGCCGCCAACTTCATGAACGCCAATCAGAAGACGTGTTGCTTTTGCGGTAACCACCACAACTCAACCGAATGCCAGAAAGCGAAGTCCATGACCCTGGAAGAGAGAAAGACTGCAATTGTTAAATCGGGTGCCTGCTTCAGATGCCTACAGATAGGCCACAGTTCGAGGAAATGCCGAGGAAGGATGACCTGTGACTCATGCAAGAAGGGTGGTCATCATGCACTCATGTGCTATGGAAATGGAGCAGAGATGCGAGTAGACCAGCTACACATCTCACCACAGAATTACTGGAGCCCTTCCCCGCCTTCCCCAATTCCACAAGAATTTTTGAGAAGAGCAGAAAACAGGCAACCCGAACCTCAACAGCAGTCAAGAAGTAACAACTCGCCGCCACAGAATTGGAATTTCGGCCCCCGACCTTCGTCAGCGCCACAACAGGAAGGAAGACAAGAAGAGAATAGCAGCGTCCGTCGAAATGGCGATTTTTCCAATTACGTGAGGAAGCAGGAGGTACTCATGCAGACTTTGTTGGTGCGTATTTATGCTCCAAGTGGATCGTCAAGAGTAGTTCGTGCGATGTATGACCCCGGTTCTCAGTCATCATACATTAAGCAGACCTTGGCACAGGAGCTCAAGTTGCAGTCTCGTGGAAAAGAACGTGTTGTTCATCAGACTTTTGGTGGAGCCTTGTCGAAGGAGATGGAGCATCCTGTAGTGGAAATCGAGCTTTCCGGTGTAGCAGAGCCTTACCTGAAACGCCAAAATTTTGAAGCCTCCGTCGTCCCCAAGATGGCTGACAACATCATTGCCGTGCCCAATGGACCATGGATAACAGAGTGTGGATACGCAGGCATTCCCCTCTCGGATGCTGTTGATGTTACCTACGACATCGGGATCCTGATTAACAACAACGCGTCACCCTACCTCAAGGTTGGCATGAGATCAGCTCTCTTGCCTTCTGGAATCGTGGCAACCGAGACGAGGCTTGGTTGGTTTTTGGAGGGAAACATTCCCGGAACAGAAAAGAAAAATAGTACAAAGGCGATGGTCTGTATCAACTTGCAGATAACCGATAAAGAAGTGGAAAATTACTGGGCTTTGGAGACGATTGGAATTCGAGATGCAGCTGAGAACCGCACCCGTGCCGAACTGGAAGAAGCTGCAATGCATCATTTCAACGCCACAGTAAGACGAGACGAGACTGGCAGGTACGAAGTACACTTGCCTTATATTGAAGGTCATCCCTCTCTTCCCGACAACAAGTTCCTGGTACAGCGAGGACTGGAGAAAACAACGAAGGATTTAGTGCGGGACGGTTATCTCCAGAAATACCACGACATTTTCATGGATTGGGAAGGACAAGGGATCATTGAGAAGGTGCCACTACAGCAGCAAGTAACAGGAGTCGTCCATTATTTGGGCCATCGCGCAGTTTTCAAAGAAGGCAGCACAACACCAGTCCGACCTGTCTTCAACGCCAGTGGAAAAACTAAGTTGAATCCCTCACTTAACGACTGCCTGGAGAAGGGACCCAATTTGCTGGAGATCATCCCATCCATATTCTCACGTTTTAGGATGGAGGAAATTGGTGTGACGTCTGACGTAGCCAAAGCATTTGTCCAGCTGATGGTAACTCCAACACATCGCGACTGTCTTCGGTTTTTGTGGTGGGAGAGCATCAACGACAGGAAGAGGATAGTTGAGTACCGACACTGCCGTGTCGTGTTTGGAGTCAGTTCCAGTCCCTTTCTGCTTGGTGCCACAATACAGCACCTACTCAACCAAAATGAAGAAGCCTTTCCAGAAACAGTGAGGATATTACGGTCCGCTTTTTATGTCGACAATTGTGTTGCCAGCTTGCCAACAGTTGAAGCAGCGGTCAAGTTCCGGAAGGAGGCAGAGCAAAGCAAAGCAGAGGAAGCAAAGCTCGGACCGAGCTCAGCAGAGAAAGAAGTTCCTGTTCTTGGAATGATGTGGAACACTGGTCGGGATACGCTTTCGTACGACGTGAAGAAAATTTTGAAGCGGCTGGATGCAACAGTGACGAGGAGAAATGTGCTTCAGTTGGCCAACTCTCTCTACGACCCTCTTGGATTACTCTCGCCATTTATCATCGTCATCAAGATGATCTTCAAGAGGATTTGCGCTGACGAGAGAAAATTAGGTTGGGATTGTGAGCTGCCAGAAGAATATAGGAAGGCCGTCATCTTAAAGTGCGCCATTTGTCGTGTTCATACGGCCAAAAGATGTCGAGTTGCAGAAGCCCCTCTTCCCCTTAATCGGATCAAGACGACCCGTTGTTTTTCTGTTTGTGGAGTGGATTTGGCCGGCCCCCTCATCCTCAGAGATGGACAAAAAGCGTGGATCGTGTTTTTCACCTGTGCGGTGTACCGGGCGGTACACTTGGAGCTCGTCACGTCTCTGTCCACTGAAGCTTTTTTGGTGGCTCTGAGGAAGTTCGTTGTTCGTCGTGGGCGTCCGAGTACCATTTACTCAGACAACGGTACAAATTTCGTGGGAACAGCTAACCTGTTCAACAGCATCGCCTGGAAGGAAGTGGAACAGTACGCTGCTGTTTCTAAAATCTATTGGATTTTTAATCCCCCAACCGCCGCCTGGTGGGGAGGTTGGTGGGAGCGGCTGATAGGATTGACGAAGCAGTTACTCCGCCGAGTTTTGGGACGTCGCACTGTGGAATATGGCCAACTGGAAATGCTCGTGTTGGAGGTGGAGGCGGTGATGAACGAGAGGCCTCTCACCTACATTTCGGAAGATCCAGCGGACCTTCGACCTCTAACGCCGTCTCTATTTCTCAGGGACCTGCCCGTTAACTGGCTGCCGGAGACGGATGTCACAGCAGGTCGACTGAGAGGATGTTGGAAGCACCTGAGGAGCTTGAAAGAGCAGCTTCAAACCCGATTCCGAAAGGAGTACCTGAGCGAGCTTGTCCACCGGGGCAAACTGAGAAAATCGGATATTCTCAGCGTTGGAGATGTAGTTCTAGTCGAAGTGGACAACCGGAAACGAATCGAGTGGCCAATGGGAGTTGTGATGGAGATTTACCCTGGATTGGGAGCTAGTCGTACTGCCAAAATCCGTACGACTCATGGAGAAATCGTGCGTCCCTTCCAGCGTCTTTTTCCTTTGGAGGTGAAGGAGATCCCACACGACAAATTGGAACGGGAGGTTGCCAAGAAGACCTTCGACGAAGTAGTTTTGGAGGAGGATGTCGAGGTGCCAGAGGAGCTGTTGGAGGACCAGCCGGAGCCAATTTTCGTTTCCAAATTTGGGAGGCAAGTCAGGAAACCGACACGCCTGGGACTTAATTAGCTGAAATTTATATTGTTTTTTTTGTTTGTTATTAGATACTAATTTAAAATAATGTTTAAAATTAGTATGGTGGGAGAATGACAGGAATAGGTAAAGATTTCGTTGTTGTTTCATCTTGCCCCATTTTTATGAGGCAAGTTCTTGTAGTTTTAAATATGGCACCAGGCCGTCTGGTTTGCAGCAGAAAAGCACAGAGGCGGTGCAAAAAGGCCAACGGCCAACATTCTTTTATTATAAAAGGCGAGTTTTGCATTGCTCATCCTCGTCTTCCACCATCACTCTAGTCGTAAACTTTGTAGAGAGAAAAATTATGTACTTTTGTGGACGGATTTTACTCCGGATTAATTTTGTCGTTTTTATTATTTGAAAGTTGTTAATAAATAATTAATTGTCATTAATTATCATTGTGGATTAACAACGACCATTTTATTTGGCTAGTTTACTGTGATTTCCTTGATTATCGGAAACAGAAACTGTAGCCCTGTCATTAGTCATTCGTTAGTCGTTTGTCATAAGTCACTGTCATTAATATCCTGGTTTTTACGAACATTTTATTTGTGGAATCTTCTGAAAAGTAGTTTTTTGATGCTCGAGAAAAGTCTAGTCCGAACATTAGGGCTGTAACATATAGCAAAAAATGTAGCGTATGTCTTGCATTGAAAACAAATTGTTCATTCTGGCATGAATAAGTGGGTGAAAATAATTTCAACTACTAATCAATTGAATATCCTCCAGCTAACTATTTTGGCATGTTTTAAAATTATCAAAACGATTGACATGTCAATCTTTGGGAAACAATTGTTCGTTTATATTTGTGCGTAAGTCACCTGTATAAAAGTTGATCATGCATTACTTACACCTTTACTGCCCTCATAAGCGTACCCTAACGCCTGCAAAGATTAAATTATAGTTAAAATTCTACTATAAACCATTAAAAATACTAAATACTCAAATTTCATTTCCCAACCATGGTTCATTGTTGGAGTTTTGTAATTTCTATTTCTGTCTGAGAGCAAGTGAAAAGTTGAAAATCTCAAACGTCCATATAATGAATCATAACCCCTGCTAGATAATTAATAAGCATAGATATGATTGATGGATGTCCCTATGGGGTGGCTCAAAAATCCACAAATCCAAAAATCCGGAAAGCAAAAAATCCGGAAAGCAAAAAATCCGGAATTCCAAAAATCCGGAAAGCCAAAAATCCAGAATCCAATAATCCGGAAGTACAAAAATCCGGAAAATTATTGAAGAGAAATCAAAGAGAGATTAGTTTAAATTAAGTCAGGTTCGGTTAGGTTAGGTTCGGTTAGGTACGGTTGGGTAAGGATAACCGACCTAGGTCTATTTGTATTAAAAATATATGTATTTACCAATTTTCTGAGTTACGGATTTTTGAATTTCCGGATTTTTGGATTCCGTATTTTTGGCTTTCCGGATTTTTGGCTTTCCGGATTTTTGGATTTCCGGATTTTTGAAATAAACCGTCCCTATAGTGGTGTGTTCAATTAAAATGAGTGTAGCATAATCGATTGGGTTGCAATGCAAATACACTGTTCAGTGGGATAATTAAATTCAACACATTTCCACTCACTAACTTCGTGCACATTAAACTGCTGATACATAAGTTAATAGGGAGTTGATTTCGGAGCGGGATTCTGTTTTTTCAGGGGCTTTTTGGCGGATGGAGCCCGTGCGCGAATTCATACTTTTCGAAAGAAAAATCAGTTCGAAAAATTCTTAATTTTCGAGCTCTAGTGTCGCGGACAGTATCCGTGAAATAATTGCCATTATATACTCCAGTTTTACAGGAATTCTTACCTTCTCTTTTAAAAACAACTTCTAATTACAGATTACTTTAATGCTTTAAAAAATTAACTCGTGCATTGCCCTGTTAAAAAATGTAGTGCCAAGGAAACTGAAAAAACCCTGAACTGCGGTTAAGGGACAAAACGTATGAACAGTTGTCAAGCAGATCACGGTCTCACGCCTCTAGTATGTAAATCTTTTTAAAACTATTTTGCAACACTATCAGAAATGAATTGTCTACGTAGCAATCATAACATTTAGATGTTTCATTTCAAAAACTTCAATTTCTCACAGTGCCCCACCCGCGAGTACCAGACATGTTTGGCTGACCGCATCAATCTGGGCATTTCGAAATATCATTTTTAAGACGTGATTTGTTTGTTTTTGGTGAGATTTAATTAATACAGGTATTTTGATTTCCTTTAGAAATACATTCGGGTCGATATTTTCAAAAAAAAAAAAAAAATGGGGCACTTTGAGAACGGGATGATTTTTACAATATTTAATTAAAACTTTGATATTTTGTTGATGTTCAGGGATTGCATATTCGCTTGGAGCAGCATTGTATAAAAACTGGGATTATTTGAGACTTTCATCGTATTTGCTGTACTTGGACCAAAATTTTGCGTCATTTTGTTCAGACTACCCGATTTCATTTTCGTAACACAGAATTTGGGTCGGAGCTGGATTTTCTTTCTGAGCGGGATAAGAGCTTGATTAGCATATGTATAACATTTTGAATACCTAAGCTTATGGATGCTTCTCTGCCCCTGCTGCTGATATAAAATATCAATTATTTTCGTACCAATAAATACTAATAATGCTATCAAATCCGTGATTAAACACTTCACATATACCTTGCCCGACAACGTGCAATAATCCCTATATGAACATATTTGTTAATTGCGATGAAGTAATGGACATGTCTTCAGCTACAATATTCGGTGAAATGCACTTTACGTATGTCATCAAAAACAAATGATTTCACGACCTGCACAAACTGTCTAAATGCCATAGGCAATAAGAGGGTGTATGCCAAGAACATATGGCAATGCCAAATTCTTGGTCTTTACTTGTTATGATGTATGTATCTCCGCATTAGTTGTATGGACACGGACACTTTAAATTAATTATGTTTTTATGAAGGCATCCGGAACTGAGAATAAATTTACGCAAGTTAATCGACGTAACCGTCTACATACATAACACATGAGCATGTTGGGCAATGCCATCAGCACAAACAGTATCCTAATCACGTGGTGCTAAATACTAAAAATTTCAGATCTGTCCTTGAAAATTGGGATTGTTTGAAACTTTTTGAATATCGTGCGATGTGAGTATTTGAGACAAAAGTAAAATGCTTATCTTTAAAACTTATTATTCTAATTCTGGGCATCCACAAAACTAATTTCCGTTTCACTAATAGCATGTTATGCAAGCCTAAACACCCAGCTTGTAATTATCCAACCTGTTGCAGTATGCGGAGGACTTACGGACTTGCCAATTATGTAAATAGGTTGAAATTTCCTACTCCCTGTTCTTGTAAAACTATTTTGTTGTATGGACTGAAAGTATGTGCCTAAAATGTATTTTTATAATTTTGGAATAAGAATCGTATGCATTGAAAAGAGACCCTTTGCTATGCTTGTTTCAGGTTGAATTACGATTTGGAAGTAAGAAATACTTCGGCCTAAAATATGATATAATGGTTTTACTCAATATTGCAGTAAATACATTGGAATTGCCAATCGGAATTTAAAAGTTTCTTCGTAATTATTATAGTATGTGCATTGATGAAAAGGGGGGCACATAAAGGATGAAAATACGTGTGGAATGACAAGTTTGTACTTGAATTACGTGGAGATTTGTCCGATAATCTTCAACAACAACTAGAATGGTGTAAAACCCATGAAATGCAACTTTCGAAAGCTCCCGCCATATAAGATAATCAAATGATTTGAAGTGTCACGTCAGTGATTTTTGATGTGTTATCAGACGAAGTCGGGGGTTATCAAATGATTTCGGGGGTTATCAAATGATTTCGGGGGTTATCAAATGATTTCGGGGGTTATCAAATGATTTCGGGGGTTATCAAATGATTTCGGGGGTTATCAAATGATTTCGGGGGTTATCAAATGATTTCGGGGGTTATCAAATGATTTCGGGGGTTATCAAATGATTTCGGGGGTTATCAAATGATTTCGGGGGTTATCAAATGATTTCGGGGGTTATCAAATGATTTCGGGGGTTATCAAATGATTTCGGGGGTTATCAAATGATTTCGGGGGTTATCAAATGATTTCGGGGGTTATCAAATGATTTCGGGGGTTATCAAATGATTTCGGGGGTTATCAAATGATTTCGGGGGTTATCAAATGATTTCGGGGGTTATCAGATGATTTCAGGGGCTATCAGGTGGTTTTAGAGGCTATTAGATGATTTCGGGCGTTATCGGATGATTTCGGGGGTTCTCAGATGATTTTGGGATATATACACACCAGCTCCGTAAGACTGAGTAAAACGCCGCATGAGAAGTAATTAGCAGTCTTGAGCAAAAATTCCCCATTTAAAAAATGATCCCCTGTTGACGTTGTATCAGATGACGCAATAAAATTTTATTTGACCTTTGACGACCTCTGTGGTGACCTTTGACCTGTGGTTGTATGGGTAAAAATGATCCGCTTTTGATGTTGCATCAGATGATGCATTAACATTTTATTTGACCTCTGGTGACCATTGGGGTGACCTTTGACCTTTGGTTGCACTGTAAAAAATGATCCCCTGTCGACGTTGTATCAGATGATGCAATAAAAAAATTCCCATTTAAAAAGTATGTGACCCCTTTTTTGACCTCTACAGGTCAAAGTATACCGATTTGACCCATAGTCACTTAAGAGAAAATGATCACCTCTCGATTCTATATCAGAATCAATCATAAAAAAATTTCCCATTTAAAAAGCATGTGACCTTGATGACCCCCGTATCTCCGGTACCCCTGGGGGTAGGGGGCTGAAAAAGATACAGTGGCTTACTCTTGTCATGAGTAGTACACATATGAAATTTGAAGTCAATCGGTCCAGTGGATTTTGAGAAATCGTGTTGACAGACAGACACACACACACAGACAGACACACACACACAGACAGACACACACACACAGACAGACACACACACACAGACAGACACACACACACAGACAGACACACACACACAGACAGACACACACACACAGACAGACAGGATGATGATCGCATTAACTTTCTATGAAGTCTAAAGGCTTTCGAAAGTTAATAACGTGCATTGAGAGGTAAACGCAAGTAGGAAAAATAGTTACATCTCAACAGTCCGTTGTACTAGTAATACCATTTGATGTTGAACATCTCGAGCCTACTGTTATTTTCTACGTATCGGCTGTATATGTAAAGGGCTAATCCTCTTCAGCTCAGGGAATTAATTTACAAAACAATTTGTCTTAACTAAATTATAGCCATATCATAATTTTTTCGCTTAATCAACATAAATATCACCGCAATGTTTGACCATTTAACAAATGGCTATTTCAACATTGATTACATAGGAATTTTCAACGTTTATCCGAAAATGTTATTTTACAATTATGTGTCTTCAGAATAATTTTTCAGATGATTTTTGTAATGAATTGTCAAATTGAAAGCTAATTATAGATTCGGAATAAAATTTCAATTTCGTCATAATTATATGTATGTTTTGAGGCTATAACGCCGTTACATGACGATAGAAAGACAGCAACCATTTATGGTAAACAGGTAGTTAGGGTGAATCCGGGTTTCGGTGGTTTATAAGAAAACGGAGTGAGTTGCGACACACCTTCACAATTTTAAAACAAGGAAAGGCCTAAATCTGTTTACCTGTATTTAAAATTTGATTCACAGATTGATTCACATAATAAGTACTCTTCACAGGATTTTTGCTTAAGATTGAAATGATGTACAGTTTACTTCTGGAGAAAACAATCTCGACTGATATTTTCTGAATGAATAATAAACAATAATTCTCTGCAAAATTCTCACGTCCAAGACAATAACTCAACCCACGAGATGTGGACAGTTTACTCTCGTCATGGTGTACATGCAGATTGATTTGATAATGGTGTAGAATGTCACAACTAGTACACTCGTATATCTAAACGTTCCGTGTCTCTGTTCATTTGGAGAGTAAGTTAGTGTGCAGTGAATGAATCTGGAAACACGAAATGTGATATTGATTCATTTCATTAGATTAAAATAAATGAGACGTAAACCATATACAACATTCATAGCGCATTTTGATATACTAAGCTTGGTGGTGAAAACAAGCGACAGCCTTCGGTGTCAAGAGGAGAGTTGATTTATCTCTGCTTTAACAGTCATCTTAAGAAGCTTAAATGCCGTTATTTCAGGAGAAATGTGTATATTTATTAAAGATAGATCTTGGACGTGGAGGTAGGGAAGATGGTTTCCCAGAATGAGCTTTTTATATACAAAGGGTAATTTATGGAAATAATATCAATCCGGTACAATTAATCAATTACATCAACATTTGGCATTCTATTCTTCCAACTAATCAATCAGGTGTATTATATTCTCAGTCCAGACACTGATACATGCACACGGGATAGATGAGCTGTTTTCATGATGGCAGTATAGACAGGAAACATAATCTCGTCAAACTGTCGAAGCATACGTTCCAAAGGTCCTTAAAACATTCATAATTTTATGATTAATATACTCGGAAAACTTGGGTAAGTAGCAATTAATATGACACTGTTTGATATTCTAGGTCTTTCTTGAATACAAATGGTCACCAAATAACTTGTAAACGACAATTTGCTGTAGGAAGCTTACATTGTACATGTTCGTAGCTTAACGTCATTCTAAGAAACGGTGGCCAATTTCTTTTATATATGAATTGCAGGTTCCAGGTTTGGATCTTCGTAGCATCGGTTTTGTGGACTTAATATTGCAGACAAATGTACAAAAAACGTTTTATAAGAACTTTGCGATTTCTACTGCAAGTACGGAATTAAGTTTTTTAAGTTGAAGTATAGACCACACAACATGTTAAAACATCGCCAAGAAATCACGAAACCATGGCGTAATAATTTCGTCATAAGGTTAAATAAATTATTCATGGGATAACTTTTACTTCTTCATACTGACCTGAGTTGGATTGGGTAAAAATCTCTTTTGCCATTAGTCACGAGATGGTTGCATTTCAGAAAAGTTTGGAAAATATTATAAAAGTCTTTTGACGAAGTAAAATGCCACTTTAGTGAAACAGTAGCACTAGGGATGTTTTTGAGGATGTAGATAGTTATAATCCCGTGCTGATCATGTCGTTGTAACAGAGGACAAAATTTATTGAGACAATACGTTGAGGTGAATTGTCATTAGTTTTAGTTTCTATAATCACTATAAACTATTTGTATAAGCACCATAAACTTTTCTCAAAATATAACCAAATAATCACTATAAACAGTATAACCATTGCTCACTTAATGTAAAATTAGCATAATCGTCGAAAATTACGCCGGAAATTTGAGACAAAATTCATATGCATGTAACATGGGACTGTATGCTGGCATATAAAAATAGTTAAGCAACCCTATGAGGAGTTTTTACACCAATAGCCTTCTTATATTATCGCCATTATAATCGATCAATCCACTTAAGGTTCAATACACAAACGTAATGCTTTTTCGATCTATCACCAATTAAATGTGACGATATATTTTAATACCGTGTATTCTTGATTATGTGAATCAGTAGCTTGAACAATACAAACTTGAAATTAAACCTCGCAGGATTTGTTACCATGTCAAAACCTGTAATAATATTTCAAAGTCAAATGCCATTAATTCCACCAATGGTAAATTTCAGAAGAATTGGACTGAATGTGTTTTGATCGTCGTGACATTTGTTTGGATATTCTGAATTTAAAGATGGGAGTGAATGTAACGGACTACAAGAGGATTCAGTGAAGACATATAAAGTCAAATGTTACTTATATCGTAATTTTTAAATAACCAAGTTAGTTTTATTTGTGTTTTAATGGCTTGAGCGTCGTGTCAAGGCAACCGCGGGTCCTTTAGTGATTAGAATGAATGTAGATTATTCAAGGTGGAGAAATTTGTTTTAATTGTGGCAGATGATCTACAGCGAGAAGTGTTGTGTACGTTCTAGCTAATACTGAGGTATGTCAAAGTATTATTCACGCCACGATACATGCCTCACCTCATTGAGTATTTTCTGTTAGGATGACAAACAAATCAAGGCTACTTATTTGGATGGATTGCTTTGACGTCAAATTGTGAAAGGGAACGTAATATATAATTTTTCAGTCAACAGTTTCGTGGTTCTGATAAATCCAAGACCGCTCTGCTAGTTGCTTCACAAATCTAGGTAGTACGTTGTTAACAACAGAATTATGCTGACAACAAGCAATTACTAACGCACTTAAGAGCGTAATCATTCCACCTTTGGTATTTTCTATTACATTTATAAAAGAAAATATTTGATTAGTAATGCCGTTCATCAAATTGTGTCCAGTCAAACACTTTGACCCACAAGCACTTTGTAATATGCAGTAATCTAAATAAATAAGTATCAGTAAGTAATCAATATCCTCCATTCTAAATAAAATGAACAGAAACCATTATAAGGCATTGCATCAACGACAATTGCAACTTCATTTATTCCGTATCGGCATTTTTGTAGCATATCTTAATATTGTTTTAAATCTCAGATTATTTGAAAAATAAACCGTCTGCTATCTAATATTGAAATTTATAACCGCAGACATTTCAACTTAAAATGATCCTAAAACCTAAAATTATTTTTATTGCTAACACATTTTGTCTATTTCTCAAAAGCAGCATACCTACCCACTTCCTAGCTCACCGTCTTAAGTAAAGATTGCGTTGGATAAGTTGAATTATTTGGTTCATTAAAGGACTATTACGGAAGACAATGGATATGGATGATTTTAAACTAGGAAGATAGCTTCTCGTAAATTAGAGTTTTACATATGAGATTTAATAAGCGTTTCTCAGGGAACGTAAAATGTCACCATCTGTTTTTCGTATTTGCTGTAATCATTGGGAAACATTCACAATGATGGTTTTAACTTTGGGACTTACGTCACGTAAAATGTACGCCGCATCGCGTAATTAATGGTGTGGTGAGTTATTTCTGAACATAGTTTCTTTGGATCAGATGATAGGAGTAGCTGATTGATTTACATAGAAACAGTTTGCTTTCTTAGTGTTTTAACAACATTGATCATTATTGATCGTTGATCATCATCACCACAACATTGTCATTATCAATAAATTTATTTATCTACTAAGCTTTTATGGTTTGATTATTATTTACGTCGTCCGTGGCGTTAAGTTTTCATGAATTACAGAGACCGCATTTATTAAGTTTGTTTTTTAAAACATTTAATTCCTAATATGTTGGAAATATTGACGCAATCAAAGAGAAAACGCATGTGGATCTAATACACATCCTGGCAAGTTTGTTTTACTTGACTTGACGATATGTTGAGCTTTTGAAAACTACGATTAACAATGTCATACATTGTCAATTCTGCAACGCCATTACTTGAATCGCTTGTTGGAAATTCATTTAAGACGTTGCAGATTGCACTTGTGCGGGCGTATACGGTTGACGTACTTGTTATGTGTGATTCTTGTGTATACTGATCAATTGATAAAATGATGGTAAATTTAGATTTTGCGAAACAGATGTACACTGAGGTCATTGTAGGACAATCTATGAAATTGAAAAAAGTGCATAAATTAGATTACCGAATTCAGATTTTGTGAAAAATACAAAATTGCGAACTATATTGTGGCTACAAATATTCACTCGCCTGCTGGCTAGATAAACGGCCATTTTCGTGGAAAGTCATACGTCTCAAGTCCATCATCATACACTTGGATTGCATTTAAAACCACAAATGTTCATTGTAGCTGATGCAACAAATCCTTAACCTGTCACCTAATTGCTTGTAATTTTAAACATATTAACATCTTGTTATGAATTTTACCATAGCAGAAACAATTAGGATGTGAAGGAATTTTTCCGCACACATATCTAACAAGTACTATTTGAATGTTGGTAACTAGTTGAAATCAGTGCTCGTATTGCACGTATTCCAGTTAAAAATAAATGTTTGGTTAAAGTAATTGATATTTTACAGTTACGTTGAATTTTTCATACCATATCAACGTTAGCAAATAGTGAAGTTTGTAATGAAGTTTTGTTCGGTATTACCAGATAGATTTAGCTCTCTAGTTTTAATACATGCTGCTTCATTGATTTTCATACAGTTAGTTTTAAAGATAAATGCAGACACAAAGGAATTTTATCTGTCGATTTTTATCTGTACTGATCGGTATTTGATTTGTCCGTCTGCATGCAGAATGTCTCCCCAATTCCTTTGAAAGTACTCGCTGTCCTGGGACAAGTTAATGTATAGTCAGTATTTACAATATAAGTGCAAAAATGTGTGACAGTTGCTACTTTTTATTTTACGTTGCTAATGAAAAACTTGAAATCAGATATTTCAACGCTAACGCATTTCATAATAACATTGACTAATGCGAGTAACATATTAAATCACAAGATTTTGGTCAATGTGTCATTAGGTTCGATTTTGTATTTGTTGGTTTCGGCTTGTATTTTGGAAGCTAGAACGTCGTGTGTGAAAAATGATTGTGTCGAAATTATTCAAATTAAAATTAAGACGTTGTTGCAAAAATATATCACGAATTTCGTATGAACATGGCTTTCCTCATGTATGGAACACAGAATTATCCAAGATTGTTGGCCCAATGCCTGGCCTTGCACAGTATAGTGTTGAAAATATCATTAAAGACTATGTATGTCGCGGAAGCTTACTGAAGCTTTAAGCTGAAATAAGTAATAAATGCCGTTGACAAGAATCGTTCCAGAACACGTTTGTTAGCTTTTTATCTTTAACAAACAACCAAAGCAGCTGAAACGGCAAATTATGGAATTTGGGCAAAAACAGAGCCTTGCTCATTTATGCACAATTTGTAGAATGATTCGTCACAGAATGTTTTCCTCAGTTTTTTATTTTTGTTAGCTGATGCAATAAGTTGATGCGACGAATTTGTTACCCAGTAAATCAAGCAACGTTGGACATGGTGTTTTCCGAGCATTTTTACTAAATTCGTATTTGTTTAGAACCCGATTGTAGAGACCCTAAATCATCCTATCCGCTTCCAAGGTTGAAAATACTAATTTATATTAGGGATTTTTCGATCTTTTAAAAATTTTATTTCACAAATTGCATCATCACTAAATTCCGTAACGTCGTTATGAATATTGCGACTCGTAAATTAAGTTTGAGTTAGTGATCAAGACGGGTTTTCAAACCGCTTAAATGACAATAATTCTTAGCAATAACTTGGCAAAAGGACCATAAGAGATACGGTTACCATTAACAGGCCAAGATTTCCATAGTTGGCTTATTATATCAATGGTATAATAAGGCATCTTATTTGGGCTATCACACTAGCCATAGTGATTTTTCTGTCACCTCCATACACAGAACAACCAAACAAGTAAAAATGCGATGATGAATTTTGTTTGTCTGTCCGTCTTTTATTGTCTACATTTAATAATTTATTGCAAAAGCGAAAACCAGGTAACCATAACTGAAAAGCTCTTTATTAGTAGCAAGTACATACATACAGAAGTTTCTAAACTATAATAGGTAATTTACACTTATCATTTACAACTTTATGCAAAACCGTTTTAAAAGGTAGTTTCGGAATAGGAGGTGGTGGGATGATGGTCCCTATCGGCAATTGTCCAATCTTCACAGTGGTCCCCACGTGCAAAAGTTTCTTTTTTGGGTTTGGCTTTGGTTTTGGAAGCTGGTATTCCTTTGGTTTTACGTTGTGTACAAATTTTCTAGCACGCTTAATAGGCCTTTTCGGAATTACTTTATTTAGGACGTGGGTGGAGACTTCAGACTTTTGCAGCAACCGGTGAAATTGATTTCTCTTATCGATGATCCATGCATATCGTTTCTTGGATTTTTGGCTGAGGTACCTGGCTGAGATTTTTGCTGTTTCTACATTAATCTCCCTTTCTCTTTTTACACATTGTTGTACATAACTATTTCCAGGATCACGGTCTTCATGTGAAACATGGTACTTTTTATATACGTCCAGAATAGGCGTGGTCCATGTAAAAGGCATATAGTCCATTACACTCTGTAACGAGAACATTAAGTTTATATTATATGCATGTAAATTACTCCTGCTTTACCACCTGGGGCATAGACACTACTTGCTATAATGTACTACCTGGGGTAAAATGACACTACATGCTATAACGTACAATCTGGGGTAAAATGACACTACATGCTATAACGTACAACCTGGGGTAAAATGACACTACATGCTATAACGTACAACCTGGGGTAAAATGACAATACATGCTATAACGTACAACCTGGGGTAAAATGACACTACATCCTATAACGTACAACCTGGGGTAAAATGACACTACATCCTATAACGAACAACCTGGGGTAAAATGAGACTACATGCTATAACGTGCTACATGGGGTAAAATGACACTATGTTTATGGTTTTACGTCCTACATGGAGTATAATGACATTACATGTTACTAAAAGTTACTTCAGCGCGTACCAACACAACTTGCTATAACCTACTACTTTGTAATGATACGGTGAACACAAGTTATGCCGGTTCCCGGAGCCCTCATGCTAGTGTACGGCTAGATATACAATCATGCTATAATGTACATACTACCAGATACACTGCCATGCTATAAAGTACTACCAGATATGCTGTCATACTATAACGAACTATCTGGGGTATAATTACACTTCATGCATAACATGGCACCTGGGGTACAATATCACACTACCAGGTGTACAATATCACAACATGCCATAACATACTTCCAGGAGTGCATTATCACTTCATGCCATAGCAACTGCTGGAATTATAAGGAATCATTTGTAATGACAATTCACATGCTGTAATGATCTACTATGGCAATAATGGGAATTCTCGTATTATAATGGCATCTTCATTTGTGTGCTATCATTAACTGATAAAGTGAACACTGTAGCAAGTTCTATACCAAGCTCATATGTACATGTTTTAAAACAATTGATTTAATAAAGCTCAAAAATGTTTAAACAATATATTAAATATTGGTGAACTAGTAAAGAACACACAAACAAATAAAGACAAACGAAATACACACAAAAATTCATTCTGAATATAATAAAGAACATCCACCCGACGATTCCCCGCAATATTCCCTTTCTTTCCTGCATCCAAGCTTACACTTCCGATTCCAAATCTCCCACGTCCGACTCCAAATCGGCTACTTCCGACTCCAAATCGCCCACTTCCGACTCCAAATCGCCCACTTTCGACTCCAAATCGCCCACTTCCGACTCCAAATCGCCCACTTCCGACTCCAAATCGCCCACTTCCGACTCCAAATCGCCCACTTCCGACTCCAAATCGCCCACTTCCGACTCCAAATCGCCCACTTCCGACTCCAAATAGCCCACTTCCGACTCCATACAGGCCATTTCAGAGTCTACCCTTGTGGAAGAAATTTCATCACCCGGGATCCCATCTCTTCTGCTATCCTCCGACACCACCTCGTCAACATCCTCCTCATTGTCTGAACTCTCATCATCTGCATCCCCGTTGAGAACCACTTCTTTTTCTGATTCCTCAGATTCTTCTTCACCTTCTTCATGGGTCTCAAAATATTCCTGGGCTATACCACGTTCGTCAATAAGTGGCTCCATAGCCCTTTGCAACTCTGGAAGGGGAATGACGTTAAATGCTTCTTGGTAGAAGTCATCCTGACTAGGCAAGCTTTCTGGTTCCGTTTCAATTTCGTCTTCTGTTTCCGATTCGTAATCATGGCTACATGATGCTCTTTTTTCTGCGCAATCTAAAATGTCCAATCCAAATTCTGCAACATCTAAAGCCTCTTCAGAGTATCGACGAAAGCCCAGGTACCACAACAGACTTGCCACGTGTGAACAGCATCCTATTGTTCTTGTCCCAACTTTACATGTGCAATAATATATGGTGATTTTATCGACAGCGTCAGCATTATATTCAATCCAAACATCATGGCGCTGATTCTTGTGGAATCGAGACTGAACCCTCCCCTGAAGCATACCGTTAGTGCACTTGTTAACAAGCAACTTATACGACCCATGAAGCTGTAGAAAATCCTTTGTATATCCAATTGCGTTGTTGATCTGATAACAGCCTAACGTTATATCGAAAAGATCGTCTTCTGTTAATTTCGGAAAGTCTGTCAGTTCGCAATCTTTAACCTCCTTCCAGTTGCCTTTGTTCCTATACATGTTTTTAATTTTGACATCCTTTTTAAGCGAATTGTTAAGGTGGTATCGTTTCTCAACTGCCTGCAATATTCTATCATGTTTCTCGTTGTCCTGAAACAATGGGGGATAATATGCGTTCACTATGGCGCAAGCAATCCGAAAAAAGGCACCGAGTTTTTTACTTGCATTTTTCACATAGTAATGGGCTGGTATTACATTGTCGAAAAATTTGAAAACATTTTTTATCCTTCCATTTGCACTTTCGACAACCCACCGAACCATCGTCACCTTTCTGGTATCATTGGCTTCTCTTGTTGTAAATTGGGACTGTGACTTTTTCAGGAGAGATGGCATATGCGTTTTCAACTTGTACCTCCGTTTCAGATCCTTGATGACGTTCTGGAAGCCCCTATCAATAATGAAATGGTCTCCTTCCCTAAGCACTGACTTCAAGCCTCTGTCCACACCAAGCATTCTATCAAGAATGTGGGAATCGGAGTTACCATAATCCGCAAAATACAGCCCGTCTGCCATGAATATTTTGCCGTTAGGGAGGACGATCATCATCACTTTAAGCAAATTCCGGAATTTGTGCAGACTATATGTTTTCCTCTGCATCTTGTGATCTTTCGACTTCTGCACAAAAATGTAAGTTCCATCAAGAAGGAGGCAAATACTGCCGGGCATAATTTTAAGCAATTTTCGGACGAAGTTGACGTCGTTTCCTGTGTCTAGTAGTTTTTCTCTAGAGAAACAATCCAAACCAAGGTGCTTTGGAACGAAGTGTTTATCCAAAAGTTCGGCCACTCTTGCCATGATGGCACTAATTTTTCTTTGGTTTTGGATTCCAAAAATGAATGCTAACATTCGCTGAGATATTCCCAGTGCATTCCTTGCAGACCGATCCGTGGAATTCCGTAAATGTGCTTGAACAGATAAGAACATGTCTTCAAAATCATGTTTCGTGACAGCAAACAGCATTTTAAAATCCTCATCGCTTAACTGGGGAGAGTCTACATCAACAATCTTCCTATTTACTGAGTCCGCCATTCTGCTCAGAAGATCTCCTAAATCTTTTGGTACCATTCGCACTCCCAGCTTTGCTTTTTTCTGGAGACATTCAATAGCATTTTGTGAGAATGTTCCGTTTTCAACGTGATGCGGGCAGGTTCTGGCGTTCTTCGGTATCATTATCCTATTTTTTATCTAGAGAGTATCGATGGCACTTGCAGGAACATTATTTCGCCTCCCTTCTCCACAAACTATGCATTGGCTCTCCGTGAATGGAACTGACATTATGTTTGGAATTATAATTTTCTTGACGCCACTACACTTTCGGACGCGCTTTCTGATCGAAACATGCTTCGCATTGGTATTTCGAATGTCACTTTCTTCCGAATACATCGCCTCAACGTTTTCCATCCCAACATTTCCACTGTTTTCAGAATGTAGAATCTGCGGACAATTAAATAGGATATAGTAGTTTTACTACTAGCAATGTTGTCTTAATTAATATTAAGTAATATATCAATAATAATAGTAATATTTATTACATCGCCTCGTTTGTTCGTATACTACTTAATTATAGTTAAGTTTCTATTGCTTTATAAGTTTGATCCTAGTTGTGATGCTTTACTAATTCTTATGACCATTCGAATATTTTTCATTTTACCCCTCGTTTTAAAATAATTTAGTACTTGGTTTTTAAAACAATTTAATGATTGGGTCAGGAAAAATACCTCGTCAAGTTGCGACATTTCTGAACCGTTCGCAATGCCTCCAGTTCCCTCCATGGCTCCAGTTCCCTCCATGGCTCCAGTTCCCTCCATGGCTCCAGTTCCCTCCATGGCTCCAGTTCCCTCCATGGCTCCAGTTCCCTCCATGGCTCCAGTTCCCTCCATGGCTCCAGTTCCCTCCATGGCTCCAGTTCCCTCCATGGCTCCAGTTCCCTCCATGGCTCCAGTTCCCTCCATGGCTCCAGTTCCCTCCATGGCTCCAGTTCCCTCCATGGCTCCAGTTCCCTCCATGGCTCCAGTTCCCTCCATGGCTCCAGTTCCCTCCATGGCTCCAGTTCCCTCCATGGCTCCAGTTCCCTCCATGGCTCCAGTTCCCTCCATGGCTCCAGTTCCCTCCATGGCTCCAGTTCCCTCCATGGCTCCAGTTCCCTCCATGGCTCCAGTTCCCTCCATGGCTCCAGTTCCCTCCACACCTCCAGTTTCCTCCATGTCTCCATTGTAAGCATCTTGCTCCATCTCCTCCACTGTATGATCTTCAACAATCACTTCATGCACGGGCAGATTCTCATCGACATCCATGTTTTCTTCATTGATGTTGCTTATGTCGATGCCCATTTTGATAATATAATTATTAATGTGATTGTGACATGGGCCACAATATTTTGCAGTTCTCGAGAAGGTGACACCATGCGCTGCTTCATAAATCTTGAGTTTTCTTGCAAACATCTTGGCTTCTGGACTTCTAGGCGCTCCTGCAATATTTTTATTGCATTTTCCGCGCTTATACCTACGGGGTGGTGGACCGCCCATCTACAATTTTTAAAACAAATTGATGCTATTTCAGCATTTTGATAGTTTGGTACTATTTTGTACATAATAATGGATTGCATGCTTATTAAATATAAAAATAATTATTTCACCTTAGACAAATGTGGTTCCCGAGCGTAGTTGAACAGAGTTGCCAAAATTCCAATTTAAAATACAAATCAAACTAGTAATAGTTAACCGTTTATGGAATAATTAGTGTAAATCACAGTTAAGTATTATCACTTCTCCATTTACAAGATGAGAACGATTGGAATCAAAATACCAGATGCTATTCCATGTGTAAAAACCGTTATGTTTCGAAAAATGAATATTAGCGCCTTGTTCACATTGCCCCGAGTGCTACTTGTACACATCGTTTCAGCGTTTGCTATGCCAATGGTGTTTCTGTGTACGGAAGTGACCATCTTTGGCGTCAGTTTTCTCGGAGGCTCAGCCCTAAACAATAATGGGAGTACCCTTAGGTGAAAGAAGGACCTTCAAATTACTTTGTAAAAAAGGTCTGGTCTTTGTTTACGGCTGAGCTTCGAAGAAACATCTTGGCCTAGAAATGGGTAACAAACTGTCGTCCTTCTTTGTCAAACATATGTTTTCCATTATCTGGAATCTTACACGCTGTTTCAAGACTTACGTTCTTCCATTTTCTAATAGTGTTTAATAGAAAGTTAAATATCTGACAATAACTACCCAATATATTAATGTCATGGATCAACAATTTAAAATATTATTATATTGTGAAACTTTGCGTGATTTATAGTTAGTGATTGCAAGAGAAAGAAACTTAGCACTTGCAGCAATTATTAACTAATTTTTGTAAGGAATTTAGAAACCACTTTTCAATACATTTCTCTATCCAATACAAAATTGATATGCGCAAAACGGGACACAACAAGTATAAATTCAAACTCTAGGTTGGATGATATGTAATCACACGAAAATACCATACTCATCACTGCGGTTATTTTTAGAAAGTGACTACAAGACATAATTATTCTTTAATTGAATGATCAATGATCAACATATTTTATCTCAGCTTAATTGCAACGTTGTCATTGTAATAGCTGTAAACACTGCTTTCCACATATTTAATAAGCAAGTTGGTCGAAATCGTCTACTCCTTTTTGAATAAAATTGCGTTCGCTTAACACTTAATTACACACCGTTCTTAAATATGCTAGAAAGCGTTAGTAGTATTTGAAAACCAGCGGGCATAAAACTACTTAATGGCGTTTGTGAATTCATATCAAACTTCAAAGCAAATAAGAGGAAACCTAGTGAAAGTAAATGTTTTTGTTAAAATTTAAATCGTTTGTTAGGGTTCATTTTATTATAAATATGAAGATATATATTTCTTAGATTTAAAGAAAAAATTCAGAATTAAGCAGGTATAAGCGGTAGTTTTAGAAACTGGCGAGACATGCAATTTTTTTAAGAGATTTATTAATGAATGCAATTAATTGCAACAATACAATTGTAGTCAGAAACACAATATTTCAGAAGTGATACTCTTACAATTAATATTCTCCAGCTGTCGTTCAAGGTTTCTCCACTGCATAAACAGAAATTATCTAATTTGAATAGTGTAGGATACAGATCTGTAGTAGTGTTTGATTTTTGAATTGGTTGAGTATTACAATTAATTTCTGAAAATATTATGATGGCGTGATGTCGTCAGTTGACATTTTGACGTCCTGTTGCTTGATTGAATAAAATTATTTGTAGTTTCGACAAGGAGCCATACTAAACATCTTGTAAACGGCTGTTATCTAAGCATAAGACATATTTTCAGCTTAACGCCAGTCGTCGAAACATTCTCCTGTTTCGGTTACATGTTGTCGTCAGATTTTATATCAACTATTTAACGGGTTTTATTAGTGCAAATAAAAATGCAGAAAGGAATGTAGCGAGGCACAATCGGCTTCACTGGGTGCATACAAAATTGAACGTAATCTATACTTGGTTTTAAATAATCTTCTTCATGCCTACGTTTGGGAAGCTTCCTACTTCAAGTTTCATTCCAGAGTGCCTTCGGGTGGGAATGATTAAAATGACATCAGATCAATTCGATTATAAATGTTTACCGTTATAAGAGATGATCTATCGCAAAATATACTTTAAACTATTGTTTACTTCTGTTCTGTGCACTTCTTCTTAAAAATACAGTCCGCATCACGATCCAGCTTTTCGATAAAATATCTTAGGGCATTTATTACTAAATGAGTATTTTCGTTCTTATATATATGTTCTGGAAATTCACTTCTTTGAAGGGTAACTCAATCAAAACTGTAGTAAACTACAAATATACACACGGATCTGCGACAATCGTCTCATCTAACACTATTGCATTTGGAATTGCTCCGATATTGTATACAAAATAGGGATCATGTTTGCTATATGTATACTATGATGATAAATGCTAAATACTATTATGCATTTCTTCAAGTATCTTATAGAAGGTGTTCCGAGTGTTTTTCAACGTTAATGTTTTGCAGCTTTTACATTTTCTGCATCATACTTGATTTCTGACCTTTCGAGCAACACCGTTCTTTATCCAATTCAGGTTAATAGTATGCCCGCATATTGTATATAATATATGCAATGTAACTGCATTTTCATATTTCTTGCATGAACTCCAGAAGAGAAAGCAGAACATCTATAATTTATAAAACGTTCTACCGAGCCGGTTTCCACCATTCACCGCTCAAACTATACGATCTCACATATATAAAATTAAAATGTGCATACAACAAATTGTTTTCTACCTGATCTCCTTCAAGTTCCCAACACAATATTATCCAAGTGTACCCGTGCAGTACATTTCGTCGGATACGGTAGTGCTAAAACCTGGATAAAAGATGAGATATATCACGTAAGCTGGATGAAACTTCAGGGGGAAATATAAAATAATTGATGTTGCAAAGAGTCGTTTAAAAATGTTTGTTAACCTGTTGTCTTCAACGAACAGCCAAAGCAAAATGAAATTCTGAAGAAAATGGGCTTATCATGTTGACGAGCAGCATATCATGAGCACAAAATGTAGGATCTTTCGGCGAAGAAGTGTTCATTAAATTATTATTTTTGTTGCATGCAGCATCAAGCTACATAATACAGTGATGCACCCAATTAAATTGAGCAAAACGTACGCATTACAACCTACCAATTTATGGAGGTTTTCATTAAAGTAGCATTTCTCGGAGCTCAGAGAGATAAAGAAAATGTTCTGCTTTGATATGAGTACTTTGTAGGCAATTCTAAAAATTATACCTATAGTACTAATTTAAATTTCATGCTAAAATGATTTGAGTTTTACTGGTTGTTGCTGACAACCACAATTTGTTAGTTGTTCTAACGTTGACGACCTCACACGTCACTAAATAACCTCGGGGTTCATATGAGAAAATGATAGCTGGAGATCGTTTGGGATATAGACCCGACAGATGTATGTGATATAGACTCGTTGATTGTATGCAGTATTAACGCAGCGCTTTAAATGAACCCTTTCCTTAAAAGTATAACATTTTGTCGGCCTTTGTTAATCGATTTCTTCTAACACATCAAGACGATATATATCGGTTCATATAGTCGCGAATAAATCAGTTTTTCTTATTTACCACGTATTTGTGAAGCAGACAAGGTTGAGACCGCTTCAGCTCAATTCATGAGCTCTAATTTTATTACAGTGCAACGTGATCTAAAAAATGGTGGTTGTTTAGTTATGAAACTATACGTTTAGTACCGTTATTATTTAGTTGTTTCTCATAATTGGTTTTAGTGAGTAATATTGTTGTAAGATGTTAATCGACAATATGAAATTCTGGTACTTTCTTGCATTCAAATAACTGTGGCAAAAAGTATTACCCAACATACTGTAAACGCAAGTTGTTTTTTAATTTTAAAACTAGACATAAAACATAATATGTTCAAACTTAACGCCATTGTGTCAGTCATTGGCCAATTGCGGTTAAATGTGATGCTCAGGTTTCTTGGGGCCGGTTTTAATAACGTAAATATAAGACAAATGGGGCTGTCGAGCGGTGTTTTGGAAAATCGTTATTAGGAGTTAGCTTATTATTGTATTCAACAAATTACCAAAGCAGCTGAAATTGCGCATTGTGGAATTTATATAAAAAGCGGAGCCTTGCTTATTTATTTACCATTTGTGGAAGTTTTCGTCGCAGAATGTTTTCGTCAATTTTTATTTTTGTTGGTTGAAGCCTCAATGTGATACGGCGAAGATATTACCCAGTAAAGCTAGCAACGATGGCCAAGATGGATAGGGAGCGATCAATAAATTCGTATTTGTTTTATACCCCTGCGTATAGAGGCTAAGTCTCCTATCCGATGTGCACATTTTATAGGTTAGGAAGACTAATTTCGATTACAAGATCTTTTGATAATTGCATTTCAATACTGAATCATCGATAAATCCTGTAATTAAAGAAATTAAGAACAAAGAAAAATGAAGCAGTAATCTAAATATTTTTAGACAACCATCTCCATAATCTCTCCATAATCACAAAACATCAACTCACTTCTTTTGTTTCCCTCTTCATGCGCTTAGCCCCTAAAATTTGTTTATCTCTAACACGTGAATTAGTTTAGCGAAGGCTTTTGTGGATATATCCTTCGTAGGAGTTGTAGTTTGCTCGGTAATATTCACTTTTTTATACTGTATTATTCATTAATAACATGACATACTCATACCAAATCCATTAAAACTATTTAATTCATTGAAATTATAATTCGCATTTAAAATGAATCCATAAGATTGGGGCATACATAAATCTGAGCCAATGTACATGGTTATGACCAAAGGAAAAAGGAAGAAATTACAGCTGCTTGCATCGGAATTTCTTTGCAGGGATTCCATATTCATTGTGATTGTGGCAGCCTTTAAAATTACCGTCTTAATTTCTCGACTCCAAATAATAAATTAGTTAAAAGTATGTATCAAAAGTGATTACTAAATCGCTTTTCCATTGACTGAAAAAATACCATCTTATGGTCATTTGTCATAGTTTTTGATAATTAAATATAATTAACTAATTATTTGTAAATAATTTGTAATTGTATAAAATATTTGTAAAATCCATGTAGTATAGTTAAGCCTACAATTAATGTATATTATTTTACATTTTGCATACTATGTTGTAGCGGAAACGTGTGCGCAACTACTGGTACAGCAGTTTTAAGAGGGTTTCTCCACTGCAATTACCTAAAATTATTCACTCAAATGATATAATTGATTGCTTTCCTTTCTAAATTCCACTTTCCGAAATGTAATAAAACTTTCCTAAATTATAAAATGCCCGTCAGGTTTCAGTAAGCGTCCAAAATCCAACTTTCGAAACCTACGTTTGAATCATTTAGCACACGTCTATATATGCTTGACCTCTGACATTGGTGTATCGTGAGATCACGAGTTCAAGCTACCAATGTCATCGCAATCCCCATCATTAAAAACCCCAGAGTACCAAATTTCAGCTCGCTAACACACTTCTGTGTAAACTTGACCTTTTACACAGGTCAAATGTTGTCGAAAGGTCACGAGACTATTCTCATTAAATTTGCCATCATCAAAAACCCCTGAGTGCCAAGTTTCAGCTTGCTGAGGCATTGATAAGGCATGTACCTCCATATCACAACTGCTTCGTACCCAGCTGGCAAAAGTAAACAAACCGTGCAATGAAGATAAGCAGATGAGTATAGCCGAGCAGATGAGTATAGCAGAGCAGACGAGTAGAGCAGAGCGAAGAGGCAAAGTGAGCTGCTGTATATGGATGAATACAAAAAAGGCACGGTGAGGCACGGTGCGGTGAGGTGAGCCAAGATTTACGAGCAAAATGAATACCCCTAGCAGAGTCCTGCCGGGCTAATAATTATTTTTAAGCTTAACGCCAATCATAGAATCATTTGCTGATTTCGGTTACAAGTGATCAATAGGTCAATTCGTCGTGGAATTCGATATATTCTGAAGTTATACTCGATAGAAATTTAGCAAAGGCCAGACAGACTCATTGGTTGCAAATAAAGTCAGACGTTATTTATACGGTGATTCATAAGGAAACCAGTTTGTTATGCTTGCGTTTGGGTAGGTAGAACTTAATTCCGGATTGACGACGCGTGGAAATGGTTACAAAAGAAAGCTGATCATCATATGGTTTGTAAATTTTTAAAATTGTGGCTGACGATCTGCATCAAAACCGCATCTTAAATGTTTGTAAGTGTTGGCTACTGTTGATGTACGGCACAATACAGCTTTTCGATAAAATGTTTTACAATAGTTGCTAAATGTAGTCTCCATTTTATGAACTTTCTGGAAACTCACTATCGCTGAAGATTAATTCAATCCACTGAGCGACTACAATTGCAAATGTACACCCGGATCAGTGAGAAAGTTTTCATTTAACACATTAGCTTTTGGAATTCCTTCGAAATAATTTACCAAATCTGGAACATATGTTCCAGGATCATAAATGCTTTTGAAAGGAACAATGAGTTTTTACACAACCTTTAAGAAAGTATATCAAGTTTATTTGCAACGTTGATGTTCACAGCAGCATTCACATTTGCAGCGTAATATCTGATTTCTCAACTTTTGGAAAACACGTTAGTTTATCCAATTCAAGTTAATATTGTACCTGTGCATTATGCAGATTAAATATTAAAAGCAATGTGATTGTGATTTTCATATTCCTTCCACCAATTCAAGAAGAGATAGAAGGACATCTGTGAGACGCAAAAAGTCCTACCAAACCGCTTTCCTTGATGCACCGCTAAAATTATACGATGTAGTTTGTTATTTTAACAGCTTCGTGTTTTTTTGTGGTACTAAGACCGCTTGGCTAATTGGTTCACATATCTATTTAGTACATCAACAACAACAGAATTCTAGTTCCATATAATACAGTATTAAAATATTCAGTCAATAGTTACATCTTTCGAATCTTTGGTATATCTATTTGACATATGCGTTAATTACAACAAATAATGCAGCTTATAAACTATAACCTCGAATAGAAAAACAATTATAAATAAGTACTGCAACACTATTAGATATACGACGCAAAAGAGCAAGAGGAACATCTTTGGAACAGAAAAAGTTCCTCCAAATCCGTCTTCCATATCTACCACTCAAATTATGCAATCTCACATGTATAAAAGTAAGAGGTATACATAGAATCATATCCCAAATTTAATTTATATGTGGTTTTCCTCACGTTCCTAACGCAATATTACCCAATGCTCCTTGATAGTCTTGACTTGCACACGAAAGTGTTCAACACAGGATTAAAGAATAGATATTAAGCGTTGGCGAAATGAAACTTCATGTTAAAATAAACAATAAATGATATTACCTAGAGTCGTTTACAAGATGTTTGTAAGCGTACTGTCTCCGGCAAACAACCCACGGAGCTGAAATGACAAATTGTAAAATTTACTCAAAATGGAGCAGAGCTAACTAAAACACAACTTGTAGAATATTTCGGCTGATAACGCTTTAATTTCATTATTATATTTGTTGAATGAAGCGTCACCCACCATTCAAGTGATCAACACTTATAAAACTGCTTACAGAGCGGTTTCCATTAAATTCGCATTTTACTACAATTCGAATGGAGAAAAGCAAAAGCTACGGAATAATATAAGATTTTTATAGAATAGGAAGATTAATTTAACCTAAGAATTTATACATCTAATAAAAATTTGAATTCAAAATTGCATCATTAGTATATTTTGTAACGCCGCTAGTTATATAACACGGCGAGAATTTAGTAAAAACAAAGCAGGTCGGTGGTTGCAGTGGGGTGTTATGTTAAAGAGTTGATTGTTCGCAGTTCATTTGTGTACAGAATGACAAATTGTTGCAATTATACAAAAAGTAAAGCTTTACTTCTTGTTAGTTTAATAAAAAAACGAAATAAAATTCAAATAACGATTAATTTAATGTTGCTGAAATTCCATCAGAAATGCGTACACACACTGTAAAGATCACTATTAAAATTGGTTACTATTTTGACTTCTTCTGTCGTTATTTCAGACTTTAGTTATATCTGTAATGAGATTCTGAACCGCCACAAGCAGCATTAAAGCTGTTTGAATCGCTTTATGCAAAAAGGAGTGCAAGTTCACATTATAATATATCTACAATTAACCGATAAAAGATGACCTACAATGTTATTAATTATCGGGAACTTAACACACATTATCAAAATTTGTCCTACATATTATTTTCCCTTAGCGTTTTCTTATAAGTTTCCTATACACTACTGCACATTTACTAGGATATTTAGACATTAAGATAAGATTATGGAAGAATAATTAAATAAATATTTTAATTTGAAGTTTTGCCCTATTTGACGATAATATTATCACTCTCATGGCATTTGTGCTCTATTCATGTTCTTGGCGTGACTGTTTCAGATGGCTGATAGTAAAGTCAGGGCGAATATAGTTCATTATGTGAATTAAAAACCACAAAATGAAATAGTTGCGTTTTACAATATGCAAACTGGCATTGTGTTTTTGATGATGAGAATAAATGCCATGAAGATGTATTTAGCATCGGAACGATAAATACATTTCATGTGAACATCTTACCTCCACCTACTGCATAATTTCCAACTTTGCAAACTATCATAAATTCCAAAGATACTGCCCTAAAAACCCTCAAATGAATATTACCCCTTTTTTTCAGTAACAAAATATCGCGACTGTTATGCATACGAAAGTGCTGATGTAGGTAATTACTTGTCAATCCTGGAGACTTCTGATTGGATAATGACATTCCCATACTTTAGCATAGCTTTAGCAAATTGTGAGTTGGTGTAAAGTTGAGGACTTCTCGCGTCATTATATTACATCCGAGTGGGTATGAAAAAACTATAGCTATGCATAGTTCGGGGATTGGTGCAATTCGTAATATAAACTCGTTATGAAATATTAACGCCAAGGGTATTATCGATTTCCTGTAACATATGAAGACGATATAAATATACCAGTACATATAGTGACACACATAAATGCGATTTTTTGTATTGCCCTTATTTTCGAAGCCGACAAGTTTTAGACCGCCTCAGTTCAATTCATGAGCTGTAACTCTAATTTTAGTACAGTTCAACTTGGAAGTGATTTAGAAAGGCTGGTGGTGTAGTTTAAGGAATTACACGTTGTAGTATCGTTATTACTTAATTGTTTATCATAATTAATTTTTATTAATTATAGTTTTGTAAGATGACAGTCAACAATTTGAAATTATGGCACTTCATTGCATCCAAAGAACTGTGACAAGAAACCTTACCAAACCTCTTGTAAGCGCATGCTCTGTTGGAATTTCAAAATCTGACATAATATTTTCTAACTTAACGCCATTCTTGAAGACATTAGCAAATTTGGATTAAATGTTAATCATAGATGTTTTGGTCCTGGCTCATTAATGTTGTATTTACACTGTCAGAATATGAACTAGGTAAAAATTACATCGAAGCACAGAAGGACTCAATGATTGAAATATAATCCAAAGTTATTGATTTTAGGAGTTTTAAATAATGCAATTAAACTTGCCAAGCACTACCAGGTAGTGGCAACCTAATTCCATATTGCCCTTGCAGAATAGAATACTACTCCGTAGCCCAAGATCCCAAAAACAGCCAGTTTGTTGGAACCTCTGACATATCTCAAGACAATGCAATTTAAAGTACTCAAGCTTAATATGCAACTCCACGAAAAGACTATTAATGAGATGTATGGATATTGTTACTAATTGTGATAACTAACGTAACGATATAATTTGTTAAATTAACTGTTTCGGGATTTTTGTAGATCTAACGCTGCTTTGCTAGTTCGTTCACAAATCTAGTTAGTTCAAGGCCAACAACAGATTTCCAGTCTTCCCATGATAGTGTTTAAATATTCAATCAATAATTACAACCTTCACCTCTTGGCCATATTTATTTGACTAGTGCGTTAATTAAAACGAAAAATTCAGCTTATGAACTATAACATCGAATAGAAAAACCAAAGAAATTTAAAAGCATCTACTGCAAGGCCGTTTGATGTACGACGGAATAAAAGTTCCTTACAGACATTACAGATTCAGGTATTCAATCAGTGCATAATTTTGAAATGATGTGACGGACACGTGAACGCGGTAAATTGAAGGAAGTACCCTATTTGTAAGTGCATCTGTAATCTACTTTAAAACAAAAACCGAAAAAATACTAAGTTGGTATTTTTATTTTATACCATTGTGCGATCAAGGAAACGATCAAGGAAACTGGATCAATGGTCATATTTATGTTTCTAGATTCTGCAGGTTGTAGTTAATCCATAACATCTTTGGTGCTGCAACATTCAACAAAACCGCTATGAATGTAGTGTATTGAAAACAAATTGTATATACCGGGATGAATAAGTGAAAATATTTTCACCTAGTCAGTTGAGACTCCTCCGATTAAATTGGATAGGATTTTTTGAAAGTATAACACAATTCTATAAAAACAGCTGCTTTGTCAATTTTGTTCACGATCACACTGTGTGTGGAATTATTTCAAACAACTGTTCGTTGATATTAGTACGTGAGTCACCTTTACAAAGGTTTTATTACGAGTTAATTGCACTTGTAGTGCCTTTTAAACACCCAAAATAAAAATTGCTTACAAATATTTTCGCCCTACCCAAAAATATTCACACATGATTAAGTTCTCGCAAAATTCTTAAATATTTAAACTTCATTCTCCAACAATTATTCCATTATTACTATTTTTAAATTTATACTTCAATTTAAGAGTAAGTGGAAAGTTGAAAAACTTAAAGTTCGATATATTGAATCGTAGCCTCTCCTTAATTGTTAATTAGTCAAGGTTAAGGTCATCCATACGTTTCGAATATGTATAGTTACAATGGGTATACTCTACTTGTCTGCGTTTCGATGCAGATTCTATGTCGAGCAGGTATTTATATCCATCCCATTTCTGATGATGATAGTGATAAGAAGAAAGCAGTGCTCTTGACTATTAGAGAAATATTTTAATTACAACCACTTTTATAACTGAAAAAGTGCTCTGGAAAACATTAATCACTAACTGTGTACGCATCATACGGCTAATAAGTACCACGTTACTTGGGTCTTAGGTGTTAGGCCTCTATTCCATTCGTTAACTTACAATTATAAACATTGTAGGCATGTGTAAGACGAGACGGCGTATGTAAGTGAGTCACTATGCAAATTTGTAGAGCAAATGCTGTAACATATAAAAATTAAATATGATAGTATTAGCTTTGATTCATATTTGTTGCCAAATTTACGCCGTGACACATAAATCATGCTCTTCTGCGTTAATTATGGACGTAGGTGCTTTAAGCATAGCGGAGTAGGAGTTGGTAATTAATTTACATGGTAGTTCGATATGGAATAAAAAAGCATTAATACTAATTTTAAGCTATGCAATGACTAATGGCATATGTACACATGTATCTACATACAGGGGAATTTGTTATATTGTTGTATCGGCATACTTTCAGCGTCATAAGCCAAATATATGGCTTTGGTGGCAATTGAGGTGCTTCCAGATAAATGGACTGGTGGAGTCGACGTAGAAAATTGGGATGAATTTGAGCTATAAACGGCGTAAATTATTTGAACACTAAAAGAGGAAATAACTTGTGCCGAAAATGTAAGAAGCATACCAAATGTGTTTGCTACATTTATGTTTAGCAGCTTTTACATTGGCTGTTAAATATTTGATTTCTCAGCTATTGCGCTACATGTAACTTTATTGAACTCAAGTTAATATTTTACCTTTATATTATGCATACTATATAATAACTATTTGCATTTTTATTTTGCTTACACCAATTGATGAAAAACAGTGAGCAAACCACCTATGAGACCGATAAAAGCTTTACCATACCGGTTTCCACCATGCACCGCTCAAATTATGCTACGCTCATTTGATAATTTGCTGGATTCTGTTTGTGTGTTAATGTCATCAACCTACTTTTGTTTTGATCATTACTTGCTTTGTTTCTATGCATTACTTGTTGCACTTGGGCATTCCCATCTCATATAAGCAAAGTATTTAAATTACTTTGTAAAATTATGTAAATGTGAGTTATACGTGCCCATTCATATACACACCAACACACCATTTGAACTTTCTCTATTTCTGGAGAATTAGAATCAGAATCAATTAGTCATAAGATACGAACTGGCGAAAGTTGTACCGCTTAAAATTATATAATTAATTGAAAGAATATAACACAACTTTAGTAACACCTTATAGAAATGCATATTCCACATCGCATTCCAAAGCAAAAAAACAAAGTTGTGCTACGATTCTGTTGTTAATTTTACCTGCTAAGAACCAACAAAAATAATTTAATTTATGATTATGTAATTTATTTCAAGGTTTTAGATAAGTTTCCTTTTGTTTACCTGCATTGTAAACTCATTCAGGACCAAGGACCAGAACTAGTAGCAAGACTTGTTCCTTTCTTGGCTGTTGTGTATTTTTTTATTATACATTTCTAAAGATGCACTTTACATTAAAACTAATACCTCAGACTATCTTTACTTCAGATCGTGTGAATGTAAGAACGTTGCACGTTCATCGGAATCTTAAGTTATGTACTACTATAAGGATTAGTGTACATTGGACTTGGAATATTCACCACCACGATATCATGCGGACAATTTTATCTGCAATATTTCCGTAGAAAAACCAACAACTCGATACAATTAGAGTATTCGTGCTATTAATTTTCCAAGTGGGCAAAACTACAATATCAATTATCCTTGATGTTCTAATGTTTTATAAATAAACCGGATTCCTCACGTGGAATTGCTGCTACGATTTCCAAAAAACGATTGCACTATCAGTTGTTTTATTAAGTATTATAAGTTGTCAAGTTTAACGCCATTGGGAAAGTCGATCAATCGCTCCAGTAATACTTGGATCGCAGGTAATGGGTCTCTTCATGGTCTTCATTGATAAAATAAGCTGCCATGTTCTTCGCTTTTCAATATCTTCAATTGCATGAGGGGTTCGTCTGTTTTGCAATTGGGACTCTAGTGATTCCTGCTGAAGGCATAATCTTAATATTTAATTGTTGAATCGATGCAAATATATATGCTGCCGAAATTACTAGCAACAATCCTTAATACTCCTCATTTTAAAACATTGGAACAAATTGTCAAGGTCTAATTAAAGTAATAGTTATAAAGTTGTTGTTAATAACTAATTGTTACCACAATATTCAAAACAAAAAATTTGTGCTGATTAAGATAATCATTCAATATTGGCTGGAATGTATGTAGCTTCTTACCCATTTTGTCGCTTAGGAACTCTCATTTCTCGAATAGAATAATTGAATTCAGCATGGACTAGAGTTTAAACATTTTTTTCGGATGTTAGATGCAGCCACCCATATTGCCACTTCTTTTCCAAAAGAGCGAGACGTACGCTGTTTCAGTACAATTCACCATTCAATTTTGTATTTCTCACCACAGGTGCACTTGGTGAGTTTCGGACTATGGTGTAGATTGTTTGTTAATCTTTGTTAGTAAACTGTCGCTTCACTTATCATTACTAATTGCATAATAATATTCGAGGATTATTACACACGTTTAGTGTACATGTCACCCTACTTTATAATCTCAGAGTATTTGGCCCCATTACATTATACAAATCTACTAATTCTAACAACTAATGCTTATTGTCACAAAAACATGGTTGTAATAGATTTTAGAATGGAATGTTTAATCCTTCATAGTTCAGTGGCTCTTCGGATTGTCTGTATTCAGCTTATTTTCACTTTTCAGCTTTGCAAACTTTTTTCATTTATTTTATCCTAAACCTAATAGATCGAATTTTATATCAGTGTTCAATTTATATCTCTACATTATATGTACTAGCTAAATTAATCTTGTTCTTAAATAAGTCTGAACCAAAGCACCAAGTATTAATTAAGTTAATCCTGTCTATGTAGCCATTTAAATGCATTTCACGTGAACATTCGACGTCAGCAGTGCGAATTGTGTCGTCATCAACAGATTGCAAGTGCGGAGATAATGCTGGAAAATGTTTTACCAATTAGGGTAACCCATAATTGGTAAAACATTTTACCTTTTTACATTTTTAGTAAATACCGGTTTCTTTTCCTCCTAGCAGGGAAATAGTTGATCAGGATTTTTTTTCTGAAAAATGGTAGCAAATTTACCCAATACTGAATACTATAATCTCATATGCATTATAAAATTATAATGTTTTCTCGAAATTGCCCAACTATTTCCGGCTAAAGGAAAGATATCGAAAGTTTGATGCAGTTTCAGTTATCAAACACGCGAAGTAAATTGCGCACAGGAGTCGAATTTGTAAACACACATTATTATGTTTACGGAATGAGATCCTTCGCACTCAAAAAGGCTCTTATTTTATTATTATTAACACATTCTTTTCTATTAACAACGAACGAAGACGCAGCTTCTTTAGATACTCTCGAATAACCGCTTACCTTGCGCCTAGTTTTATGAGACATCAAACATCATTTATGCGAACTTGGAGCGATGCGTAATCGAGATGAGGCATTAATACTGAAAACATTATATTGGATTAACATGTTGTTTCTTCGATTCAAAGATTGTTGTCAACTAAAAGTGAAATTTGTACACACAAAATTTATGGTATTATTGATTGTCAAAACACCAAACTCGTGCCTTGAAAATAAAAACAGGGCTGCAGTTCACGTTACCTGGAAAAATGAAAAACGTTTATTCATTAACGAATGCATCTTCTGGCGTTTATATTATTTTATGAGAAATTCAATTAGGTATTTAAGTTCAAGCAGAACCTACTTTGATGTAACAATATCTTTTATTACAGGTTTGTTGAAATTGCCCTTCAATTTTTAACGTATTCTCTACCTTAAGGATTGTAGTATTTCACAGTTTCCGATTGATGACGGATGAACCCAGGTCCAGCTTTCGCAGGAGCCCTTTTTGTCGAACAGAAACTATATGATAGTAATAACGTAAAGTATATTTTAATAATTTAATGAAAATCATGTACAATAATCAATTTTAGTCTGATGCTTGCCACACTATTTCTGGATTTTGAAATTTATATATATTATATTACAATGTATCCTTCAGTTTAATTAAGTTGAGAACTTTTTCGTAATTGATTCTTTCCAGATTTTTACTCCGAAATATGGATCTGGAAATGCAAACAGATTGCTAAAAGTCGACAGATCACACAGTTCATAGAAAAAACTTTAACTAATTAAATGTTAATTAACATGCAAATTTTGAGGGATGACACAAATAATTTGCTTAATTATGTAAATGGGCTTGCTATAAATAATTAGCGAGGTGTTATAATGCCAACTTTATTTCATATTACCTTCCGAATTTGTTTAAAACCTAAATGGACTGCATGAAGTACTGAAAGCGAATAAATGTCCATATACTAGGTGTTTGAAGGTAGTATAGGTGCTACAAACTAACTTAAAAATTAGTGAAGTATAATGAAAAAATATTCATAACATATATTATTTACTTGTGCAAATACAATTTGTAACTATGAACGTCGTATTTATCAACGGATACGCAGTCGAGTAGTATATAACTGAAAGGTGTGCTGTTCATTTGTTTTCGTTGGGCCTAAAGACGAACAAAATTGGTAAACGTTTCATAAAGTTCAATTTGAATATTTGAATGTACACTGGCAGTTTGTTTTCAGTTTACATCTAGGTTTTTGCATCCTCTGTTGAAACAAAAACTCAGCTAACTTAACAAACAAAACTCGGCAAATTTAAGAAATGGACAACCCAATCACCTGTGATTTGTAATTGTCTACAGATGGTGTACTTTCAACCAAACCATGTCAAGATATCACAAGCAAACAATAAAAAATGCAACGAATCTCAACACCAAAATAAAACTACTTGTGCCAGCGGATATATTCGGAAATTAGCTAATTACTTTTCATATTTCCTCTGCAATATTTCGTATTGCTACGTCAGTTTTTGTTATCGATTAACGTTTTCTAAATTTCCAATTGTCACCAAATTCCCAAACAACTAAAAACAATACTTGCTACGAGTAGTTTCTCAATTTAAATATCTTAAAAGTCATTCGTTAAAAGAACTCTGCTCATTACATTCAGTCAAAAACCAACTTACAAATTACAACGTTAATATTTTCATAAAATGAAATTAGTAATGCCTGGCAGGAAGTTCATCGGGTTCTGGTTATTCGCTCGTGAATCAAATGGCAAGCAAATCATATGGGTATACCTGAATGAACTGGATGAATTAATTTTATTCATTATCCAATTGTGACGCACTCTATTTTGAACTTCAGCATAGCTACGATCTGTCCACAATTGTCTATATGATATTTGCCACAAATTATTACAATAGTCGGGAACCGATATTACATTCTTAAACTACAGCTAAAATTGCTTTATCCTTACAGCATCTGCTGAGCAGGTTTCGATATTTTAAATAGAAATAACAATGATAATTGTCTTTTTACGATAGGTAAAATGTTGAGTCGTTGCTAAATGCGCAATTTTTCGTCACGGTTAATTATTTCCAGGTAATTCGGAAATACATTTTATGTAATTTAATGTTGTTTGACTTTTAATTCACTCCGTTATAGGAGATTTATGGGTGACAGGTAACTGAAATCGTGTGATTTAATTTGTCCAACTAGATTTCGCTTCCATTAACTCAATAATAGTTGAGCTACTTTAATGAATTATCAGCCAAATATTATTGCACGGTTTATTTGAAAAAAATATGAGGGTGTAACTTATGTAATGTTTTGTCGCCACTGCGGCTAAATGAAGCAGTGAACATTTTTGTGGAAACATGTTAGTGGTCATATGAAATGCATCGTGGAACAGTAATTGGAAACTCTATGGCATAATTAGAATAGTTAGTAATTGTATAATTAACAATTCTGTGGTTGTTTTTAATATTGTAGCGATCCAAACTGTAATTTGTCGAGAGTACAGAGTTTTGTTCTTACAAGATCCAATTCATTATAGTAGCATTGAAAATGTAAACCTTCTTAACGTGAAACCTAAAGTAATTAACCTAATAAGTTCTACATGTTGTACAATGCGATACAATGACCGATTTTTGAATTGTATTTTTTGACCTTGAAGAAATGTAATAAACAAATGGAAATTATAAACGAAGTAATTACTGAAAAACTATTCCATTGACCCCAAATGAAACTTCTCTTGTGTGAGTTTATTCTCATCTGCTTAAATCTTCAACTGTCATTGTTAAAACTGAACAGAACGATAATGTCGATCAGTGTTTCCTTGCGCGAAAATAAAACATGCTCCACAATATGCTTGCTCCAAACATGCATGAAAATAAATAAAATGATTAGTGGTCAATAAATGATCGACTGGATTGATAGCATAAGCTATCGTCGAAACTTAATAATAAACTTAAATGAAGCTGAAGCGGCATAAGCTCTCCAATCTTAATTAATCATGTAAGCTTCTAAATTGACATTACTAAAGTAACTCAATTCTCCATTTTAGTCTCCAGATTTATTAAAACGCCGTCATGCTATTTGTTGGTCCAAAAACCCTAACCTGTCACAAGGTCCATGTCTGTTGTCTGTTCTGCATGTTACATTTGTGTAGCCATTAAGGTACGCAGGCGTGATGTTCTGTTTCATAGAACCAACATTTCCTTGAATGATTATCGTGCCGGAAAAGATGAATACAAAAGATGACAATTAAAAAAAACTATAGTACATATATATTTATGTTGAAAAATAACATAGGCATCACAACTTATTGTAAGTACAGGCTTTTTCACGACATGGAACAACGTATTTGAAGGTGTCATCAGAAACTTCCAGCGTGCTTCATATGCATTATGTATGAGGACATGAAGGGGTGATGAGTGATATTGTCAACCATACAACGCTCCATCCAAATTTGTCAACTTTAATGAATCGTTTGTCAGCAGTGATAGTTCCTGGAACCAGGTTCCAGTAATGAAAGAATTTTAAAGTATCATCATGAACGGTTTTGTGTTCCTGGAAAATAAAGGAGCGTTCAGCACTGAGCTGATTCATTTGGCGTGGGAAAAGGAAACTGAGTGGTTCAAACGGGAGCTTAAATTGTGCAACCGTAGAGCTGTAATTCTGCCAGCGTATCTAAGTAGTTTATACGCAAGGAGAATATAAAAGTTGCATGAGCATTTGGACATTTCCCTTGGGAACAAGGTTTACGGACAAAGACATATTGGCATCGACATAACAGGTTATATCCCACCTTATTTGCTGACAAGGGTGCGACGTTTTCAGAAATCCAACATTCTCCAGTGGTGGCACAGGATAGTACAGGCATATGGCACATTCGACGCTCCGTCTTCAAAAAGCGTATCGGTGAAGGGAAACGGGAGCATGATTTTCATGGTTCTCCTCACTGGAATATCAATATCCATCGCTGGATTTTGCATAGAAACAAGGAACAGAATTTTATCCTTCGCAAGGGAATTTTTAATGTCATCAAGTCATTGTTGAAGTACATGTATATTGAATTCGTTACGCGGTTTGCAGGTGGGTGCATTAGCTGTTGCTGCCAATGAAGAACCACATATTTCAAGCAGTGGTTTAATACACGTTTGTTGCGAAATGATTCGCCTCAAACTAAACTAGTTATTTCACATGTCAAATAAAGTTACTTACGATTAGTAAAGTCACTTAATTTTGCATCTGATAGTAAGTACTTGGGATGTTTTAGTCTCGTGGAAATTAGGAGTATGATTTGTAACAATCGTCAGTCTCTGTGCTGGCGACATGAATTGTGTTGCACTCAGCTACCAGCTACACAATGGTCGCGGGAATGTAGTCAAAGCTACAAATGCAGACAAACGTTGAGTACATTTATGAAATTATCACTATTTAATTATTAATTGCAAAGTATTTGTTGACCCTAGAAAAAGCCTAACTTTTCCATAAAAATAGATGCCGAAATCATAAAAAAAATACTACGACTCATTTGGCCATAGAGTCGTTTTAATGGAAAAGTGAGTATTCGAAGTTCATTTTTGTTACACTAATAGCATGGTTATATACATATTTCTTCAGAAAAAAGGATATGGACGCCAAAAGTTTGGCATGTCAGTACATATCGAGTACAGTTATGTTTACTTCGGATTCAATTATGGATCTGAACACAATATTTGGTACAATTTGACATCATAATTTTCCTACAATTAGCCAACAACAGCTGAAGCTACTTCCGTATTTGTGAAGGAACGTCGTGTTTTTGCCAACAAGATACGTCGTCCTTTTTTATTCTACTTTTGGTTTATGCAAAATGAAACCAGATTCAAAATATCGACACTGAGGGTAATACTCAGAATTTTGTTGAATACAAATCCGTGTTACCAAATCAGGCTAAATCTCTTATATGAGAAGGAGGGATAGGGGTCTGGACGTCACAGGAAACACCAGCAGCATTGGTTCTGTGACATGAGAATTGTACAAAGCGAAATTGGGATTGCATAAAAGGTCGCAGGTATTCTTCGAAATAGCCCTCAGCTTTGTTACCGTAATCATGGTAAAGGTCGAAAGTCGGGTCATTTTGGAAAATATCAGTGCCTTTCTTGCAAATTCAGCTTTCATCATCTCGCTTCTTAAGTATCTAATGACCATACTAACATGAATGGCATAGGGAAAATGTATGTTTTGAAAATCAAATATGATTTGATGATAAAATGATATAATTGGAGATTTTGGTAAAACATTCACATTCGGAACAAAATTCATGTATTGTTGGCTTTAGATGCATTGAGGCCGCCACAAACATCCATTGTAGTGCTAAATACATACACATAGTATACATTTTACCCAATAAAATTACCATTATATATCACGAAATACTCACCAATACCTCAGTTTTCCATAAAAATGACTCTATGGCCAAATGAGTCGTAGTATTTTTTTTATGATTTCAGAATCTAAATATCAGTGATAAAGTAGCTTTTTTATAGACGAGAAAATACATGCCATTATTAATTTATTTTATGTAATGCAGGTTAGTAAACATACAATTCAATAAATAGTTGACATACATACTATTATGTGCATAGTAGCAGATATTACCTGAATATACATGTTGGAAATAAATCTACATCACAACACCGGGATTGATGGTTCGAATTACTATCAAGTTGAGAATGTTTAGCGCAGAGTTGTTTCGTAAAAGTTGTCGATACCGATTAAAATTTGAAGCCACTGACTAGCAATAATGCTTTCCATTATCGACTCTGCTGAGCGGAGGTTTCCACATAGATCAATTCACGTCAGGTATCGATTCCATTGCATATTTATTGATTGTCTAGTATCGTTAACCCGTTCTGTGAAATAGTATCCGAACGTCATGAAAAAATAAATTCCCACTGTACAATGTGGTCACATGCATCCATACCAAGGTGCGACCTGCAATTTGCGGTTCATTAATATGGTGCTGACTGTTAGAAGATGCATTATGCTTATAATAACTTTGATTGTGGAATATCTTTTTTATTATTTGCTATGTATAGTATTTATAATACTGAAGGTATTTTGTGTGTGCGTGTATAATGTTCATCAACTGATACTAGTTTGCTGCCATATTGAGACATTAGGTGGCACATTGGACCGATATCATAGAAGTATCTGAAAGCAAATTTTTTAACGTCAGCCACCAGAGTTTGCAAATGCCATTGAATTCGAGCATATCTGCCGAGTGAACGATTTTTGTTGCATGCTTTACAGTTAAGAAGTAAATATAATTAAGACCAATTGGATAAGGGTTTTATTCCGTATATCTAAAAATAGCGTAATTGATACTGGTATGTTTGATCCATTTCTATGTTTTATCAAAATCATTCCCGGACACGGAACGGGCCAAATACGCTTAGTCAATGCCTGCTGGCACAACGCATATTTGTTTGAAATCAACTGCTGCAAAGCATATATTTTTTGCTTTCCAGTCGTCCGAACGAAGATACTCGAGAAGGTGTTCAATCTCGATTTGTCGATCTCGGTCTCCCGTTGGCCGCTTCAGACAAAGGATGTTGAATGCATCGTTTATAGATGAATCATCATACAAATTTGTGAATGCAGTTATAATATCCGGAGTTAACTTGGCGTCCACAATTGCGTTCTGCATCGAAGCCAGTAAATTATTGACAGTGACAGTGGGCGAAATATTAACTTTTCTATAACGGACTGCAAGAAACAATCGTACATTTTTAAACACACTATGAATCACACAAAAAGCAAATACAGGCATACTGGCTCTCCTCTGTCACGGTGCATATTCCAACACAGTAGTTTGTCCAGAGCGGCAGCCTCTGCCAAGGAATGTGAACGAATTGCCCTGCAACCAGCATTGCCTGCGGCCCCGTTTCTGACAAATTTCAAATTATAATACTAGAAGGAGAAAATCAGTGTACAGGAAGTTTCGAATATGGAGAATTGAATGGTAACAATGCTTTTTAAATTGGAGCTGACCTGTGACCTCTGAGGTCAATTTGAAATCTAAAGCTATTTTTCAAAAGTCGGAATTTCGTGAGGAAAATAAATACACTGGTAGTTTCGAATATGAGGAATTCAATGGTAACAATGCTTTTTAAATTGGAATTGACCTGTGACCTCTGAGGTCAATTTGAAATCTAAAGTTATTTTTCAAAAGTCGGAATTTCGTGATGAAAATTAATACACTAGTAGTTTTGAATATGGGAAATTCAATGACAACAATGCTTTTTAAATTGGAGTTGACCTGTGACCTCTGGGGTCAATTTGAAATCTAAAGCTATTTTTCAAAAGTCGGAATTTCGTGATGAAAATTAATACACTAGTAGTTTCGAGTATGGAGAATTGAATGGTAACAATGCTTTTTAAATTAGAGCTGACCTCTGACCTCTGAGGTCAATTTGAAATCCAAGGTTATTTTTCAGTTTATGGGAAAATAGAAACAGTTGAAAGACATTTTCCGTTTCACTCCGTTTGTTTGCATAGTTTCGAAAATGTGGAGATTTTTGTTTTATCAAAACTAACATTTTTATAAATAAGTTTTGAAGGTAAAGGTAAAGTAAAACATTGAAACTTTCTGATTTTACTCAGTTGTTTTAAATCGCCTTCACCATAAGTTTGTTAATTCAAACATTATTCGGCAATTTGCAAACTCCGACGTCGAAAGTTTAATTGATGACAACAAAATTAAACATAACGATGGTTGTTGTATTTTGAGATATTAATAAGAAAAATAAAACCGGTTAAATATTACTTGTGGAAAGCGGTTCTTGCAAAGAGAAAGTTTGCGTATGCACTTTTACGTAGTAAAATTAGATATGGTTTCCTATGAAATTGTGAAAGATAATTTAAATAGAAGAAAGAAGAAGAGAGCATCTTTGTATCCAATGCGTATTGAAAACAAGTATATTTACTGTCGAAATCTGCCGCAAAGTGAAACGGCTTTAAAGCGCAATATGTCAATAAATCATTAGATCGGTTTTGTAAAACTTTTCAATACAATTTATTCAGAAAGTTGCAAATGTTTTTATCTTTAACTTTCAAGTCTGGTCAAACATCGTGTGCTTTCCGGAATACATTTGTAATGTAGTTTGAAAAGTTTTAAAAGAAAAAAATATTTTTATACAGGTATTCACCGTCTATATCATGGAACTCCGTATCTTGTCTTATCCGGTAATGATTATACACATAAAATGTAAACCGTGATGCTAGTGGGCTTGTACATATAAAAACATATATCAGTACCAACAATTTTCCCTGGTAGAAATCGGCTTCAGAAAGCATCAGCACTGAAGTGAAAGTTACAATGCTGAAGACCAAAAACAGAAATGGTTTCGTACTAAATTATGAATTCCGATTTGGGTTTCAGCCCAAGTACAATGAAATATTAATGCATTTTAGGTTAGGTCACGGCATATTTAAATGCTTTTCAATGCTTTTTCATGTTTATTTATGTCCCAGCATTTTTGAGTTATGCCACCGAACAAAACTAATTCATTTTTCTATACATACTATCAGTAGTGTTTTCTGTCACGACTATTATTCACTACAGTATCGTAACTAGTTTGATTACAGTAGTTTATTTTTTTCTCATGCCATTTACATTGTCTATTGTTTTTACTTGATGCCAGTATAATTTAATTACTGTGCATAAAGATACGTACGCCACCAATACAAATAAATTTATAGTAAGACAGAGCGGACTCTGTTAATCCGTTCGGAAGGAGAACCGAAATCTTTTTTGAATGCATCATACCCGTCTTTCATATCCTTAGGAGGAATAGTTCCACCATCGAAACTCGGCGGTTCATCTTCATCAATCACTAGCTCGTCGTCGATTCCGCTTACACCCAATGGGTCAGCAAGAATTGAATCGTCCTCAATTTCATCTGTGCATTCATCTGTATCCGGAAGTATTTTTTTCGCCTCCTTCCATGCATGTGCGTATTCAAAAGTTTGTATGTGATTTACATCAGCCGGAAAATTAATTACTAAGTTCATTAGAGCTGTTAGCAAATCATCTTTCATTTGAGACCTTCTTTGGTTCTTTATGTTGTTGAAAACCGAAAATCCCGACTCAACCATTGTGCTGCCAATGGATATTGTCTTGACAGTTCGTATAAACAGCCTGGTGGTTTCTGTCCATGCAAGGTTTTCATCTCGTAATGCTCTGCTCCAAAATGGTTCGGTACTCCGATGACTTCTTAGAACATCCCAAGAAGGCGACCTCACTACCGACAGGAATAAATTTGCCCAGTCACGAACTAGTACGTCTTTGTCCATGCCAAACCTTGTTGCAAGATATTCTACTTCATTTCTGGCATACACGGGTATGTTTGTTTCCTCTGAGAGAATCGGATATGTTTCTGTTAGAACACTCTCCCCCATTGGAAAATTTTCTGGCGATAAAACATTTAACGCGGTCATCAATTCTTTAGAAATATAAAGGTCGATACGAGCAATTGCTTTTTTGATTAGCGCAGGTGCTAGAATAGATAATGAAGGCGCCTCGTTGTCTTTTCTGGAGAATACTCTTTCTCGCCATGTAACAGTTTCACTTTCTTCATACTCAGCTACGCTAGCACAGCCGATAGCATTTGGGTCGGCAGAACTGGAACATTTGCAAGATTTCAAAAATGACGTAAGAACTGGCGCTTGAAGGTTCTGAATTTCCATTAGGTCGTCCAAAAGAACTTTGTAGTTCTTCATCTGGTCACTAAGAAGTCCAACGAAGTACTGCAAAATTTCTGACCATTTTTTAAAAGCTGCGGTGAAGTCTTGTAGAAACACTACCGTGATAAGCTTTTGCTTGTCCATTAACTGATTTCTAAATTCAGAAGCGTCGTTCCTTACGCTAGCTTTGTAATTCTTCTTGTCTTCATTGATAATCCTCATGGTTTCCATTGTTGTTATCCAAGCTCCCAGAAAATGCTTTATTGTTCGATGCTCGCTAGCAATCCATCTCTCCAAGTGCAACTCCTGTAACTCGATTCGTGGCTGCTTAAATGCTATCATTGTCTCCCTGAATTCGCCAATACGACGCTGTGCAAGGGAAATCCAAGTATATGTAGTTTGCATGAACCTTTCAATGGAATGGAAATATTTTAAGCAGTCTGCAGGCCCGTAATCTGTATCTGATTTCAAAGGAATTATAGCCGACCGGCTAGCCAAGTTTAGTTTGTGTGCAAGACAGTATGTTTGTATTAACGGCCGTTGATCCACATCTGAGATTTCGCTATTTACCCACTCACTTACAAGTCTTTGCAATTTCACCATATTGGGCGCACTATCACTGGCACATCCTACTATTCTTCTGATGAAATAGTTGTAAAAGCTTTCGCCTTTCAGTTCAACCCAGGCCTGAATATGCTGCTGAAGCGTTTCAGATGTTGAACTTTTTCCGCCGGCAATTAGACCGACAAAATATGGGAGTGTATCATCGCCCTCACTACACTGAAGGTATAGGCTGATGTAATGCGAGTGGGTTCTATCTGTTGCCCCGTCCAAAATCAATGTAAACGGTAGATCTTTTTGAACCATGTAGTTAATTATTCTTGAAAATCCTTCGTCGGACATAAATAAAATTACCGATCGAATTGCAGCTCGCGAGTGCAAGCGTTCTCCAATATTTGCATTTAGCTTCGACAAAGTCTTAAACCATGTTTCTGTTCCACGAAGGGCAGTATTTGTTTTTACTATTGTAAATGCAATTAGGAATAAATTTGCCATTGGAACCAGCTCTTGCTTTTCAGGTTCATTATATCTTGTTCGTGCATCAGCATCCAAACGTCGACGATCCTCGCGAATTGAGTATAGTACTGATATATAATGCATACGGCGCGAGACATGCATAAGTACATACCGCTGAATTTGTCTATTTTGCGTTGGTATCTGACGACCCTCTTTTTGTGTCAATTGATCTTCTTTAGACTTATGATGTACTGAATGGGAACACATTTCAACTCGCTTGTGACAAACTTCACATCTCCAGTAATTCCCAAGGAATGGAATGTCTGGTTTCCTATCGCTCCTTGGAACAATCTCGAATGGTGTGATATCGGGAAAATTATTTCTTCTCGGGTCAAATCCATCGCTTAGTAAATTGGGCCAAGTGGTGTGTTTAAATTGATCAATTGGGTAAAATTTTGATCGGTAGTCCTTGTTATATACTTTCTGTATGTACCGTATTTCATAATTTATTAGCTTGTCGATTTCATGTAACTCTGGGTTTGTTGTGTCTGAGTTTCCAGTACATTCAAGTTCATCCTCGGGAGAGCGCGTTCCCCCAACTCTATTGTTTTCGTCCCGTGGTTGTTCTACTTTCTGCAGTTGAAACATACGAGATTCACAGCAATCATTCAATAAATTTGGGGTAGGCTGTCCTAGTTTAATGTGAACGTTATCGAATTCAATTGGTGTAGAGACAGGACAAGCGTTTAGGGACATAATGTCCTCCTCCCATTCGTTCGGGTTTCCAGTTTGAAGAATACAGTTACAGTCTGCACTTTTGACATTCACGAGACTTTTAACTTTCTCCTCCACTGGTTCAGTCGTTGCGATTCCATACATGTAGCCGTCAATCACCGTCTTTGCAATGACGTCCTCAATTAGGTCTACGGTGTCATCCATCACCTTTTTGTTGAGATTTTTTTCAGTAAAGCCTCTTGAGCTTTTTCCATTTAAAGATATATGCTGCCACAATTTGGTACTGACAGACGGGTTAAGTTGCAGCAGCAACAATACAATTGGGTCCTTGTTCCCATCTGGAAGTAATTTAAAATCTCGGTCCTTTGGAACTTGTATCGTAATGCTGGAGTTTAAAAATATAGCAAAATATCCGTATTGGTTTACTAATTGCTGATGTATGTTAACGGCAAGAAGCAACTTGCGGGAATGAACAGTGAAAGCAACAACTTTGTGGTTATTAATATACGCTGTTTCTCCAATTGTGTGAGGAAACCTCCTCAGTTCAAGAAATTCTGTTCTGCTTGGAACATCTGGTCTATAAGCAACAAATTCGCTTATGAAGATTCTCGGGTTTCCAGTCTCCTCATTATGACAAGACGTTCCCGTCCTTCCTTGGCAATCGGGAATAGGTATTACTTCGGCTGGGTTTATCGTCGGGGTAATCCTTGGTTTTTTGGCTTCAATTTCACAGAAAACATCTTCACATGGGTCACCATGATTTCCTGGAGAAGATGGGGGTAGTGGGGCCACTTCCTTCTGACCGCAATATGGTAGGCTGATATTTGTATATGTTGGATACCGTGGCCGCTGGGGGCTAAAGACCCTTCGCACGTTCCATTTTGAGGATACGTTCTGGGCTTTAATTAGATTCCGTTGAGCCTGTTTCACCTGAAAACAAATGAGCCGAATTGTTTCATAAACAGGCTTTGCTTGCAGAGCCGAAATTTTTGAATACGGTAAAATCACTTACAAATTGTGTGTTTAGAGTTTCATTACAATGATGCACTGTCCACAGGTCCACAACAGCGTCCACACATAATCTCATAGTTTAGCCCATCTTGAAACATCTTTTGTTCAATTTGAGTAAAGTTGGTTCCGTTCTGTTTGTGAATAAATCCTTGTCCGTCTATATATGCGTGTATACAACTTTCACTGCGTAGTGGTGCAGCATCCACAAGTACACGAAATGTGTATTCCTCTCGGAAGACACGCTCATATATTAAGCGTGCATTAATTGAAGAAAAAAACACCCAAGTGTTGTTGCTATGCAAATTTGCCATGTTCTCAAGAAATGTGTTCATCAAGCGGATGGGATGTTCTTTCGCTTCCAAAATGCTGCTTATGTATCTCCTACAAACCACGTCCAATTGGCTCACTGGATTTGTGGCGAGAAGGTCCGTCATGGGAATGCACGACATGCAGTATCTGGAATAATCATTTAGGCACTAATGAAATACATCCAGGCTACAGAGCGCTCACTCCGCTCTGTCTGGCGCGAAAAATCCCAGACAAAACTATTCTTACTTATACAATCACAATGATAGTTGCATGTAATATTCAATCATTTTAAATTGCAAACATATTCACCTTGTTCCGGGAAAATTGAATGGTATCCCGGACGACGGCACAATTGAACTCTGGCTAAAAACTTTAGGTACCCAATAAAAGGATATTCCCGATAGAAGGTACATCATAAATAGCAACCTGAAACAATTTGCCTATGTAAAATCGAACCACATATTTCAAGGAATTGGATTTAAGATGCATACCATTTCTTTGATCTTGAAGTAACTTGAATTGGTGCACTCATTCTGTACTGATCCTTCTTCAGCCCACGCACTGATCCTGAATTATTATGCTTCAGTTCCAGCCTGTAATGTGTTAGTATATATGTACATATAGCAAATGAATAAATGCAGCGGAAAAATGGTGGCAAAAAGCATTAACTTTTATATAATTGTACTACTACTTCATTTGGTTGATTTAATATTTCACCTGCGAGATGACTGGATGTTGTAGTAGTAGTACCGCATTTTGTCTGTGTATGGTCAGAAACCATAAAAGGATCCGAAAAAATTATTAAACACATTCCACAACTTCAAAATTGTTTATATGAAATTTAAAGGAATGCCACAATAATGCTAAATAGATACAGGCAATACTAATAGTCTATTTGAATATTTTTTCCACAACGAATTCGAAATCTACAAGAAAAACTACTGCGTACCACCTTGTCGTGTGAGTATTTTTGTATCCAGTGTTATGTTAACACAGTTTCCTCAAATGTTTGTCCCCATGAGATATTGATTTTTGATGCAGAGAAAGTCGTTTGAATGGGCAAGGCCAAGTACTCGCATCCACAGAAGCTAGATGCAGAATTCGTAAAACTCAAACCATAATACATGAAAGAGCATCTCGAAAATCAATATTTGGAGCTTTCCCCACTTTACCGCAGCAACAACTTGCAAAATTTTTTCGCTCCACTGCGACTTGTGTACATACATTTCAAACATACAGATATACATTTTATAATGCTATAGTTACCTTCAATCGATATGGAGATCCTTGTATCTGAGAGGGATATACTCGGTGCTTTCTCCTACCACGAACCGGGAACACCTCCTCCTCCTCCTTCTTACACTCCACGCTACGACTACAACAACAAGAAGAACTGCCAGCACTCCAAGGACAACTGTAAATTCAACGATATATTTTGCATTTAGTCAGACTTGCATGCCACTTAGTGTTCATTTGCTACCTTACTGTCATTTATTTACCGTATAGCCAGATAAGTTCTGAAGGAACGACGTCAGGTGGAGTTGCGGGGACCCAGTTTTCACAATCTGATGCGTTGAATGGTTTGACTATTTTTTTCCAACCCTGGTCGTAGTAATGATCATGCACATCTATGCATGCCGAAATCCCCGCCTCTGGACCAATTTGCGGTTGCAGAAATATGCAACCCGCTTTCACACAACTCTCACAGCTTTCTTGTAGTTGCTCTGAGTAGCAGGTTAAATCCATAATGAATTGTATCGTAAATGTGAAACTATGTAACAATTAACCTAGGGATTACTGGTATCTCAATTGCCGGCCTATATATATTACCATGATATTGGTCCAAATAATTGGATGTCGACCCGTGATTTTTCCACGTTAATGTAGTAAACGTTACAACCATAAAATAATAATGTCGACATGGTTTTATGTAAAAAAGATTGCTTTTTTTACTGTGCATCTTATTTCATTCATCTTAAAGATAAAAGTTATTTTAAGTAATATTTAATTGGAAATAGAACTCACCAGGTTCCTAGAAAGACAGTGGTGGACATTTGTGCCAACACATATTTCCCCTGCATTGAAACATTATTTTATTTAACAGGATTAGGTACGCTTATTCATTTATGGTGCAATTATGCCGTAGCGATTTTTATAATGATGCATAGCGACAGCAAATTTCATTGTTTATGTGACCTATAAAAGTTTGGTACTACAATAACTTCTGCCGGACATTGAGTTTAATAGTTATAATTTTTCTGAGCCTCGGAGCCTGAAATACTACATTGCTCTCAACGATTTTATTATTTTGTTTTTTCATAAATACAAGTCAAACTGACAGGACACCATGTAACTATCTTTTTATTCAACAAAGTAAGCAAGTCACAAATCTTTTAATTAATTATAGGAAAGAATATCTTCAAACACATTATTTATATTTTTTTAGTTGTATTATTAGCATTAATTGTATCAAGTATTAATACTTTGACAGTTTCCGTTATTTTTATGCAGGACAATTCTTTAAAAAAATCACACTCAATTTGTCGTCATAAATTTATGTTTATCGAAAGTACAAGCGATAAGTGCGGTTCAGAATTCAAATAGTTTATTAGAAACTCATTCAAGCATTGTGTTATGGTTTCACCTCAAATTAGCCGCACTTTCATTATGTAGGCTCAAACATACCAAATACATTATAATGCCAGCCTTTTACAGAAAACATTTCAAACACTGACTACATACCACGAATAGACTATAATTTGGTGAACTGATTATGGTATAATGACAATTATTATTATGGTATAATGGTTGGATGTTCTTGTCATCAATAAACAATTGAATCCAAAATCATTCTGGTCGGCAGGGAAAACAATTCTTACATGTGAACTTCGGCTGTTGAATAGGGGTTACCGAGAAGTGAACATATACATGTGAATCAGCTTTGTTTGCTGTTTATTACTGTATCCATTTTATTCTGCATAAAGAACATGTGGGAATTCTACTGTTAATTTAATGCTACTCAGTCGAGCACTGAAAATTGGCTATACCAACAAATCCGAATAAGGGGGAAAATTGTTTTTTATTGTGTATATCGTAATTTACATTTGTTTGAGAGGCAATTATTATACACCCTAGTTAGAAGATACTAGTAAAAGCAGAATACACAATTTTTCCTTGCATATATGTCAGTATTAGAATTTAGGCGGTGTTGATACTATGGTTTTTGTTCTTTAATAAGATAAATTAGATATATAGTTCACTAAATAGATAATATTAAATTAGTATCGTGTAGTAATGATCTTATGTTTTTATTTGTTACAATCTGAAGAACTTTAAAGTTATTGCAGCCTATTAGCGAATCACCATTACTTCGCAATACATCATTAAAATACCTGATGACTCATTTTTTATCGTGGGGTCATCTAATATGTGTCAGCACGCCCAAAAAAGGATTTACTGGCTTGCTTTAAACGTCAACAAGTCTCAGTACTACCGTTATATTTAATCGGTCATCCGACTTTGAAGCTACTGCCTACTTTGAAGCTAATGTTAAACTTCATTTGAACGTTTGAAACATGCTACACATTTGTGAGCAAATTTTAATTAGAATGTATTCGCTTTCATACTGTAAGCAATAAGTTGGTTTCTCTTGCCCATGACAAATTTCGAAGGGTATTCGTATTTTCGTACAAAGTTGATATTTTCGGTAATCAATTACGATTTGACTCAGGTAGAATTTTTGCCCTCAAACACTCCACCAAATATGTATTAACATCATTGGTGCCAGCCGTTACAGAATGATAAAATTACTGCGACATATCAAATAGATTATTGGTCATCGCAGGACCCTATACATCCAGTTTGTCCTTGTCGGTGACAAATCTTGATTATTATATCTCATGATGATAGTGCCAATCATGTTGGACGGCTTTCTTTAATTGAGAACGTGTTATTTATTCTGTTATAGATGGTTTTCCAAATACATGAATTACATAAAGAATAGCAATTGAAGTATGGTCTAATATTTTGAAAAGTCAGCAAAGGGGTAACACGATGTTATGGCTAATTATGAGGGCTACAAATTTGGTCTCCCAATTTCTTGTCTATCCTTCCCTAATATTAATTATAAAAAATGAGTAAAAATATCGCCATATAATAAACGAATAAACGTGATCTTTATCTAATCTTCATTTTTGGACAAATAATTTAAGCGCAGGGTCTCAGTAATTACCGTAGCAAACGGTAAACCATTGAAATTATTTTAGATTTATCTTAGCTGCTTAATACGTATCCATGTTCGTTAAGTTTAATTGATTTGGGGTTTGTCCTAAAAGGCACAAACGGTAAGCTTTAAGCTGTATCATTGTGTGAAATCCATTACATTTCCACCAAATTAGTAGTATAAAATAAAAGTGTTCGTTGATGGCACATATTTTATTTCTGCGGCACACTGTACATACCGTTAGCATAAGCAACAAAAATATACATTGATATTATATAATTTTCGCATCATATTTTCACCTTACAACATGCCACTGTCATTAGATAAACCACGTTGCCTTCCTTTAAAAGCAACTAGCCGGTCGGTCGGTAGCAACAATCCTTCGTTGGTGAAAGTGTTAATCGTAATATCCATTTATATATTTTCCAGTTCTGACATCAATGTGTTTGAACAAAAGTTTTCTCAAAGTAAGAAAATGAACGTAACTAAAAAATATTTTCTATTATGAAAACTAGTTGCTGAGGACTAAAAGTTATTCTTCATACATGACTACACGTCATCATGACAGCAAAAACTGAACTCTGGGTTGTAAATCGATCTTATATATAAATCCAAAACCACTGTAATGATTATTTTTATTTATTTTTATTTATTTATTCACTTTACTGCAGACACAGTATCGTGTAGTAGACTTTATTCTAATTAGGCATTACCCCAGGTTCCTACATTGAATATAGAGAGTAAGAGAAGTGCTGAGATACGCTAAAAATGTGGATCGTTTTGGTGATTGTAATTGGTTGACAGAAGCAGCCAATAAAACACAGAAAAAGAATGTAAACAAACAATTGTGTGCAAAAACGTAACAGCTGTTCATGAATTCAGCATCTTCTGCACAATGAGGAAGCTGAAGAAAACGTTCTTCCCGCCGACATAATATTTAAATTATCGTCGCGAGCATCTGAGTGGTTCAATTCGCTTGCCCTACTTATGCTTTAATGGTTGTTGAGATGATGACGTATGCCCTAGGTATGCTTTCATTGGTTGTCCATAATGCCCCCGTTACAATACTTTTAACTCATTTCAGCACTTCTCTTACTCTCTATATTCAATGAGGTTCCTAGAGATCGACTTACACATACGTATAAAATATATTACCAGTATAATCTATAAAATTCAATATTTATATGATCACAGTTAACAAATGTATTACCTTAAAGATTTCCTATTTCCCAACATTGTTACAAAATGTTATAGCTTACAATAATAAAAATTTGACACTGCGGGTAGTCACAGTTTAGCTATTACTTACGTTGGTAATCGATTACCCATGCTCGACACAACCAATGTATCAATTTTCAAAGTACCATTCCGATTTTTGTCATTTGACCTAAGGTTTCAAATAAACTTCAGAGGTCACAGCCTAGCTCCATTTAAAAAATCATTGTGTCCATTGAATTCTGCATACTCGATAGTACCAGTATATTGATTTTCATAACGAAATTCTGACTTTTGATGAATGACCTCCGATTTAAATTTGACCTTAGAGGTCACTGGCCAACTATAATTGAAAAATTATAACTGCTATAGGATTCTCCATATTCGAAATTAGCAGTGCACTAATTTTCGTCACGAAATTCCGACTTTTAATAAATGACCTCCTATTTCAAATTGACCTCGGAGGTCACAGGTCAACTCCACTTTAAAAAGCATTGTTGTCATTGAATTTCCCATATTCAAAACTACTAGTGTATTAATTTACATCACGAAATTCCGACTTTTGAAAAATAACTTTAGATTTCAAATTGACCCCAGAGGTCACAGGTCAACTCCAATTTAAAAAGCATTGTTGTCATTGAATTTCCCATATTCAAAACTACTAGTGTATTAATTTTCATCACGAAATTCCGACTTTTGAAAAATAACTTTAGATTTCAAATTGACCTCAGAGGTCACAGGTCAATTCCAATTTAAAAAGCATTGTTACCATTGAATTCCTCATATTTGAAACTACCAGTGTATTTATTTTCCTCACGAAATTCCGACTTTTGAAAAATAGCTTTAGATTTCAAATTGACCTCAGAGGTCAACTCCAATTTAAAAAGCATTGTTGCCACTGAATTCTGCGTATTCAAAATTACCAGTGTACTAATTTTCATCACGAAATTCCAACTTTTAATAAATGACCTTGGATTTTAAATTGACCTCACAGGTCACAGGTCAACTCTAATTTAAACATCATTGTTGCCGTTGAATTCTGTGTATTCAAAACTACTATTGTGCCAATTTTCGTCACGAAATTCCGACATTTGTCATTTGACCTCGGATTTCAAATTGACCTCATAGGTCACAAGTCAGCTCCAATTTAAAAATCATTGTTGCCATTAAATTTTGCGTATTCAAAACTACCAGTGTACTGATTTTCATCATGAATTTCCAACTTTTGATAATTGACGTCAGATTTCAAATTGACCTCAGAGGTCACAGGTCAGCTCCAATTTAAAAATTAATGCTGCCATTGAATTCTTCGTATTCGAAACTACAAACGTACCAATTGTTACGATTTATAACGAAATTATTATTTTTTGCATGCTGGAGGAGTTGAGGGTGTTGCGCCACCCACCCTAGCACCGGCTGCCGCTCTGGACAGATGTGACAGAGGAGAACCAGTATGAATACAGGGATCCACTTAAATACTTGAAGAATTCTCCCCCTGATCTCCACCACGAAGCAAACAATGGACACTCCCAATCCTATCATTTGCAAAATAAAAATCAAGCACACATTCCCTTTCAACGATGCAGGTTTTGGATTTGCAGGTGAACTGCTAGTATCTAAGGTTTCATTACGTTGGGCATTGCTTGTCGCCCATTGGAGAATATGGGATTGGTGAAAGTGACTTAACCCCGTCAAGACATAAGGTGGAGTGTACCCTGTAATATCAATAACCAAATCGCTTTTTCCATATATGTCTTCTATAACAGAAATGTCCAAGTCCTCCTCGGAACGTTTAACTTGAGTCACGAAGTCGTAGGCAAGATACTCTGGTAGCATAATTGCACTTTTGTTACACATTTTAATTTCTCTTTCGAACCAATTTTGTTCTAGTTCACGGATCAACTTCAACATCGCATCACCAATTCCAATTGGGCGTTTAATTGCGCTTCCCATTGGGCTACTTTTCGAATAGTATTTTTTATGGAGATCATATGCGGTCCGAAATATTGGCGTCAATGCTGTCGAAATATGATCCATCCAAACGTACATATTTGGATGAAAACCGGATTTTGGCCTTATTTCAGACGGGTCCGAAGTGCGTACAAAATTTAAAAAATTTACGAAGTCATACTCCCTTACTTCTGATTCAACGTTTAAGTATATTGACTTAATATAATGCGGTTTAACGCTATGGTGATTAGAATCAGGATTGGCGTGAACAGTGGAAACGCGTGTGTATGTACTAAAATTGTCCCGCTGCAGTTGTTTGAAAGTTTTGTAGAGTAACGGCATCCGAGGCACAATCATATTGTACACGTTGTTATTTTTGTAAGCATTACTAAGAACAAGTGCACCTAATAGAAAGGCTGCGACAATCCATCTTAGCGACGGAGCAACTACCATTTGAGCCGAAAAAGGGTCGCCCTGCTCAAACAGTCCTTTACATATGTAAACAACCTGATCCACGATCTTGTATTTGTGAACACGTTTTGGAGCGCAAGTGGCATCGGCGGCCCAGCCTAGGCCACATAACCAAGTGGCCAGAACAGCAATGCTTACTCCCACGCATAACCATACGTAGGTATCGTATACACTGTATAATTCCTTGAACGGGAAGTCCGTTAATCCTCTTCGTCCACATGCAATTATTCTTAGGGCCGTTAGTCGGTTCTCAGCAACCATCGTATATAGATTCCGATTCCGGGCTATACTGATTGGTGCGGCAGAAATCGACATTAAAATGGTAAACGGGGATCGCTTCAAATACTTAACTTTATTCTTAACAAATTTCCCGTTTTCGCAAGATGTATCATCTCCAATGAAAGACGAATAATTTCCCATTGCTGTTTGAAGTGCTGATGCAATTCTCAGCTGCAGAGTTTCAATCTTCGCAGCACTATCCACTGCCAAGCTATGTTTCACCACTTGAGTGGGATTGAGATGTCTACAGCTTAGAAGAAGGCGCTTCACGCCAATCGTAAACGGTTGATCAGTTGTACTTTCATCAATACCTCTCCAAAAATGGTTTACGTTGTGCAGAGAAAACAGTTTGTATTTAATTTTCTTCATTGAGAATAGTTTCCTAAATATTTCCAACTTAAATTGACGTGTCTTGATGCATTCAAGTTTAGCGCAAGGCAAAATCAAGTGTACCTTGCCGACACTGGGATTGTTCTTTTGAACCGCCATATATATTAGTATCTCATGGGAATTTGTTGGTCCATCATATCTCCATGCTTTGTAACTGACCACCTGACCCGCCGTCCACAATTCCAAGTATCTACGATACTCTCTCGTAAACTTGTGTTCCTTAGTTATCAGAATATGTATTTGAGGAGATGATGCCGATAGGAATACTTTGTAGTATCTGTGGTCGATGTCCATGCGGTACCGAAATACCCGCATATTTTGACTTAGAATACGTCGTAACATTTTAACGGGAAAATATAAATCGACATGAATTATTTCGTACCACTGCTTGTTGGACACCGCCAAGTGGAAGTAATCTAATCCAAGACAGTGATCCATATTCAATTGATCTGGTATTCTCTTATAAAGTTTTCGACCTTCACAAGTTACGATGTTTTCATCGCAGGTGGTGTTGCAGAATGGCATTGGTTTTCGAAGCCAAAACAGTGTGCTGAAGTCCCTATTATCTCCTACAGCAACATACGGCGTCGGTTTGACAACTACAGACGGATGCTTCTGCTCACCCAGGTCTAATCCAATATAGTTGCTAATCACTGTGAATGTACGCTTGCTTTGGAGATGTGATATAGCTTCATTGAGATTGATGACTTGTTCGGGACGCTGTTGTGTGGTCGCTTTGACCCATTGTTTCTGAGCATCGGTATACACATGAACATTGTTCGCCTTAGCATCAAAAGATGATAATGGTATTGGCTGCCGCCAAAATGTCATCCTGGCATTCACTGAGTGCAATTGAAATATGCAAATGATTGGTGTGATGATGTTCCGTGTAAATTCTAAGATGGTCATGTTGTAGATTTATTGATATGCAGAATAAAATAAGTAGCTAGAAGTAATAAACAATTTTCACCGTAGCATGGGAACTGTCTGATTTCCTGTTACTGATTGGATCTGGACTCAAGTAAGAAATTGTTTTCGTATCGATTTAAGAACATGGTGCGAGATTGACTGAAAAAAATTGTGGGTAAAGTCTTTAGTTGTTCACAAATGCAAAGTTTCTCGAGTGTTTGTAGAAACACATGTTATCTCTTTAAAACCAAACGTGCTTCAACACACGGATATTTGACTTGCAGAGGTACTTCAGAAATATTTCAAGACGTCTTGTTTGAACAAGTCCATATTTTGTTATTGAGTGTGCTTCCTGTCAAAACATATTATAATCCATCCCACCTTTTGCGTTTTCTAAGTACTTTAATTATACCTTTTCGCAGATAAAATTGCAAAACAATGTATGTTCTGACGACTCGGTGAATACTGGTACACCTTTGTTATAGTTAGTTTTACTGCATTTATTACGACGGCGTTTTCGCCAAGCGGAAATATCAAATATAGGCTAGATGAATGTGATGAATTGTTTTGAGATGCAGCTGGAATGTCACATTTTCCTTGTGTTTTTTCCGTATTCGACCTTTTCCCACCACAACACTTGGAACTAATTAGTAATCAGTTGAGGATATTTCCTAGTTTAGTATGAACGCCACAAAGCAACACATAGGGACGCCAATGGAGTTAGTGAGAAATATAAAACATTTGTCGTTAAATTCCTGTTTTTTGCGAAAGAGTCTTTTGAATTATTATACAGCAACTGACTAAGATACATGTTTCCGAAAGCACGTTTTTGAAACTAATGCTTTCCTGCCGAACTGTAAAATCTCTGTTCATTTCTTATCTTATATGCTATCCACTGCTAATAGAAATGTACGCAAGTTTGCTTTGACTAACGTTTTGCTTAGGGTCGAACTGACGGGTAGTACAACGCTGTAACATATCTACGCTATACTATTGAATTGAATATGTTTTGTAGAATTGGGTTTAAAATATGCATGAGGTGGTACCCTTAATTATTGGTTTGGAGAGGCAATAAAAAGTTTACACCGCACTTACTGGTGCCGCCGTCAACACGTCGACTATGGGAAGCATCCGTTATGTTTCCTGTATATGCTGCCAGCAATAATGTTATTGTTTTGTGTATTTTCAAAATATATATACTAATTTGAACAGATTAATAGTGTAGCAGCACTTTTAGTGTGGTGGAAAACGTGCTAACATTATGACTGCTTCGAACGGTAATTATTCGTTATCCAATAATGTAATCCATTTTAATAAACAAGTTCAGTGGATACTATATTAACTTGGTTTTCAGCTGACACACACACACAATTATTTGCTGCACTAGTGATATCACATTATTTTCCGGAGCCTATTCATTGGAAATTAGAAATTGCAATGAATAGTTCGACGTGCCGTTAAATTGAATATCATTTTGTGTTACAATCGGTGAATTTTAACCCTGGTATATATGAATGTTCTGTAATCACTTCTACACTGTATTAATTACTGAGAGTAATGTATAATTGGTTTCCTAATTCATCGGTTAAACTAAATATTGGTCGAATGGGTGATAGTCGAAAGGCTGCAAAAATTGCTGAATGCGCACATCCTTGGACATCGATATGAACACTGTCTCCGAAATGTTCACATTTTAGTGGAATACCGGGCACGAGTTTACTCAATTGAGTTGACGTATCACTGTGCATGTATATGTCTTTAGATTCGCCTCTTGTGAAAACACTTCGTGCAGCAAGTTATCTACTCCGTCAAATAAACAACGCAGTATATGATCAGAATATGTTTTAGCAACTATATTTAAATTCATTTACATATCGACAAACTGGAGGTCAGTATGCCGCAACATCATACGATGTTATCCAGATTTAACACGATATATATAGACACACAAATATTGAATTTCCCTATCCTGCAAACGCATTAGTTAGATGCGTTTTACTAGTGGCCAATCCGGTACCGCATCATCTTCTGCAAGCGACAATAATAACCAAATCCAACTAAAAATGGCAGGGCAGAATTAGATTGGCAGATTTGCAACGTATGTTTGTGGATAATTTAATCCTAAAATGCTACAACCGTCCTTATTGTGCAATGTTATATATTAACTGTTTGGCTTACTGCCACTAGCAACTAGTCTCGAATGTTGTTCCAGTGAGAGTTTAAGGCGACATCGCGGCCTATTTGCTTAGCTACGACACAGTGACTGAATAATTAACTACGTAGTCTAAGATAATACTCTCCACGGGCCTGACATTTACGGATCTATGTGTGCAGAACAGAAAATGATTGCTCGCTATGCACTATGTTTATTATTACGAGTAATATTATTTGTTGTGCGGATACAATTATGTTATTTTGTATTCAGCCACGGTTGCCAGTATACTGCAACTACGTAATACTATGTTCGGTCCAGTTCAAGTGGGCGTTGGAAGATTGAATAATTAACGATGTTTTCCACGGCAGATCCCATCATTTCCCGTCATTAGCCTGTACATGCTTAAATTTACTCGATGATTTTGGGTAGATCATGCATAATTTAATTTCTTTTGAACTCTTAAGCAGGGCATTACGTTGGTATTCTCCTTTGTTCCATACAGGTTACTATCATTTTCAGACATGTGCAAGGTATGACTATAAACAAATATTTTAGGTCGCAGTATCATCACGTATTTAATTTTTACGTACATAACCTTTCAATACTGTGGTTGAGGGATATCTGAAGTACAGATGAGGTGGGGAAAAATAAAGTTTAATACGTTCACATTTAAATGTGGATCCTCCACCGTATTCTAAGTATTGATTTAGCATATCAGTGTATCTCGGGTATACTTTATTCGAGATATTAAATTATTCAGTCGTCTAAAGTCTTGTCTAAATAGTTACCGCATCACACTACCTACTGCTGGTATTGCAAAAGTTGATGACATGCCTTGCTTTATGTTATGTAAGTAGAATGCATTGTATATGCCTGTAATATACGTAATGGTGAATATAAAAACCATATTCAATAGTAGCTATATTGCGACACGTCACGTCACGACATATTAAGCATTGGTGGTATCCAATGCCGAAAATATATTGTATCAGTTCTATGTAAAATACTTGTCAAACATTTTCTGGGCACCAGCATCCTCTATTGCTGCCACCCATTACTCCGCTAAATGTCAGGCACATGCAGAGTATTTCCCTCCTAAGATTCGTCAATTATTCAGTCAGACTCAGCTCTGCCTGGAGCTCACAATCGTACAGTTATGTAGGCATGTCGGGTAAGTTAAGTCATCTCTGCTTTTCACTTTAAAGAGCGACTTCACCACCGTGCCACTATTTTCATGAGGATGTTCCCTGCATCCATGAAATTAATTCATATCCGTTTACTGGATAAGCAATTGCTTTTTATATAAATACAAATAAATGTACAAACCTCAATCTCGTGAAAGCGCAAGATATCGGCGAAGTGTTCAACCTTTATTTTGAAGCAAAGAGAGACCTGGTTTTTAATTGTAAACACAAGGGAACACAGAATCTCGAATCATAGACTTGACCTCAGGTGATGCAACGGTAATAGTTGAACATGGCTCACTATTAGTCGCCGCCCACAGGCATATAGAATTCTGTCTGAAGCAATTTAGTAATTGTGCCATGATGAGAACGCGATAAACATACGAGGCCATACACAGAACGAGGAATAAATTTAGGAAAAAATATATTGGTATGTGTTGGTAAGTCCCCCAGTAATCAAAATGGGTATATATGTATCTCCTCAAAATTATCATTTCAGCATCGTGGATTATGCTAACCAATATAGCTTATACCACCTCATGCAGTTATCACCTGAAGGCACTGGAGTTATTTGATACCGATAAAGACAATAAATCTGCTATTGCGCGTATTCGCAAGGCGTGGGTTCACGCCCTCTTTAAAGACCGTCCCGAGAAACTGCTAAACCATAACCAATTAAATTGGTCCAATTTATAGCACCACTTCAGATCAACGCACGTTCACAGTAATTTGCAACTTGTTTGGAACAGATATGGGCCAGCCACAAAATCCTACTGTTGTCAAGAATTTCAGGCCATATGTACTTGTAGACGGTAATCGATCACATGGGATAAGTTGGATTGCGGAGCCCATGAAAAATAATAATAGCCGGAGTTGTAATGACCTCACTGCTAGAGATGTTCTTTTCATTAAATGGCCACGATATATACAATACGTCAGAAGAAAACTGCCTACTCAGTACTGCCTGTCCTTGGATTTCTTCTCTTTGACGGGGTCTAGTAAACAGTGGTACGAGGTCATCAATGTTGACCTATATTTCATTATAAAAATGCAAAGATGGATGCACATGAACGACATGTCCATGTTTCGATACACATTTCTCCATACCTGCAAAGTTTTCCTGCCCTCTTCGGCTCCGATGATACATATTTTGATTTCGGCAGAACAGAAATTCACGCGAGCTTTCCGGTGGTACGTTTTGGAATGGACTGCCGAAAGGGTACTAACAAGTAGACTTACATTCTTTTCCCGTCGATAATTGAATGCGATCAGGCCAGTTTTGTAGAGAATTTTTAGCTGATTCTGGATATGCTTATCTACCGTCTGACAAATTTGATTTGCGGATTCTACAGGAAACGTTGATATGGATTCTCTCGAGAATGAACTACAATTCATTGAAAAAACGTTACTGAAGAATGGATTTCCCAGACATGTACTTAAAAATAGAATAGAATACCTCGTAAACCGACCCGTGCAAATCAGCAGCAATAATAACAACAACAGCAATCAAGAAAAGAAAAAATGGTGCGCTATCCCCTTCATTGGATCAGTAACATATCAAATTGCCGGTATTGTTCGCAAATATTTGGAACGAGAACTGGGATATTACACGGCCACTAAGGTCAGTCGGATTCTGAACAATTTTAAGGATTTACCACCAAGGATCTCATGTGGAGTATACATTATTCATTGTGACTGTGGTCTTGTATACGTTGGAGAAACAAAGAACAGAGGACAAACAGCCACGCTGGAGATTTAAGAAACAATCGTATTATTGAATCTGCGCTCGCTGAACATAAGTCAACTAACACTGATCACGTCATCAATTTGGGCTCAATCGCCCTTCTTTGTTATGAAAAGAGATGGTTCCAAAGGATATTCAAGGAAGCAATTTTCATACAAAAATTTCCCAACAATATCAACAGGACTTCTGGACATGATATCATTGCCTGGATACCACTAGCTCTAGAGTTAATTTAGGATTTTTATTAATTTAAAAAAATATTTGCAACAACTAGTGTTCGATATGTAGTCTTCTTCCCTTTTACATTTTGTTTATCTCTTCACTCTTGAAAAAGCCAACGGAAAGTTAGCGAAAGCTTGAGTTATAAAAATAAATCATCTTCAAAAAGCCAAAAAATGAATCATATCAGGAGAAAAACTCTGATCATTTTAGCATTGCAGGACAAATACATATGGAGTAGCTTACAATGAAGCTTGATGTGGAAACCTATCATTGTACCGAACACTTGCGACTTACCGTCATTTTCATTTTTGCATTTGTAAACAATTACTTTCTGTGTGTCTCACTGCCAGAGACATTGCCGTACTTGCATTTTGAAGTGTAAACTCTTATGAATATTTTACATAAAGTTCGTCGTGACCAGGAACATATAGGGGAACTATGAGCATCCAAATAATACGTATATGGAGCGTTCCGCCGAAGAATGTTCGATTGATAAAATGGATGCCGAGCATTTTCAGTTACATATGAATATTAAGGCGCTTGGTACTGTGGACAACATTGCTGTCATCATGATAGGTAACCAGTTTTAATGTTTATATACTATATATAAGATAATATCAACATTTACTTGTACGTTTTATTGATAAATGGGAATATGTGCGAAAACGACGTCAGGCTTTCTGATGTTTAATTTGGTGTTTCCGACAACAAGTTTTTTCTTGAATTGCCAAGGGCGGTGTTCCTCTGCTGCAAGCACAAGCAACAATTTTGTCAAGTATATATGGGGAGATTAAATTGCAAATATTATGAACACCCTTGAGCAAGAACTTGAGATAGTAATCATGTTCGCTAAATTTCATCGCAGAACAATTAAAGCAAGTTTAAAGTAGAAGAAAACAACTCAACAATGCTAATATAACTATAGTCAGCTTGCAGATCTAGCTTGTGGATAAGTTACTCCAAGTAGGTTAGTTAGATAAGTTATTTGCCATGTAATGCTAAAACGTTCGGAGTTTTTCTCCTGTAGAATCCGCATATCAAATTTGTCAGACGGGAGATAAGCATATATATAATCAGCGAAAAATTCTCTACAAAACTGGCCTGATCACATTCAATTATCGAGGGGACAAGACTGTGAGTCTACTTGTTAGTAACACCAAAGCAATGATTTCAGGTCGCTTTTCAGTAATTTGGAGCTTCTTTAGAACTTGAGTGTAGAAAGCAAAAGCTCCGGTCGGATGTTTTATAATTCTAGGAGTGCTATTTTAGCCGAAGTATTTATAGACCATTTGAACATCTGAATTCAAAATTAAAGCGTTGATATATTCCGTAACGCCGTTAGTTATATAGCACGGCCAAAATTGAGTAAAAACAAAGCAGGTCGATTGCTCATAAGTGGTGATACTTTGAAATGCTCGTTATTCGCAGTGTTCTTGTGTACCTATAAATTGTTGAAAGGATACAAAAGGTGAAGCTTTAGTTCTTAGCATGACCCAGCGCCTTGCCTCGCACAGCACAGTGTTGAAAACGCGTTTAAGTATTATATATTTCCGCAATATTATTTCGGGAAGGCGACGAGAAAAATTATGATGAAATAGATAATAAATGCTGTCACCAAGATACGTTTTAGAAAATGGTTGTTTGCTTATTGTCGTCGAGAAACAACCAATGCTGGTTAAATTGAAACTTACGAGATATATACAAAAAAATGAGTCTGAAATATTTATTAACTGTTCCATGATTCGGCGAATAACGTTTTTATCTAATTATTGCTTCTGTTACTGGAGCAGCATCTAATCGGGATATGTACTCAACTAAGGTGAGAAACACTTACAAAAATGTTTACAGAACGATTGTCATTAAAATCGTATTTCTTCTAATTTGGATAGTTGAAAAGCCAAAGCACTTGTATGATTTGTACACGTTACAGACTCTGAAGGCCAATGCGTGCGTAGCTTAATGATTTCTAAATCATCCGAAAGTTTGATTAAAACATTAAAACATCAATCTTAGCGCCCTTCAGTATATACCTGAACGAGAATTTTGTAAAAGCAAAACAGAAAACAAGGATACAGAAAAAAGATTACTAAAATATGCATCAAATAGGAAGAAAGAATAATGCAATTCTCCTAATTTCCGTCAGCACGAGAACACGCACAGTAGAAATTAGTATATTAATATTGGTAACTATGTCGTTCCTTCCGACTTTAGTTCTATCCATTGTGAACCGCTCAATGACGCATAAAAACAGCTTTCATCGATTTAGGTCAACAGGACTGTGCAAACCGACAGTTTCTCATTAAAATATTTTCAATTAATTTTTAAATAATACCCTACCAATGTCATTAGTCATTATGGAATTATACAAGCATTATGAAATGTAAGACGTGGTCTATACATCATTTTCCCTTACTGTATAGTTATAAGATTATTATAAATTTCTGCAAGTATTTAGCCATTAAGTTATGAACGGATTATGAACGAATACTTTTAAAATAATTTAATTTGAAATTTCGCTTGATTTAACGGCAATATTATAATTACCCAACCATTTTTGTAGAATTCATTCGCTAGGTGTAGCAGTTCGAGTTGGATGGAATTAACGTTTGATGCCAGCGAATATAGTTTATTATTTGTATTAAAAATTACGTTAAAAAATGATCCCGTTTTACAATACCCAAACTGGCATTGTGCTGTTGATGATGCGAAATTCCATAATGAAGATGCATTTACCATCAGAGGAATGACGAACTGGAATGTAGCAGATTTTATGTGAAAGTCTTACATATGTACAATTACTGCATAATTAATTTCCAACTTTGTCAACTACAATAAATTGGAAGCATACTGCATTCAAAAAATACCTTCGCATTTTTACTACTGCATTTTGTTCCGTACCTAACAATCTGGACTATTCCATCCTTAAATGATTATGTAATTACTAGTCACTGTTGTAGACGTCAGATTGGAAAAAGACAGTTCCAGTGGTACAAGTATAGGAAATACATATGTATGTACTTTCGGCACAAATTAAATTGAAGATGATTATTGTAAGTGTAAAGATAACTGCAATATTCGGTTGTAATAATGATTGGCACTGGCAATATGTTCAGGATATACTCTGGAGAAAATTTTTTATACTTCTTAAAATTGCATTTAACAATGATTCCATTTTTACAATTATTGGTCACAATGTCAATATGAGAGTTCGACTGAGCACGTCCCTAATTTACATCGGGGCGGATATAATAATAATAATAATAATGACACTTTTATTCATTGAATTCTTTCTTTGTCACAAACTGGTAGAGAACGCCCTACTAAGTAGGCAATTATTGGTCTCTAAAGTGAGAAATTAATAGATACAGATTGTCATAAGGTATTATAAGGTTTTAGGCAATATGAACCAAGTTAATGTAAGCAATGTTAAAGTGGTGCCTTAATTGAAACATTTTCCCAAATAAGATATTTTATCGGCTTGTGGCAAACAGTTTCTTGTAACATATCAAAAGAAAATATATCAGGCCACATAGTCACATGAAAAGATAATTGTTTTCCTATTGCCACTTATTGGCGAAGCTAACAACTTTTACACCGTTTCAGTTCAATTCATGAGCTAGTACTCGAAGTTTTCAGCACATATTAACTTGGTCATGTTCTAAAAAGGATGGTGGTTTAGTTGGTGGAACGCCTTGTTGTGGCGAAACATTAGTAATTCTACTGAGACGGCAACAAATTTCCTGGTCCTGATGTGATATATTAGTCCTAAGGGGATGAGTTCAATTCCAAAATAGTTTTTATCCATTCTGGCGAGCTTTTGTTTGCTTTTAGTGTATTAATGCCAGTAACTTCACTTTAGATCACTTCTTGGTTTGCTGTTGTGATTTACTTGATCTGACTGTAATTTTTGTATCAAATGAAATTAATTGTAAACGTTAAGTAAACTAATGATATATGTACTTGTGTGCATCTAAGTATGTACATTCCATGTGGCATTTAAATAAAATCAGGAGAAATAGAGTTCGATTTAATCAGACATGGCACTTGGCATGGCGGAAAGTGTAGAGCAGATAAAGATATTAATAATTCAAACAACTTATAGTATTGATAACTCTGTAACTCTGCGTTGTTCTAATTCTTCAGTTACTAAATATTATAAAGATATTACTGCAAATAAGTATTAAAATTACAATTTTAGTGTGGTCAGAATTTTATTGGTTTGAAATTTGAATGGAAATATGTAGCATGCAATAAACGTTAGACTCAACAGTTTCTATGAAAATAATGTCCATGATAAGTAAATATATACATGCCAGACCAGGAGTGTATTTTGTACTGAGCTACAACAGTTGCTACATTCTCAATTAATTGTCTTGTACTACATATAACGTTTAAATAATTGCGATGAAAACTATTAACACTAAACACCGGTAAAATTATACATACGCACATTTGTAAAATTAAAAGGTAAATCCAACTATATATAACGAATTACCGCGATATTCAGTTTTGTCAAGAAATTTATTAGTGAACTGAACGCCTTTACTTACATCAAAAACAATTTTAGTTTGAAACTCAATATTCCAAAACTGACGTAACTTCAGTCTTGTACCACCCCAGCATTTCTTCACTATTTATCCACTGGAATATTAAGACTAAAATTATTCACTTCAATAATCGTATGGCTAGTTAAGAAATTGCTTGTTTATAATCATTAGTTTTTGTAAGTCATATAATTGTAAGATGTTAATTGACAATTAGAAATTCTGGTACTTGTTTGCATTCAAATAGCTGAGGCAAGAAGCATTATGCTGGACATGTTGCAAGCATGTGTTATAATTGTAAAACCAGACATAATATTTTCAAACCTGACGCCATCCAGCGAGACAATGGCCATTGTCGTTTGTATTTGAACCACAGGTTAAGCTAATATCTCGTACGTCCATGTTTTGTATCGCGAATTCAAACGTGGTAAGAATCACAGCGAGGCACATCACTAAATGAGTACAATTAGAGTCCATGACTACTAGTATCATGCTTTTAAACTTAATAAACAGAATCAGGTAGTGACTACCTAGTACCACATTGCTGTCCTGGAATTGAATGACACTCCGTGGTCCAAGATCTCCAAAACAAATAATTTCTTCGAATTTCGGATATATCGCAAGGCACTGAAATATCAAGCAATATGTCTCAAGTAAAAGTCATTGGATTAACTGAACCGCACTTACCATTATGCCATTACAAGCATCAAATGCAACTTCACTAAAAGGTCATTAATGGATACTGAAATGGAGCGACACCAATGGCGGCAAATTAACTTAACGATGCAATTTGTTAAGTTATCAGTTTCGTGATTTTTTTAGACCCAAGACTACTTTGCTAATTCCTTCACAAATCTAGGTACAACATAGCCAACAACAGAATTCTTGTATTCCCATGACACTATTAAAATATGGACGCAATAATTACAACTTTCAACTCTTGTGCATTTTTATATTACTAATGTGTTAATTAAAGCGAGAATTCAATTTATAATCTGTAACCTCGAATTGAACAAAATTAAAATTAAGCACTTCAACGCCGTTAGGTACACAACGCTACAAAAGTTCCTTAAAAACATGGCAGGTTCATGTGTTCAATCAGTGCATAATGATAACGTTAAAATGATGGATGGAATATGTGAATGCGGTACTAAATTGGAGCAATGATGTAATCTGCTTTAAAATAAAATCCAAAAAATACTAAATTGGGTATTCAAATTTTCGTTCATTGTGTTATCTAGGATATTTTAAAATTGGCAATTATCTTCTTTACTTGTCTCGTATCGGCAGGTTGTAATTCATCTATATCATCTTTAGCAAATCAATCATCTCTATATCAGCTGTAACAATAAGCAACTAAGAAAATATTTCAACTAATCAGATGACTATCCTCCTCGGTATGGATGTTTTAAAAGTTTAACACGATACAATTCAAAGAGTTATTATGTGAATTTTTGCATCGATCACACTGTAGAAATTATTGCAAACAGTGGGCGTAAGTCGCATTATAAATATTTTCGCCTTACCCGAAAAGTTTCAAACAAGATTAAGTTCTCGTCAAAATTGGTCTAGCTTAAACTATTAAAAATACTAAAATAATTAAACTTCATTCCCAACAATAGTATCATTGTTGGAGTTTGCAATTTCTATTTGTATTCCAGAGTAAGTGAAAAGTAATTCAACGCCCATATATTGCATCACAGCCTCTTCTTGATAATTAAACAATGCAGGTATATGGGATGTTGGGATGTAAGGAATTTATATAATTACAATGGGTGAAGTATAATCGTTTGCGCTGCAATATTCAAAGTGCAGTAGGATATTTAAATTCAACCCATTTCCGCTCTCAAACTTTGTACACATTAAATACACTAATACTTTGATAAATACAAATGTACTTGGGTTTTACCTGTTCGCTAATCAAATTCGGCCGATGTCAACAAGAAAACTGAAAATCTCAATTCCAAATGTTTATTTTCAATAGGATTTTTTTCATGCGGTAAATTAGAAATAATACCGGCAGATACAAGACTAGACGGAGCAACTTGAGCCACTACGCAAATTTGTAGAGTAAATTTTATAACATATAAAAATTAAAAATTGCTGTCTTAACTTTTGTTCATATTTGTTGTAAAATTTACGCCGTGACGCATAATTCACAGTCTACTTTGTTAATTGTCGGCACAGGTTACCTGTGGGAGCTGCGTTGGAGTTGGTAGTTAATTTGCACGGAAGTTATCGGATAGTTACTTACAGTTTGCATAATCTCTGATTGCATAAACCATATCTGGGGACTTCAAGTCTCAGACTTGTCAATACTGTCGTACCAATGTCGCCTTTCTTGTCCTTCCCAATGAAATAATGGAGTAACTTAAAATCAGGTAATTGTGACATTCCTTCTAAAATAAATTAATTCCTTCTAAGATTCCAACTTCATAATTGAATCTAATGTCATATTAGTGTAAGTGTGCACAAATGCAATTGTGTAAAACTAAATATGGATATTTCTTACGAAATGCATGTCGTGGATCATAATTAGAGGTAACCTTTCCAAATATGATTGTACTTCTGGGCGTAGTACTGGTGCTATTTGTGACCACTGTAGTACTGCAGTGCCGAAGTGAAGTTGCTTAAATAAATTTTTTATTATTTGAAAGTGTATAATTTAACTGAATCAGACCAATCAGCTCCTCTGTTTTCCATTAATTACTGTTACTGCTTCAATAAAATATCAATTCTTTACACACCAATAATGCATAATATCGAATCCATGGTCAAACCCTTCAATCATACCTTGCCGGACAAGGTGAAGTAAACGCTATGAACACATTAGTTGATTGCGATGATATAGTAGGCATATATCCAGCTACAATATTTTGAGAAATATTACCTGTGCTTGCCATCAATAACAAATGATTTCAACCAACGACCGGTAATGAATGCTCTAATTAAAAGCAAGTTATAGGTTCGTTATAAAATTTCATTTTCATCATAACAAAATTAATAACTTTTTGAGACATCAATGCCGTTACATGGCGTTCAATAGGCAGCAACCATTTAACATAAATAGGTAGTTATGCGATGTGCTCCTTTGGGAACTTTATCACACAAGCGGAGTGAGTTGTTAAATACATTCATAATTGTAAAGCGTTTATTTCAAATGAAATGCCTCAAGCAGTGCAATTCTATTATTTTTTTATTCTAATTTTATTCACTGATTGCTAGACATTTGGTGTTTGATATTTTGTCATTAATACTTTAGAAATTGTATAATAACAAATTAATAGTTAATTATATTTTGCCGTACCCTTTCTCCAGCAAGTTTTAACAACTACTCTTCACAGTGGAAATGCTTAAGATTGAAATGGTGTACATATTTCTTGTGGAGGAAACAGTGGTGATAATGGTGAAGAATGTTACAACAATTACACTCATACATCATAACGTTCAATTTCTCTGTTCATGTCCACAGACTAGTTAGGAACTAGTGAATGAATCTTAAAACAAGAAACGTGATAGGAATATTAATATAATTATGATTTCATTAGATTCCAATAATTGCGATATAAAAGATGTAATCCTTTCATAACCCATTTTGATTTACTCCGCTGGGTGGTGAAAACAAACCATTGCCTTTGGATTCAAGAGAAGAGTAGATTTGTTTCAGTTTTAACAGTGATCTTTTGAAACTTAAATGCTGTTACTTCAGGATGAGCGTTGAAGTGCATATTTTTACTTAAAGGTACATCTAGGTCAAGGTGGGAGGGTAGATTGTTATCAATAATAAGAGTAATGTAATACGTTTAGCATTTGGCATTATATTGTCCAAGTTATCAATGAGGTGTACTATATTCCCGGTACCGTCATTTATGCATGCACATGAGATAGATGAGCTGTTTCCATGATGACAGCATCGAGAAGAAACATTCATTTTATTCAGCAACCTCAAATATAAGCTGCAACTGATGCAAATAATAGAAGCAGTTAGACGCTGAAGTTTGCACTGTGATATTATTTAACAAAATCAATTATAAGGTTGAGTCCGGAGAAAATTACATGTCAAGTGAAATTACCGTGTTAAATTGATTTGTCATTGGAATTCATTCTTTAACCAAAAGCGGATTTCTACCTTGTTTGGTAATTTTGTGTAATTCATCAATTGTTGTGGTACGAATAAACTCTGACCTTTATTAGTCAAAATGTAAACTTTCAATTTTCCACTGCACACTTCAATGATATCCGAATCAATGCTGCTCAATTACAATAGCGTCATCTTGATAACAGGATGTCGGAAGAATAAATATAGCGAAGCTGGGTACTGATTGTAAACAATGGATTTTGAAATGTTATTGAGTGGTTGTTTTCGAATAACCGGTGGCCTTATAATTAATGAAAGTATGCATTGTAGTGTATGAATTATATGCTATGTTATTTTTATCGTCTCCAGTAACCTGCATCAGCTCGACATGAGTATGAAATGTTTTTCAATAATGGATATAAGATCCAAAAATACTGTGAAATTTCCTAGGCGTTTTCCTATAATGCCTTCTTTAGTATAATTAGCGTAATTCCAGTCAACGACTAACGAGCTACCAGTAACATTCATCAATTGAATCAACATCGCTACATTGGAAGCTTTTCACCATGGTTAGCACTGTTTTGCAATTGTAGTTAAAATGTGAATAATAATTTTTAGGAAGATTAAATTTAAGTGTCGAAATAGTAATAGTTTGACGCCCCTCATTTATGTAACTACCTGCTCCTTATACTCAATGTGCTTACAGATTAAAGTGGCGTAAGCTCTGATTTCTCATATTGCCGTATGTTCGTATTCCATTATAGTAAAATTACGTCTGCTAAACCATGAATAGAAAATGACAATTTTTGCGGAGTGGAAGTGGTCAAATTATATCAAAATTATCGAGAGGGCGAATTCATACACTTGCGAACTAGGACAATTTTTTGCACCAAAACATAACTATTTTGTAATAGAATCGTCTACGAATTTCACGCTCTCGCTGTAGAAGAGCGCACTAGTGTCCCAAAGTGATCGGAAAAGAATTTTGGAACCAGGCTGGAATAAAATTGTTTGATGATGTTTAGGGAATCTTTTCCGTATACAAGCAAAATTCCAAACCTTGGCGAAAAAAATGTTGAACGTTACGTTTTCCTCGCTCATTATACTTTCATTGACATTTGATATTGAAACAATTCATTGTTGTAAACCAAAGATGCTGTAAAAAAGCCTGCACAATTCCTTTGAACGTGTTCAGTTTTTAGGGGATAAGTTAACCTGGAATCGGTAATTTACAGCTGAAACATAGGAAAGTTTGTGGCCACATTATACCTTTTGCAACAGGGTACATTCGGTACAAATACAATATCTTCGTATTATTTTTTCAACGATATCGACGCACACACTTAAGTGTCAATACACAAAAGTATGCTTCTTGGAATTAATGCCAACAAAAATTCGATGATTTATTTTGCGTCGTGGATTGCTAAGAATGTAGTATGATGTATTTCTAAGGTAATTTTAAAGTTTGAATATATTGGTGAAACCCCATATATTATAATCGTTTTTAATACTACTGGATACCTACAGTGTTGACTAGATGAACGCCGTCGAGTAGAAAAAGCGTGCGAATCGCATCTACATGTTGACAGGTCAAGCGTATCTTGAGCATTGATTTGTTTTTAAGCAGTCATGATCACCACATGTCCAAAACTACAGGTTACGAAACCTTTATTCATAAATATGAGTTAAATATAAAGTAATTATTTTGCGCCGCAGCGAACATTAACCAGCAAATTATATTTGGTCACCCACGCCTAACCGCATATAAGCTCGGGTATTGGGAAGGGACTACGTAAACTTGGCCGCGGTCACCAAAATCCGAAGAAGAGTAAAACAGAACCCAGGTCATCTCAATTATTTCTTTCACTCCTGAGTTCAACATTTAATGTAGATTCATACAAACACTTAAAATATCTGAACCAGACGATTTTCGATTTGATGTATCGTTTCAATCTGAAAATAAGAAAATGCAAAATTAAACATTTTTCGGCATTTGCAAAAAAATTGCGGTATATACCATTGTTTGTTTAGAAATTTATTCATGATGCCAACTCGAAAGATGCCAAGAAACTCGCATGCCAACTTCAATTTAATTAAGAAATGCGATATTCCAAATCTTGTATCTCAGCATTCCTGCAAGCTTTCTCCACTGCACTTAAAAATAAAATCATTCGCTTAAATTATATAAGGCAGCAATGCTTGTTTCTTGATAAACTTGAGTACAATAATTAATTTTTGAGGATAACGTAATGACTGTTTGAACCTCTTGTTCTTGCTTCAGAAAGCTGTGATAATGCGCTTTAGCAAACATCTAGCAATCGCCCGAATTGACATGAACCTTCCTGAGACATGACAGAAAGAGGTCATTTATTCAAAACTTGAAAATTCTAAATTTTCATAACGAAATATAAGTGTGAAATAGAAAGCGGTATTACTACAGCAACCGAAAATATAATATATAATTTTGCGTATTGCGTCCTTGCCCGAACGCGCAAGACGTACGCCGTTACAGTATAATCCAACATTATGAATTTAAATCTGAGCACAGTTACCCTTGATAGCTGCCAAAAAGAGTTTGCTGGATTGTCTATTAATCTTAAGTAGTAAGCCATCGATAGAGGTAGCATTACAAATTGCATAATATGGGAAGGTTATAACAAATTGTTATCCTACCAAGCACCATTTTGTTCTACACGTCAACCGACTGCATAATCTCAGAGTATTGTGCCGCATGGTATTATTCGAATCCACTAATTCAAAATATTAACGCTAATTGTCACAGCAAAATAGGTTTCCAATTGTCTTTGGATTATCTTCTATTCTATTTTCGCGTTTTGACTTTGGACATTTTTTAAACTATTATTTGATCCTTAACCTCATAGATCGAATTTGAAATCAGTGTGCAATTTATGTCTCTACATTATTTGTACGAGCTAAATTTATTATGTTCTGGTATCAGTTTGAACCAAAGCACTAAATATTAATTAAGTTAATCCGGTCCAGGTAACCCTCTAAATGTATACCACGTGAGCTTTCGACGTCAGCACCGTGAACAGTGTCTCTATAAACAGATTTCAAATGCAGAGATAAAGTAAACTTAGGCTAGTATATATCGGATTGCTAGAAACTGTCTTATTAATGAGTGGTTAGTAAATACATATGTATTTATTTCTTTTCATTTTATTAAGAAAAGCGTTGAATAGGATGCCCTTTGAAAAATGGTAACACACTTACCTAATACCAAATAATACAATGTCATATGCATTTTAAAATTATCATCCAATTATAAGATTCTCTAGATGTTTGCAAACGTTAACAGTAAATTCTGTTTTACAGTTCACATTTGTATCTTTTTGAGACTTCGATTGCATTATCTGACAATCAGCAGGTAGCATCGCAATTCCACTAAATAGGTTATTCCCGAGCGCAGGTTCATTCGTTAGTTTAAAACATAAGGAAATCATGTATTTTGCACTATTATTTGTGATTATAAATGATTTTGATAGTAAATTTTCAATAACATATCCATCTGACAAATTCCCTTGCTAACATCGACGCCATACAACAAATTTACAGCAAACTGTACAAGAATGGTTTCCGGAAATTGTCAAACGATATCTGATAAACGAAAATATATCTAAAGTTCCACATAGTTTTACTGAGCAACGGAAAGTGAATTTGGCGCCGCATTAGCATTTGTAGACAAGTATTTTCATCTTGATGCAATGAAATGAAGACCATTGATCACTCAAAACCGGGACTTCTACGATGACACATTATTTTCAACTAACAAGAATGAAAACGCTTTTTAGATACCCTTTCGTAATCGTTTACCTTGGGCAAAGATAACTAGGACGGGTGTAAACCCGAATTAGAAAACTACCGGAAGTCCGACGTGTGCAATTCTGAGTAATAAAGCACCTATTTCATCTCCCAACACGCTAGACTTGACTTTTCTCTCAATTAACATTTTCCCCCTTAGCCCACCCACACTTTACCGGAGCCACCGCTCCTACAGTTGTGAGAATTGACACATGGTGTGGTGACAAAAAATGATCAGCAAAAAATTCTCTATCTGATAAGCCAATAAAAATTTTTACCCATAAGAATGTATGGGGGACCTTACCCCCCACCGTTCCCCCGGGGTTGGGTCCCGGAGGCCCAAAATCAATACCGAATTTTCTCATGACCTGAGGTACCTCTATGCCAAATTTGAGCAAAATCCGTCAACGTGGAGGAAAGTTATAGTGCTTACAGACTTACGGACACACAGACACACAGACACACAGACACACAGACAGACAAACAGATCAATCGCAATAACTACCTATATAAGCATTTCATGCTTCCGGTAGTTAATAAGGGACAACAAGCATCATTTATACGCACTTGTGCGGATACGTAATCGAGATGAGGCATTAATACTGTACACGTATATTCGATTATAACGAAGTTTGTTCGGTTCAAAGTTTGTTGTCAACTTAACGTAACATTTGTGTACACAAAATTATTGTAACTATTACTATTGTCGGTCGACAAACGAAACGCTGGCGTTGAAAATAGGACCCAATGCGATATCGATAGAACCTATAGTGTAGTTATATGATTATTCATTAAGAAGTGCATCGTTTGGCGTTGATATTACTTTATTAGAACTCGAAATTCGGTATTTCATTTCACGCAAAACCTACCTTGATGTAGCAATAGCTTCTATTTAAATGTTTGTTGAATTTGCGCTTTAATTTTAAAGTCTTCTCGACTACAGGCATTGCCGTTATTGTCAATAGTGTTTCCGGATGAATCCAGGTGCATCATTCGCAGGAGTACCTTTGCCAAACAAAAACTTTAAGACAGCAATAACGTAGTGTATTGTAATTATCCACCACTTCGTAATCGATTTGTCATCTGATCATAGCCACAAATATATTGGTTTTGAACTTTATATAGATTAAATTTCAATATTTACTTCATTATAAGTTGGGATATTTTTCGTAATTGATTCTTTCACTAACTCTACACTAAAATATGGATCTGGAAAGTGAACTAGATGCTAAACGTCGCCGGTTCACATTGTGTCTAGAAAAACTTCAACTAATTATATAAGTGTTCATGGAACCAGTCGACAAGTGTAATTTTGGATCAGAAACTTAAGTTGTACAATTATGTAGAAGAACTTGCTATAATGTCAACTATGCTTATTGTTACTTTCCGAATTTGTTTGAAATCTAGATGCATTTTATTTACATCTAGTGGTAATGAAAATCCTAATGCGACTTGAGTTGAGTTCAATTGACTGTGACTTGAAAGCTTACCAAATATCTTGTAAACGTTAGTTTTACAAACGTAAAAGTTTATTTTTTAGCTTAACGCCATTCAGTGAAACATTAGTCGATTACGATTACTTATGAACAGTAGGTACGTTGGTAAAGGGTAAGATACATTTGGTTGGTGTGATTTAAACTTGGACGGAATTGTATTGAAGTTAATACTTCACTATTAATTTCACTCGTAATTACTACACCCCGATGTCTGAAGATTATGTATTAATTATTTATTTTTCATCTTCACATAGCTAGCTGGCGCAGTTGAGGAATAAAATTTTATAGGCGTGTCAAATCCCTGTGTGAACACCAAAATTGGAAACGGAATAAGTGTAGGTTGCTAATTATTATTCATGTACAACAGCTTCTCTACAAGGTTTCTCTACTCTATAATTAAAAAAATAAAATTAATTATTTAAATAATGTAAGCTAACTGTTTACTTGTGGAAATACTTGAGTAAAATAATTATTTTTTCATTATGTGTTACCATGGTGTCGATTGAGAGTTTGAAGTTTTAGTGTTGACTTGAATTGAATCAAATAAGCTGTGACAAGACGCCTTACCAAATATCTTGTAAACGTGTTTACCAAAAGCATATTTTTTAGCTTAACGCCATTCAGTTAAACATAAGCCAGTTTCGATTACATGTGACCAGTAGGGACGTCGGTCATGCTGAATGGTTGATAGAATAATAAATTTGGAAGGAATTGTGGCGAAGTTAATACTGCATTAGTATATTATTGGAATATAATATGGAATTTACATTTTCATTTTGTTTGCACACATACATTGATGCGTTGATTTTGATTCTACAATTAGAAACTATTTTCATTGCTCATAGCGCAACCTATGAGTTGAGGTTTGGCTCATATGTTGAGCTATGAGCCAAACCTCAACCCATCAACTGATTACAAAGCGGTTTTCACTAAATTCGCATTATTTCTGTACACCAAACGCATTGGAAAGAAAAAGCTCAACCCTGATATGCGCACTTTATTAAGACTAATTAAGTGTAAGGATTTATAACTCTTTTTAAAATTTGAATTAAAATTACCCCTTTAATATATACTGTAACGCCGCTAATTATATAACTGAACGGATATTTAGTAAAACCACAATGGGTTGTTGGTTGTCTGACATTCTCATGTTATGTTAAGAATTGTTTGTTTGCAGTTGCTTATGTGTAATTAGAAATTATGACAGGGATATATACAAAAACAACACTACAGATACCAAATAAAATACAAAAAAAAAACAAATAATTCAACATAACTGAAATTCCATCAGCTGGGTAACACACTGTGCATACCAATATATTAAATGTCGTTCCTTTGGATATTAGTTTTACCTATAATGGCATTGTGGAGTCTTGATCTAGCTCTCAGTGGGTAAGGAGCTCAGTCGGGTCTCGTAAACAAGTTCTCGTCAAACCGGTCTTCAAAAGAAGAAGTCAAAATGGAGAATTCGTCAATACAGAAAATTCTGGTGCGTCTAGAAGCAAAAATAATCTGTATTGAAAAGAAACTCGATCAAATAAATTGTATTAATTGTCAAACGGAGTTAACAAGGCCATGTAAAAGCGGTGAATTGATAGATGAAATCGAAAACAGTGAAACGGATATAAATATGGGAGTTAAAGCGGAGCTAAGCAGTTTTAAAGTGAAATTTAAAGAAGAACTAGAGCAAATATTTATCCAAAAGGACAAGCAAGAAAATGACAAGAAACGAAATATCATCATTTATGGTTTAGAGTTTGGTGAAGAACAAGATCATGAAACAGTGTCAAAATTTCTGGAGAGTTTAGGAGTTGAAATTGAAATTGAGCAAATGGAAATCATTAGACGAAGCAATCAACCACGTTCTGTGTGTCTACTTCGCCTGAGCACATTAGACCAAAAAAGGAATGTATTTAAAAATTGTTTTAAACTGAAAAAATTGAAACTGAAAGTATCAATATGTGATGACTTGAAATTTTCAGAAAGGCAATTACGAAAAAACATATTGCGCAAAAAGAAAATAGATAGGGAGTCACAAGAAAATAAACCAGTGGAAAAAACTAGTTTCAAGGTGACCGAGAAGGTGAGCGAGGCGGTGGGAATTGAGGAGCATGCAAGCACATCGAATACGGAGTATAGTAGCTATGGAGATTCTGATGAAATGGATTCAATCGCAAGCAGCAATAGCGAAATCGTAATTACTGAAGAAATTGAAGAGATGGAGGACAACATAATGCAATTATTGGAACACCAGTCATTTAAAAAACCGGAATTACCATGGAAGGATAAACAAGACCCAGTATCGCACTCCAGTAATATGTTAACAAAAGAGAGGTTGGATTTTTCAGCGCCTTCGCACTGGGAATTTACGAGGAGAGCATTCAAAGCTACAGCACAGAGATTATGTAAGCAAAACAAAGGAGAACTGGAAAGTGTAAAAAAAATCACTGAACTTGTTGGGAGAGATGAGGAACGTGGCCAAACAAAATACCGCAATACATAACAAATTGTTGCCGAGTAAGCCAATAACTTGTATATGTGGAGAACTGGACGGACTAGGATATGTAGCTGAACGGATAACTAACAGGAAAAGAATAAAGCATAATGTTTACTTGGAGGTTGTGAGAGAATTAGTAGAACTTATGGAAGATTTGAGAGACGTGACGGGATCAGAGCCTTGCGCATGTCTATATGAGGATGCTGAATTTGAAATACTCGAATGGATTGACAGGGAGAGAGAAGACAGGTTTTGTGCAGTAGAGTAGCAGAGAACAGCGGCCCAGACGGTAAAAAAAAGAGTGAAAATGTAATAAAAAGAAAAAGGATTGTAAAAATGCCCGAGGGCTTTTGACTAGTTCTGCTGCTGCATGCTGCATTTACGTTGCATATCAGCCTGCAATACATTAATAAACATGTACAAAAATGCTTGAAATCCCTTGCCTTAACAGATATAAATATATTATATGATAAGACTCATTGTAAAATAGCACAATGTAATTATGGACAAGTAACAAAATTTTGAAATTGTAAAATAACAAAATGTAATTATGGATAAGTGACACTATCATGGAATTAAATGTAGAAAAAATGTAAAAATGGTGGGCCTCATGGGATATCCAAAGAGTGCCTAAGTAAATAAATAAACAACAAACAACAACAATAATGGCATTGTGAACCGCTCCATTAATCAAGAAAAGCAGTTTGCATTGATTTAGTTAAAGATGAGTGTACAAACCGACATGATCTCATTAAAATATTTTGCAATTAATAGAAAAAAAGCCTACCAGTGTGATCAATTATCTGAAATTTTACACCCGTTCTTCGGATCTGTCAGTTGCCAAATATTATAAGGATTAGAGCAAAGAAGAACTAAAAACTTCCTTTAAATATTAGTGTGGTCATTATTTTATTGGATATAACTTGGAATAAAAACATGAAGTGAACATTGGATTCTACAGATTCTGTGATAATAACGCCATGCATCTTGTAATATACTACATTCGCCATTAAATATTTGGATTCATTGAAAAAAGTCCATATAAATTGTTTATGCCACTACCGTACACTTATGAGAACAGCGAGATTAGACTGTGTCATATGACGAACTGCGATGAATTCGTTTTACATTATACAATAACAAAATTAGACAGAACGGACGCACAGTTATAAAATTAAAAGGTAATTCCACCAGTAAATACCGAATTTGCAAGACATTCGTTTTTGTCAACAAATTTAATAATGAACGCAATTTCCTATGTCAAAATTCAGTATTCCAAAACTGACATGACTACAGTCTTGTACTCAGCTAAATAATTTGGGGTAGCAGTGTTTACTTCTTAAACTACTTGTTTACAATAATTAGTTTTTGCAAATGATACATATATTGATAAGATACCGATCGACAATTTGGAATTCTGATATTGGCATGGATTCTGATTGCTTCGACAGGAAGCATTACCAAATATCAAGTAAACGCATGCGGTGTTTTCATTTTAAAGGCATACAATATTTTCAAGGCTAACGCCATTCTGGGAAACATTGTCCCATTTCGGTTAAATGTAAAGAAGAGGTATTCGGGTGTGACTTTTCTGTGCTGTATTGTGTGGATTTGAACTTGGTAGAAATCACAGCGGGGCTCACTGACTGTACGACGCATATAGTATGCATTGTTAAATAAGTACCTAGATGTACAACCGGTGAAATTCCATTCTGTCTCTTGAGCCTAATCTGTATATTATGTTAATGAGTCTTGACCACTCCAAAACATTTTTTTCGATGTTCAATGTCCACATTTTTACATTGGTTACACGTGTGATCTCAATCGATTGTAAAACTCAAGTTTTCCTTTCACCATAACTTACCATGTGCATTTATTTCTCGTTTGACCTCGCGTAAGACAAGTCACTTTGGTAGAGACCAGCCTCCCCAATATTACATTTACATTCAATAAACCTTAACTTTACATTAAGACTATCTAACTCGCCTTCAGCATCTCTTTTCTCTCACCACCTAAGGTGGCATATTTCATCCTTTGCAATAGTAGCATTGTATTTTTTCTCAACTCAGCCCTGTTTCGCATATCCCGAATCCTTCTCAACACATCTCAACTGCTAAGCATCATCCTGCCTCATGTACCATCACCACCGTTAAAATAGTTTCAATTGCTGCGTCCGTGCTAATCTTCGGCACACTACTCACAAGGACTCAATAATTTCAAATAAAATTCAAGGATTCTATTCAAGCACACGGCAACCGTTACAGATTCTGGGTGGGATTGGAGCGTACGAAAATCTGTACGACTAACATAACGACATTTACAACTAGTGGGTTTATCATGTAAATTTCATTCTGCAACACACATAATTATTTGTGAACAATGATTTTTCATTATCTTAACGAGAATCCGGCATGTCATACGTAATATGTACCACACCAAAATTCGGTGGAGTGTCAAACAACCAGCATCATCTTAATATGATAAGGGTCTTTGAAGAGCTATCAAAACAGCTTGATGATATAGGTGTTTTGAGTGATTATAGTTTCTGCTGAATTAGCATGTAACTACTGTCCAAACTTTACCCGTAATAATTATTTTTCATTTTATACGTATCATATCCAAAATATTCACCTCTGGTTTCATATTTTATAGAAAGTGAGATGATGTCATTATTTGCAGTAGTATCAGTGACTATTCGCCATCGTAGCGTTTATTCCCTACTGTTATCTGCGTTTTGATTTCATGATATACCTTAAAATCCCAGGACAATTGGAACCCACCCCTTATGTAAAATCACAGTATCTACTGGTTTGTCGTAATATTGTTGACTTTTGATTTATCATTACATCAACTTTATAAATAATTTTTGTCAAATGCTTGGAAATGTAACTTAAATGTTTCCGGGATTATTGGTTACAGCAAACTATTTGCTACAATTAATGAATGACCAACTAAGTGTAAAAGTAGACGCCTGATAAACTCATCGGAATATGCGTTTCTATTGCGTGCGTTAATTACTGGGTACAGCATTGTAACCGTAATTGGAAAATGACAAGGATGGATTATCAAGGAAATGAGGAGAAATGGAATTGAGTGACGACGTAAAAGATAGCGTAATTCTTTACTCAGATACATACATATAACCGTGTTTTAAACTTACGCGCAATGATAATTACATTTTCCTCCATAAATCACCAGCGGCCCTGTGCTACGAGGGCTGTTCAATAAGTTTTTCGCCGACTTTAGTCGGCCATATCTTTGCATTACATTGAAGGATGCAAGGCACCAGTATATCAGTCGAAAGCCAACCTTTTCCTATATAGTAGAGATATGGATATCAATATATACTCATATGCAAATAATACTGAGACCCTGGAGTGTAGATTTTGATGAAATCGTGTCTTTTGATCTTGATTACCGTAAAAATGTCGCCCTGGGAGTGTACACATTGATTGTTTTGTGGACAATAGCCACCATACATAGTCCGGATAATGTACAGTAAATTGTCACTAAGGATCTGAATTGGTGAATACCTGCTTTGGTTGTGTATGATAATTACAAGAGAATTTTAAAATTTTAATAGAAATTTGAGAAATAACACTTTTGCAATGTGTTTTCATATTATTGTTGCATAATTACAATGTCATAATTCACAGACAGTGCACAGGAAGAAATAAATAGAAAACAGGTTGGAATAGGTGTCCACATTAGAACTTGAAGGTCATGTTGATCCGGCGTCGTCGGAAGGTGGTGTGTTTTAATTTAATTTTCGTCTGACTCATTTATTTGAATTCCTTTGAATTTATAAAATAAGTTAAAGCGCTGCTGGCAATCACATTTATGCTGGGAACATAAAGCCTGCATAGATTCTTTGGAACTGCTCATCTTAGAAGCATTAATTAGCGGTGTAACATAGAACAGTATGTGATTATATTTTATCTTAAGCAGCTAATCAAAAACCTGAAACCAGACATCGAGTTAAAAACATAAAGGAATTATATAAGAGATTCATATATCACAAATTATATCTCTCATCACTAAAATTGATGTATCCGCCAAAAGTGGTAGGGTTTGAATATTACTTTTTTGTGTTTTGTGTCGTTAAGCTTTAACAAGTTACGGAAACCGCATTTATTAATTGTTTTTTTAAAAGTGCATCATTCCTACAATGGCGAAGAGATGAACAAGTTAAAGAGAAAACCTATGCGGTTCTCATATACATGTTAAAAGGTTAGTTTGACCAACGAGATTTCATGGTTCATGGTACTTTATTACTTACTACATTAAGGAAATCCGCAGGTTTTCTATCAATTTTTTACTCACTTTCCTACTTGTCGAATGGCTGGCACCAACGAAAAAACATTCACCTACGACGCGAACTGATGAAATATTTAAATAACTCAAGAATTTAATTATGAACACTATTCCGTACATCAAATACAATTTCTGCTGACCGACAATTTTTCATACTTGTTAGAGTAATTATTCATGCTTCCAAGCATTTATGCAAACCGTCTCTCCTCTAATATTGAGAACAGCGTTATTGACTGGCTAGACGTTTATTGAATATTGACAAATAAAGTAATGTTAGTAAAGTAAGTAGTGTGTAATTCCTAATTAAATGGGGGGTTGGAATAATTTTTCGAAATAATATGACTATTTCCTCGTTAAGCGGTTTGAAATTTTGCTGTTTGCTTGCATTCAACTGGTTGTCAGCAGAAGCCGTTTAAACATCATGTAAGCTCCAGTTATCTGTTGTCATTTAAAAATCATTAATATTTAATAATTTAAAGCTTAACGCCAACACTGGAAACACGAGTTACTTTCGGATATGTGTAGCTGTTTAAATGTTACGTAACGTAGTTATGCACTGTAACGTAGTTATGAGCTGTTTAAAATTGTGGACTGTTATGTGAAGTGAAAAGTATTAGAAGTTTTGATATGCTCACCGTTGCCAGGACATATGATCTAGCAGGTGCTCTACCATGGTTTTTACTCCTACGTGCACTAACAGTCATCAGGCGAAGTCTATTAGATTTTAACTAGGTGCTATGGACTGCATGTAAATATCAGATAGCTTTTTCTAATAAAGAAAACGAAAGATTTCTATCTCAACATTCTAACTATTGTGGACTTGTAACACTGTGACTTTCAAGCGTCATTACGATAATTCTAAGCGGATGTGGTGCAAAAGAGTTGACAGATTGATCAATGCCACTGTCATTATCACATAAAAAGTATTTGACCAACGTAATAGAGCATTTACTACATTAAATTAAATGCAATGATTTCATTTCAGGAGCAAAGAAATATGTTCATACAAATACAGAAAGTGAAAGTCCAAGGACTATCACGTCACATATGTATAAATTGTTACACCTTGTTATTCCTATTTCAACATTTTGATTCAGTTTCTCGAATTAACATTACTTCTGATGTAACAATCTCACAAAATGAATAAAAATTGTGTATTGGCAACAGTGTTTGATCTGCATCAATATTTGAGTTTCAGATCTGTTGAGTTTTTGAAAGATTCGATTAACAATGTCATCAGTTTTAAATACGGTAACGCTATTACTTGCATCACTTGTAGAAAGTACATTTAAAACGTCGGTGTTAATTGATCTGACATTTAATCATGTGAAGGTGAAATGTTGGTTATTTGCAATTTCATGTGTAAAGATAAATTGTTACGGGAATAAAAAATAAAGCTTCAGACTGCAACGAAGAAAAAAATAGTTTTTATTAATGTCGCTTAATTGCAGAAAGGAGCCACACTAACGCCGCTGCGGTTCAATTCGTTATCCGGAATTTTATTTGACTATAATAGGTACTTCACATAGGAGCATGTAGTGATGATTGAGGGCGGTCTATAGTTATGAAAATATTGACAGATATAAAAACGGCTGTACCGAAAATAGTCGCAAAGTAAGATGTTACGACATACAAACACGCTGGAATCATTACAACAAATTTTACGATTCATGAAATTGGATAGAGTGCATAAGATTGACAACTGAATCTCGATTTTGCGAAATTTAAGACTTTGTGAAATTGTCTTAAGAACACTTATTGTTAAAAACTTTCGTCGTTCTGCTGAAAAGATAAAGCGGGATTTTCGTGGAAAGTCATGCATCTCAACTCCATCATCAAACATTTAGATTTAACGCCTCAAATGTTCGTTGCACCTAATACAACCAACTGCAGCACTGAGAGGTTGGCATTTGACCTCCAGTCGTATGTAATGAAATTAGACAAAATATTGCGTGCCGAGGAATAATTTATTTATTAAATTATGTTTCTTAAATAATAGTTATTTCTTCGAGTATTGGAAATATGAACGCCGACAAGCCGAAAAAACCTGCGCATCTCGTTTACATGTTAATAGGTAAGTCGAGCATTCGACATCGAGTTGGTTTTAAGTGCAATCATAATTAACACAAATGATTTTATGACCTGTAGCCCCTCATGTACATCATCAAAACTCTCTTCACCCCAGATCCATAAGCTCCAATCTCATCACCATCAATCTACCGCATGGTCAGCCCATGCCGAAGAAGAAGCAGGAATGGGAGGTGAAATATCTCACATCCCAAAAAGGACTTAATCTTGGTTTAGACTCCGTACATTCGGTACTACAAAAATGTGGACTCTTTCAGTCTTTCCACTTGTTGTAGTGAAGCCAATGATTCATATACGTTAATTGTAGTTTCGAATTAAATATTATTTGTTTGAAATAAATATATATTCATTAGTTTTGAGTGCAGATATAGCACTAACCATTAATAAATTCGTAGCTTTCCCAATTATTTCATTAAAGTTCATAGTCGAACTGGGCAGTGGCTGTGCATCCACATAATTCAAAGGAGTACATGTCACAAATGGTGCCTGAAATCCGTTGGTATGATTTCACCGTTGATTCATACATTCCCAAATAATTACCACGCTATTGTAAAAGCAAACAGCGCCGGTAACGAGGTGGAAGCATTTCATCAAAATGGTGTATGCCACGCCCCCTCCAACTAAAACCTGGCCGTTCGGATTCGACCCGGATCTTCCCTGGTGGATAGTGTTTCTCATAGTGCTCATTGGGTTCGGTCTTCTTCACTATTTCTACATCCTAGTTAACTACGCCATTGACGCCGTCTACAGCCTCATGATTGGGACACAATCAAGTGTCATTGCCACAGAGAGCGACGCCTCTTTCAAAGAAGTGCTCAACAAGGAAATTGACGCCCTCAAGTCTCACTTCAAAGGCGAGATTGCAGACTGTCTAAAGGAAGCTAGAAATTTTACTACTTATTCTCATAACCAACTCAAGACGCAGATACCTGATCACAATCAAACCAGTATCAGTATCCAAGCACTGTCGGCATCCCTGGACCAGTTAACAGAAAAACTATCCGATATCCAAAAGGATATAACGGAACACAAAAAAATTCTACAATTTATGGACTCATTTGCCCATGGACAAGAATTTACTCGCTCTTTTGTGGAAAGCATTCATGATTTGATAACCACACGATTACAACAGCCTCCACATTAACAACAAACGCCTACATCTTCAAATCCCTCAAGTGACGAACGCCCGAGTGTACGATACAGCAGACCACCGCCTCCATACCTATCGCCACCTCCGAAGGCGTATTCATCACCTTCACCCCCTCCGAAGGCGTATTCATCATCCTCACCATATCAGAAGGCGTATTCATCATCCACACCACCGAAGACGTATTTACCGTTCTTCCCTTCGAAATCAAACCCCGTCACATATCCGCCAACGCAATCACACGTACCGGCACCTCGATTTGATGAGAAGCTAAATTCAGCAGACCACTTTTTGGAGGAATTGGAACACTATCTACTCCAAAAGCACGTACCACAGGCAGAATGGCTCCATCATATTTCCATGGTTTTCTCTCAAAACAAACTACTTAATCTGTGGTGGCAGAGAACTAAACTTCAGGTGACCACCTGGCAGGACTTTGTGCAACATTTTATGCGAATGTATGGCTCTGAAGATGACAGAAATTCAGCTCTCGAAAAACTCCTACAGCGGCGGCAGCAGAAAAACGAACCCTTTCAACAGTTTGCTCTTGAAATGGAGTTGCAGTACCTAAAACTGCACAAACACCATAACGTCAACGAACAGAAGACCATTCTCGACTTTGTAGCCGACAGGTCCTTGCCGCACCTACGACCACACCTACTGGGCTGTAACGCTGAAGATATGTATGCCCTCATTAGACTTGGAAACAAGCTCGAGAAACAACACAATGACAAACGCCCAAACAGCCCCACTTGGAGAAATAAAATGGGCCAAACACCACCACCATACTCAACAAATAATTTTAAGCCGCAGAAACAGCTTAAGTGCGAATCATGTGGCATGAACAACCACAGCACCAAAGATTGTCGCCGCCCGCGTCACCACATCAATACATCGGCTGTGGAAACTACTGACCATTCAGGTAACACAGACTCATACGACTTACACTCACCGCCTGCCCCCTCAACTGATGACGAAGCAGATTTGGTGATTGGCTCCTTCATGCTAACACACGCGACTTCGGACAGTGTACTTCCAATCATCCCTGTGAAGTTCAAATGCACAACATGCAGACAATGCAATCACCAAGTGCCTGAAGGAAGGTGCCTCTGTGACTCAGGCGCCACTGTGTCTGCCGTTAGTAACGAACGCCTCTACAACAAAAATAACATCAAACCATGGACAAAAGGAAAAGTTAAATTGGCTGATGGCTCCACCACTACACCCGTTGGTACAGTTACGACTTCCATCAAGCTGGCAGGAAGAACGTTCAAGCACAACTTTGCCGTGATTAAAAATTGCGACTTTGACTTACTGTTAGGCACTGACTTTCTACGAAACAGTGGTATTGTAATGGATCTTCAAGTCATGCAATTCTGGTTCAGAGATCAACCATATCAACTATTCCAATTCAAATTGGCAGACACTTCCCAAACCAACATGCGAGCTTTACAATTATTGGACCAATGGGAACAACAGGAAATAACAAAACTGATCAAAAAGTTTCCAGATGTGATTGACGCACCCAAACTGGGCAGCACATCCGTAGTTGAACACACACTCGACATGTCAGCACATAGTCCTAGACAACACCGAAACTACCCGATGTCAGACGAGAAACATAAAATCCTGGACAACATCATAGATGACATGCTCAAGGACAACTTAATTCGACCGTCAAATTCGCCATACTGCTCACCAGTCGTGCTACGACCAAAACCAGACGGGAATTTCCGCCTTGTCCACGACTTCCGCTATGTGAACCAGTTCACCACACCAGACCGCTTCCCAATGAGGAGAGTTCAAGACGCACTTCGTCTCCTCTCCGAAGCCAAGTATTTAACGAAATTGGACCTTGAAAAAGGATTCTTTCAAGTCCGAATGAGAGAACAAGACAGGAAATACACAGCCTTCCAAACCCGCAAAGGGCTTTTCGAATATCTTGTTATGCCACAGGGACTCAAAAACAGCCCATCAACATTCCAGCGTCTCATGAATCAAGTCCTCAACGGAATGGACTCGTATGTTTTCGTCTTCCAGGACGACATCCTGATTTACTCAAGGTCATTTGATGACCACCTCCAGCACATTGAAAATGTCCTCGGCCGACTGAAATCAGCAGGCCTAACAGTATCGAAGTCCAAATGCGAATTTGGAAAAGATGAAATCAAGTTTCTGGGCCACATCATATCCACACGTGGAATCGAACGTAACCCCGAGAAGGTCAGCGCCATCCTAAACTACCCAGTCCCAAAAACGAAAAGACACTTACGAAAATTTCTTGGAGCTGTTGGATAGTTTCGCCACTTCATCCCTCACATGGCAAATCTTGCTGACCCGCTTTACTCTCTCCTGAGTAACACGAAAAAGTTTAAGTGGGCAAACGACCACGAATTAGCCTTCTCAGCTTTAAAGACAGCGATGGCGGAGAAAGTTACATTGGTTCATCCGGATTTCTCCAAGCCATTCCTAGTACAAGTGGACGCTTCCGAGGTAGGAGTTGCTGGAGTAATACTACAGGAAGACCACGAACAACGCAAACGCCCAGTTGCGTACGCCAGTAAAACTCTCAACGCAGCACAGAGAAATTATGCTGCTGTCGAACGAGAATGCTACGCCATCATATTCACTCTGGAACGATTTGCCGAGTACCTTGACGGTAGTACTTTCACCATTCAGTCAGATAACAATGCAATGGTATACCTATCACAAATGCGCAACAAAAACGCCAGACTCATGCGATGGGCTTTAAAGATCCAAGAGTGGAGTCCACATATCCAACACATCAAGGGAGTTAACAACACTTTAGCAGACGCCTTGTCCAGAGCTCCAGTGGATCCCCCATGCGAGGAACCTCAACATTCCATAAACGCTTTACTGACGCTGACATGCGACATCGACAAGAAAAAGCTAAAGTTCCAACAGCAACAAGACAGTACATGCCGTGCCACACTCCTTCAACATCCTGATCAATATTGTGACTTTAATGGCATAGTGTACAAGAAGCAAAAAAATCAAAAAGTTGTCCCGCTGATTCCCCAATCTCTGCAGGATGAAGTCCTCCAGAAACTCCACGACTCACCGGAAGCAGGACATCTGGGAGTCGACAAAACACTAAAGCGACTCCAGTCAAGGGTTTTCTTTCCCAATATGAAGAGTGTAGTCACCGAATATGTCAAAACGTGTGACCTCTGCCAACGAACGAAATACAGTAACCAAAAGCCGCCTGGACTAATGGGGATCAAACCGATAACATGCCCTTGGCATACTATTTACGTTGATCTAATGGGCCCATACCCACCATCCTCATCCAGCCGACACTCGTATCTCATGGTCTTGGTGGATTCCTTTTCAAAATTCACGGAACTCCACCCGTTGCGGGATTGCACAAGCAAGAGTGTGGCCACCATACTTGAAAAAGAGATATTTTGCCGATATGGGATACCACGGATCATGGTATCTGACAACGCAACGACATTCCGATCAAATCTAATGGACACGCTGTGCAAACAATGGGGCGTCAAACACACCTTCATCGCCCCATACCACCCAGCAACCAACTTGTCAGAACGGGTAAATCGGGTTATCAAACCCATGTTGCGAGCATATTTGGATGACAAGCCCCACCGGAAATGGGCGGATCAGATTTCGCTTATGCAACTTGCCATCAATTCCGCACAACACGACAGTACTGGTCACAGCCCCGCTAAGCTTTTGTTCAATGCGGAGCAAAGAATCCCACTCGACAACTTTCTCTCTCCTTCAGATGTTGATTCAGAGGTGGAACCCAACATAAATGGTAGCGAGACAATGATCTCTCCTTCACCAGATTTTCAAACTCTGTTGGCACAAGTGAAGCAGAGGCTACAGCAATCCCAACAAAAACAACAGACGACCTACAACGCCAGACACAGACCGGAGAAGTTCTCTTGTGGCGACGCTGTCGTCATCGAAAATCACACATTATCCAACAAACAGGGAGGAATAGCGGCGGGTCTGATACCCCTCTACTCATCCCCTCCCGGTCGCATCAGCAAAGTCATCAACGACTTAACATATGAAATTTCTTTGCCAAATGGCGATACCGTTGGTCCTATTCACATCTCCCAGCTACGACGTTACCACCACCGCAATGTGGACAACAGTACGTTGGCAGACCCATTGGATTCCAGCAGCAGCAGCGACGACGAAGGGACAAGGACCCTTCGCCCTAGAAAGCCAGTGGACTATCGTGCCCTTCACCTTGGAAGGGAGAAAGTTCGGAAATAGTCCCAAACAATCACGGTCTATTGCCGACTTGGAGGGGGACTTGTAGCCCCTCATGTACATCATCAAAACTCTCTTCACCCCAGATCCATAAGCTCCAATCTCATCACCATCAATCTACCGCATGGTCAGCCCATGCCGAAGAAGAAGCAGGAATGGGAGGTGAAATATCTCACATCCCAAAAAGGACTTAATCTTGGTTTAGACTCCGTACATTCGGTACTACAAAAATGTGGACTCTTTCAGTCTTTCCACTTGTTGTAGTGAAGCCAATGATTCATATACGTTAATTGTAGTTTCGAATTAAATATTATTTGTTTGAAATAAATATATATTCATTAGTTTTGAGTGCAGATATAGCACTAACAATTAATAAATTCGTAGCTCTCCCAATTATTTCATTAAAGTTCATAGTCGAACTGGGCAGTGGCTGTGCGTCCACATTATTCAAAGGAGTACATGTCACAGACCAATCACAAGTAAATCACTATAAATCTTCTCATGTTCCACTTGTGCATCATGAAATATATTCACATTAGTATACGTATGGACTTACATGGAAAAATCTATGGAATGATGCATAAGCCATAAGTTCCCGAACAACTGGACAAAAATAATTGTTGACTTCTGAGTGTCTTTGTGAAAATGCAAAATATCCATTTTTCTCTGTGAAATCCACATCTTCAAGCCCATTAATCTGCTCTTGTGATGAGGACACGTTACTATCGTCAGGGGCTATATGAAGGTTTATTTGATAATTCTTCAGAGTTTATGCACATGTACATATGTATATGTTGCTATATTGGAAAGGGAGTTAATGCTTCAGAATGTTACACTGGGTATACTAATATATTTTATTGCCCCTGTTCCTGTGGAGAGACAAATAGGTAACCAGTGACTGAATCAGTAACACGAAATATGATATATTAAATTATTTTATTACATTGAAGTAATTGACACCAAATATGTAATTGATTCATGGCTGATTTACCGAACTGGGTGGTCGAAACAAACCATTGCTTTAGGTGTCAGGAGCAGAGTTGATTTTTCTCAGCCTAATGGTAGTGATCTATTGAAACTTAAATGCCGTCATTTGAGTCTTAAGACAGAAATACAAATTTTTACTGCAAGGTACTTGATTGTGGACAGGGGACTGTTTTAAATAATGAATTGCTTGACTAAATAGAGGAAAATAATTGAAAATAAATCAATCCTTTGCAGCACTACCATTATAAATATATTTTCTAGCTGTCAGGTGAATAATATTCTCAATTCGGTCATTAACAAATGTACAACTAATTTATGTTGGACGCTGTTTTCGGCATAACTGTCGATTATAATAGATATGGACGCCGTCGAACACAAAAACCCGACAGATCTATTTTTCATTATAATAGGTTATTACATTTTCGATTTCAATTTTTTGTATACTACACTGATAATTAGCGCAAGCACGATGTCTGTTGATTTGCTAGAAAATAATGTTTTCTTAACGAGGAATAAGGCTATGCAATATTCAATTTTAGAATCGGCAAAATGTATGACAACCAATTATTAATAATTTACAGCATGTTCTATGCAAGGTTTCTCCACTGTATTATTAACGAGAGCCGAGTGGCGGTTTGAAGAAGGTGACCCGTTAATTGAAAAAATACACATGTTCACAATGTGTTCCTTAAATATAAGTGTAATCTAATGTGATCATTATTGCGTGACAAACTAATATTAATGTTTTCATGAGCATTCGTCGGAAACCTCTGTCAGAAACGATCCGAAGGTGAAATGCTTTCGGAGGGAGGAGATTATTATGCTCCAAAATTTACGGCGTGTCCGGGAGTATGGACAGTGTACCAAGTGGGGCGTATATTCAAATGGCGAAAAGGCAATGGACGGACATATATTTGAGATGGGAGTGGGAGAGGTGGCTTTGAAAACGGTAGGGCATGCATTCCATAAGTTAGAAGTTGGGTGGTGGTGTAGGATAATCCCTTGAAAGGATAGTATAACTTAAGCATGGAGTTTTAGCATGGGGCTGCGTATGGAGTCTTTTGTAAAGGGTTAAGCATTACAGCAATGACTACTAGCAATCATCACATGCCGCAGGCCTTCCGCCTGCCTCATGTGATTGTAACAGTACCCCTACGATTAAGAACTTTAAGGTTTGTGGCATTCGGTTAAACATTGATCTATGGGGTTAAGCATTGGGGCTGTAGCGTATATGTAGGCATGGGGTCTTTCACGGGGGGTTAAGTATGGGGTCTTTAACATGGGGGTTAAGTATGGGGTCTATAACATGGGGGTTACGCATAAGTTCGTTTTCGGATGCTTAACCCTATGTTAAAGGCGGACATCAGTTAATCATAAATTAGTATTATAAAAATATAATTATTCGTAAGTGAGAGTGACGTAAGAGTAGTCTTTCGTTCCTGAATAACTGGACAAAAGTATTTACTTTTTTTGAAAATGATAACATCGTATAGTATCTTTAATAATTTGAATTTCTAGTGCTTCTTTCAGTTCAGTTAGCTTACAAGACAAGAAGCCTTACTAAACAACTTACAACCGCCAATTTTTTAATAAACCTTTTTAAGGCTTAACGCCATTCGTGGAAACGTTGGCTGATTACGGTTACATGCGAGCAGTAGATATGTTATGTTCATCAAATGATCCATAGGATAGCTTAATATGAATTAAAAGATAAAATGAAATCTTTCGCAAGTAGCCATGTATTTTTCAAAGAATCTTGCGGATTGTGTATCTTGTATACAACATTGAGGTTCAGCAGCCTATTATATTTGCCGTATATTTGATTTCTCCACTTTTGAGCTACTCGTTACTTTATCCACTTAAAATTAATATTGTACTTGTATATTGCGTATGTTACATAATAAGTAAATGCATTTTCATTTTGCTTTCATGAACTCAAGACCAAATATACATATCTTAGAAGCATAAAAACGTTCTACCTACCCTGTTTCTCCGTGATTCTACTAATAACGAATGAAATTGGTTCGTTAGTTACCCTATCGTAATCGCTTAATTTGCGCCAAGATTATAAGTGACAACAAGCATGATTTATACGCATTAGCACGGATACATAATCGAGGCATTAATACTGAACACATATTCGATTAAAAATGTTGTTTCTTCGGTTTATAGTTTTTTGTCAACTAAACGTAAAACGTGGGCATGCAAAATTGATATTACTATTGTCGGTCAACTAACCGAACTCTTGCCTGGAAAAATACAACCCAATTCGACACCCATGGAACCTATATTTTGGTAAAATGCTTATTCAGCTACGAATGCATCTTTTGGCGTTGATATAATTTTATGAAAATTGAAATTATGTATTTAATTTCGTGCCGATTTAATTTAATTTATTACTATTGTCGGTCAACTAACCGAACTCTTGCCATCAGTCTCTGGCCTTCAAACAGACCAGACGATCCTTCTTCTGACTGCCAGTACAGCACCGTTTACACGTACTGTTTCACATAACAAAATTCCAACAAGTTAACTAAACTTATAAAGATATTAGTTAGCATGCCTCAAGTTCTTAGAACACCTGAAAAGAATAACTCTAGAACTGAAAGCCATAATAATCACGACATGGACATTTCCGAAAATTCACACTCTTCGTCCTCAGAAACAACCGTCGGAACTGACTACATTCTCCAGCAATTATCCAAGCTAGATAAACTGGACAAAATCGACAAACTGGAAGGACTGCTAAATACGGCCATAACAGACCAAAATGAGAAAATTATATCTCTTCAGGAGCGTAACAGATTTCTTGAAGAGAAGCAAATAGTGCAAGATCGCGTAATAGATGACATGTGGAAAGCAATTTTCGAGAAGAACGTCATCATGTATGGACTCCCAGAAGAAGACACAGAAACACCACAATCACTGTATGACATCATCCGTAACATGATCCTTGAAATGACCAAAGAAAGTATCGACCCTGACATCGTTTACCGGATAGGCGAGCCATCAACTGATAAAAACCGACCTGTGCGTGTTGTCTTCGAAAAATATCGAGACAGAAATATAGTTTTTGAAAACAAAGACAATGTACAAAGTGGAATAGAAATAAAAGCTGATCTGCCATATAATATGAGACGGGATCACGCAATCCTAATCAAAAAGAGAGACGAATTCCAGAAAGCTGGTCAATCCAGTAAAATAAACTTTCGAAAACGTGAAATCATAGCCGAAAATGGGGACGCATACGCAGTTCATCATGGGGGAATCCGTTCAATTTCTACATCCGCTACATCAACATCCCAGCCTATGCCAACACGCAGCTCTGTAAACAACACAAAACACCAAGAATCAAAAAACGGAAGAGGAAGAAAACGCAGCTTTCCAAACCCGGACTTCATCAACACCGGAAATCTGCGAAGTGCAAATCCAAAACAACCAAGAACAGGCGAGGCCTCAGACATCCCATTCGCGGCGACATCCAGCGCTCCACCGTAACCCAATCTAGACCAGACCAGCTCAAAATAGGACATGTGAATATTCTCTCAGTAAGGAACAAGTATCTACAACTTCAAAATTTAATTTACTCAAATGAATATGACATATTTTGCGTCACAGAAACTCTTCTGAAACAAAAGCATGTACTGCTACCATTAACTAATTATAAATTTGTACGTAACGACATCAATCAGAAAGGGCACAGAGGGACCGGTATTTTCATCAGGAACAGTTTAGATTATGAAAAGATTAACTTAAACCTGCCATACAATCATAACGTTGAGTACCAGATAATTAAGGTCAAATATGGTATTAAAAATATTGCAATCGCATGCATCTATCGTCATCCAGTATATAGTAATGAAATTTTAAACATTGATAATGATTTTCTACTCAACATGTTCAACGCCTTATCATCAATCAGATATCCATTTTGTATATTAGGAGATTTTAACCTAAAAAATGAATATATCAATCCAATTACCAATATCACATCGGCAATGGGTATTAGTCAGCTTATCAATGCTCCAACCAGAAAAGCTAACACGTTGGACCTTATATTTACTAATAATCCCAAAATATGTAAAGGTAGAGCGTTTGACGCTGCACTCGCTGACCACCTAGTAATTGAATGCTACATGAAAGTTAACAAAGAAAAACCACGATTTGGAAGCAGGCAATACCGCAGTTATGAGAAAATATCCTTTCCTCCTTTCCTTATCACAGTGAACGAAACCTTCTCACACATCCTTCCCGACTCTGAACAAATTGTTGTCGCAATCTTAAAATGTTTTGACAAACATGCACCTTCATTTACAAAAAAGATCAAATTGAACAAAAAACATACGTTCGTGTCACCGCACACAAAAGCTCTTTTAAAAGAGAACAAAAGCGCATATAAAAAATACATGCGCCAGCCAACGCCTTGCACCGCTGCACATCTGCATGTGCTTAAAAGGCGAATTAAGGCTGCTGTGCGTAAAGATACGAAGGTACATTTACAATCTGCGTTTGTCAAAAGAGGGTTTTGGAAAGGCTTTCTAAGTACCTTCCAGGAAAATAGCCAATCCTTAGCTTCCTCTAATCTTAATGCTAATGAAATCAACGACTTTTACATTAATATATCCAAGAACACCTATCCCGTATCGTCCTTACCACATCGTAGCCCTTATATACCCACTCCTGAAACAAACTTTAACTTCAATCTCTTAACTGCATTAGATATTAAAAAGGCATGGGCTAAAATAAAAAATCGTCTATCCAAGTCAATTGATCCGCTAGGTATATGTGCTTATTTGGTCAATCTACTCATGATGTCCGAATGCTTCTGCTTTGTCATAGCAGACCTTTTTAACACGTTTATCGTCTCTGAATTCATTCCCAATAACTTAAAGGTATCTAGGATTGTACCTATGCCAAAAGTCGATAAACCCAAATCGCCAAATGACACTCGTCCTATCGGTATTCAACCAGTCATCTTAAAACTATTTGAGAAATGTCTGCTTACACAGTTGTCAGCTTACGTGGAAAATAACCACATTCTATCAAAACAGCAATTCGGCTTCAGAAAAAACCTCAGTACCTTACACGCCCTTATAGCAATCTCAGACCTTTTATATACAGAAATCGACAACAACAAATTTTGTATTGTGATTTCTCTTGACTTCCAAAAGGCGTTCGACAAGATAGACAGGAAAATTTTAATAGAAAAATTGTCATGGTATGGTATTCGATCTAATGTAATCAACTCATTGCTATCTGATCGTAAGCAATTCGTATCATGTCCCGGTAAATACGCTTATACGAGCGCATCAGACATCAAAGAAACTGAACTTGGTGTAATCCAGGGAAGCTGTATTTCCAGCATTCTATTCAGCCTAATGATTAATGACTTGCCTTTATGCATTAACAACTCTTTGATATACATGTTCGCTGACGATTCAAACATAGTTATAAGTGGAGACATAGATAACGTGAATAGTATAATACAATTATTGGAAAGTGACCTTAACAGGGTTAAAGGTTGGTTAGAAGACAATCGTATAGAACTTAATATTGGGAAAACAAAGTTTATGGTTTGCGGTAAACCAGCACATCTTAAAAGGTTGAATTCAATAGAAGTTAAACTTGGTACTGATAACCTAGCACGCGTAAAGTCATTGAAAATCTTAGGCATTAACTTTGATGAATCTCTATCATGGGACGTGCATGTAAGACATGTAACCCAAAAATGCTACGGCTCTCTTTCTCGATTCTATACTCTCAAACACATATTATCTGTTGATAATAAAATAGCACTTATGAATGCATATGTATTATCGCACATCAACTACGCGTCTATTGTATGGTTAAGCAGAAAAGGAAGCAAAACACAACTAACAATAAACAAAATTATAAAAAATATGGCTCGTTTCGTGATGGGTATTAGGAAATATGACGCGATTACTGAAGATATTAACAATAAGTTACAATGGTTATTCTGTAAATATTTATACGAATATAATGTACTGGTATTTACCTACAAAATACTCTTAAGTAACTCAAATGACTACTTTTTTAATTATATAGACTTAACTGGCCACGAAAGTCGCACTACAAGAAGCCAAACCTATTTATCTCCGAGCAATACTCCCAACTCAAACTGGGGGCTATCTTCTTTTAAATACAACTCCAGTAAATTGTGGCTTCAGCTGCCAAACTATGTACAAAGAAATCTGAGTTCAATTAATATTTTTAAAAAATATTGTTATTCACACATTTTAACCAAACAGATCGATGAAACAATGTATTATGACGAAGATAATGTAGACGACATTTTATCATGTATCGACTTTGTAATTAATTCCGCTGCCAATTATTCAACATAAATATCAGTCATGTAATGTTTAAATTTGTAACACAATGATCTTACTTTTTTTCATGGTTTATTATTAATTTAATGCAATGATAATGCTCTTACTTTTCACATTTTTTTTGTATAATATTTAATTACTAGTCTATGGTGTAATATGCCACGTGTTTGTGGGAACCATTATGACAATAAAGAATATATATACTTGTATATTGCGTATGTTACATAATAAGTAAATGCATTTTCATTTTGCTTTCATGAACTCAAGACCAAATATACATATCTTAGAAGCATAAAAACGTTCTACCTACCCTGTTTCTCCATGATTCTACTAATAACGAATGAAATTGGTTCGTTAGTTGCCCTATCGTAATCGCTTAATTTGCGCCAAGATTATAAGTGACAACAAGCATGATTTATACGCATTAGCACGGATACATAATCGAGGCATTAATACTGAACACATATTCGATTAAAAATGTTGTTTCTTCGGTTTATAGTTTTTTGTCAACTAAACGTAAAACGTGGGCATGCAAAATTGATATTACTATTGTCGGTCAACTAACCGAACTCTTGCCTGGAAAAATACAACCCAATTCGACACCCATGGAACCTATATTTTGGTAAAATGCTTATTCAGCTACGAATGCATCTTTTGGCGTTGATATAATTTTATGAAAATTGAAATTATGTATTTAATTTCGTGCCGAACCTACCTTGCTCTACGAGTATGCTCTATTGAAGGTTTGTTGAAGTAGGTTTGTTTGCTTGCTCTTTCGCAGGAGTACCTTTTGTGTCGAGCAGAGACTATGCGATAGCAATGCATTTTACTAATCCACAACGTCGTAAAATAAACCAATTTTCACTCTGCTCCATGTCAACCTTCATTTTGGTTTCGAAATCTATGAGTCTTTAGAGTTGATTGCCCCCAAAATTTTTGTTTTTCCCATATGTTGGTATGTTGTAGGGGACCACGAGAAACCCCCAAATGCACAGTTTCAGCCTCCAAATCCGAACATGGTGGTCGCCAGCTCCCGATAATCTCTTTTGTATAGGGCAAGTTACAGCAGTTCCAGCACTTTATGTTGTTTGATAATCTTCAAGGATATGTACATATATGTGATAGTATCCGTTGGCGCCGAGCTTGCACTCTCCAGCTTCGGTTTGTAAAGAGCTATCTTTCTGCACTAGCACATTTTTTATATTTGCTAGGCGTAAGGTGCTGCACGTTTCGGAACCATAAAATCAATGTGCAGAAAGTAGTCGAAATGGACCAATTTTGAGTAAGCCGCAACAAGAGTCTGGTGTACGGATTGAGCCCCTGAGACACACTTTCGAAACTATCAAAATTATGGGCCAGTAAGTATGCCTAATTTCGTTATTTTTCCAAAATTGAAAAAACATCAAATTTTCAAACTTTGGGACCATGTAGCTTTCATATACTATCAGATATAAAATGATCTGAGCCGACGCATTTCTCAGTTTGAGACGAGTAATCTAATTCTGGTTTGATTTATGGAAAATTCTGAAAACCGTATAAATTGCGCACGAGCCAAATTTAACGAAGAAATTGGTACCCCGACGTCAGACCTGTGGTGCTGGCGGCCACCATGTTCGGATTTGGAGGCTGAAACTGTGCATTTGCGGGTTTCTCGTCGTCCCCTATAACATACCAAAATATGAGAAAAACAAACATTTTGTGGGTCAATCAACTTTAAAGACGCTCTATATAGATTCTATTACAATATTTACTGCTTTTTAAGTTGAAAACGTTTTCGTAGCTGATTCTTTCCCAAACTCTAGACGAAAGTATGGATCGGGAAATGGAACCAGGAGGCTAAAAGTCGCCGGTTCACACAGACTATAGAGAGAGTTTAATTAAATTTCATTAAAATTAATTGACATGTGCATTTTGTTGGATCACACAACTAATTTGTACAATCATGCAGAGGGGTACAATAAATAATTAGCGACATGCCATAATGCTGACTTTGGTTAATGCTTCATTCATTCATTACAACTAGTGGTCATGACTTTCCTAAAACGTATAAGTCATCGTATAGTAAGTATTTGAATAGGAAAAATTAATACGAACTAACTTTAGAATGAATGAAATATAATGATTCATAACATAAATTACTTGTGCAATTAAACATTACAAGACATGAACGCCACATTTATCAAAGGAGGCGCCTTCGAGTTGTATATAAGCGACAGTTGTGTGTCGCCTTTGCTTCTTTGGGCTTAAAATAAGAGTTGCCATATCTCATGAAGTGAAATTTAACATGTACACTGGTAGTTAGTTTTGTGAGCTTATGAATAGAGATGGTTTTGTTTTTTCTGGAGTTTAGTTACGAATTTTTCTTCGAGTATTATTTAGAATCTAGTCACGCATATATTTAAAATCACATAATGTAATAATTATAAGTAAGCTCGGGACCATTTCTTTTCTTTCAATATTGTAAAATGTCAATTATTTGTCAATACGTAAAGAAATCATTGTAAGAGCTTTAAATTATATAAACGACATATTATGCTATAATAATACTGCTGGTAAAGATGGTATGTGTGGTGTATGATGACCGAGAACGAATGAATGGAGCTTTTCAAATTGTTAGTAAGTAAGTTATTGTAAGTGGTATTGTAAATCATTTAGTACACATTTGAACGTTATTATTTATGGCGTTTGTTATTATAAAGGCGATGTTTATAATCACATAAGCCAAATGTCCTCGTTATTGCAGAATTTCTGTAAAAAAGTAAAACAATTCTACTATGTTCTTTTGGAAGAATTAATTTTTAAATCATTAAAATATTACAATACTAACTGACATAATTTGTAGTAGAATGTGCCGGCATTTGAATGTAATTTTTACATCAGAAAATCGAGCATTTTTTGCTTGCCAATTCCATATATTTCATTTGTTTTGGCGACGTGCGACGTCTTGGTTTGGTACAATTACTTCGATTTTTAATTTTTCTAACTGTTTGCAGCAATTAAACTTGTCAAACTAATTTGTCAAGCGTTTATAATTTGCTGTCAAAGTGTTCGGAGATACTAGCTAAACTGTGATACCAACTTTGGAATATGGAACACCCTGGGATTAAAGTGTATAACAGGTGAATCACTTTCGGTTTGTGTGATGCAATATTTCAAAATACAAGAATAAAATTTTGGAATATTAATCAGATCGTTACTCCGATTTGACATGATCATGTTGAATAAACTTACAATTATCACTTGAAAAACTATAAAAAAGTATGAGGCGGCCGAAACTGTATCTTCGTTCATTTCGCACAGAGTTATTGCAGCTTCATTTGGAAGGTTTATATGGTTAGTTCAAACTAATAATAACTGCATTCAATGTCATTGCATTTACAACCGCAAAATTTGGTCAAATACAAATACAATACAAATACATTTTTTAGCTAAGGATATTTTATCGTAGATTATGACAAAGAGTGAATATACTTGCTGCATTTGCAGCTACAATCACCGGTCTAATGATTGGGAATTCGGCGCAAACGATAATCCACAAAACAATTGGGCCTTTCAATGACCTCAAATTTGTGAGCCTATTTTCACTGATGATGCACAGGTTTGGTATTAAATGTAGAATGAAAAAGCAGAATCAGTAGAATCGCTTTCAGCAAAAATTGCTTCTTTGAAATGCAAATCTGCTTGACTGTTGCAAAAACATATTCAATTGCCCAGATGAACGATTTTAATTTTCACATAAACTTGAAGTATAGAACGTGATTAAGTATCTGACAAAATTGAGTTCATACATTGGGAGCTTGATTTCAGTTTCGCCTGCTTGCGTATTGTCATGTTTCGGATGGCAAAACTTCTCGTGACGTTATGTCTTGCAAATTAAAATACTAATACGAAATTAATTAAGATTAGTAGTAGTACGTGTCCGACTATGCAGCGCATTTAAATCTGCTGTGTCCCACAGATATATTCAACACCAATGGTTAGTGTATGTAATATCTTAAATTATTTTATTCCCACAATTACTACGTGTTTTACGGTATCTTACCCTTAAATTGTGCAATTTCATAACTTTTCTATATTTTGACCATTTGTTTTTTGAAACTGATTTATGGGCTAACTGTTCACAGCTTTCTTATCACATTTCTTACAGCTTTCACATGTTGGTCTTATTTATTTGACTATCGTCTTAATTTAGATGAAAATGACAATTTATAAACTCTAACTTTGAATAAAAGATGCCGATAAACAAAGATGAGCTGCTGTAACGCCGTTATTTAAACCACGCAATGAAAATTCCTTATAAATGTACCAGATTCATCTCCTCAATCGTTGCGTGATGTATTGATGCGTGGAGTAAGTGAATGCGATGTTTAATGGAAATAATTGCTGAGTTATAAGTGATCATGCCATCTGCAGTCAAGTGAAATGCGAAATTGACAAATTTGTTGTTTTTATTTTTTACAATTGTGTGACCACGGGTAATTCTAACTTTGTAATTATCTTACTTATTTTTGTCGCGTCGCCAAGTGGTAGATTATCTATAATTACTTGGGACCGTGACAGGAAACAAAAAATGTGAATGGATTGCATTAAAAACGAATTTAATTAATTTAATTAATGGAAAACAAGGTTGCAGGGATTCATTCGTTTCCAATTAATACATTGAAGCAGGTCATTTACTGCAAAAGTTGAAACTCCGTAATCTAGGTCTCTGTAGAATAAAATCGATTATATTTCGCGAATGAAGACATTTCATACGAAAATCATTGCCGCCATAATGACATAATTATTTACATTTTTTGGTAACATGAGTTATTCACATTTAAAGCGTCTTCAAATAACTTGGAACCAATATTATTTCTAACTGTGTCTTACCCGCGAAGATTTACACATACATAAATTCTCGTGAGAGTTCGTCCATTTTGAACCACATGGAATTATTTACATGTTTATTTATTCTCTCAGCAGTTGTTTTATTGTTGGAATTTGTAATTTAGGTTTCTATTTGAGAGCAAGTAAAAATTTGAAAAACTGAAACGTCAGTACGTTGCATCGTAGCCCTTTCATGATTTTGAAAAATGTAGGTGTAAGTGTCGTATTCCAGTATGTAATATATACAATTATAGTAAATAGTGCGTCTTCATTTGAGTTGCAATTCAATTTGAATTCTCAAGAGAATGTTTAACTTCGGTTTTTATTTGCTCACTAATTCCGTACACAACGTACTCGTGAAGACCAAGTTGTTTGGGTTATAACTGTTTGTTTGGAAAGCCGATCAGTGTCCCCGACAAGCTTTCAAATTCTCAATATTAATCACTTCTTTTGAGTAGAATTTTTTAAATATGTAGGCAGGTGCAGCACGATTTGAATCAACTGGCGCTAATATGCACATTTGTCGAATAAATTTCGTAACAGATAAAAAGATGATTCTAACTTTGTCACATATTTGTTTGCAAGCATTACGCCGTAATTGGTGAATTCATGGTCTGGATTGTAAATTGTGGTCGCAGGTGCTGTAGAGCTTTGATTAGATGGAGTTGTAAATTAATTAGTTTTTCAGTTATACTGCGGATATTCTGGCCGCTGTAACTAATTGCACATCTAGATACGGTTACTTGCTACGGTGACAGTCTGTCAGTCCTGTAAGTACTCTGAAATAATTTTCACTTCATGTTGCTGTAGGTTTTATTTCAACTTAATGTATACTGTATGTTCCACCTATTGTAATAAATAGTAGAAGGATGTGGCACTAAATACATTATGGCATTGGATCACAAAAGAGGGATGAATTGGAATAGTAATACTTCCTCGGGCATCTACTTCCCTCAATTCCTCATCTGAACTTCTTACAATATCGTCGACTTTGAATTAAATAATATTATTTCAACTAATTCTATAGCAATGCAGTTACCGTTACAAGTTCACTGCAATTAGAGTGTCAATCTGGTAACTATTTTACGCACTAATTATAACTTCTCGAACCATTACGGTGCACGATGATACGTATGTTAAGCTTTCTATATGTAGGAAACTTGCTAGGAAAAGCTTCTTGTATAAAATCAGTTGGAATAGAATTACTGACGCCAACGCCAATCACCGTGTTGGAGGTTCTAACGACTTATTAAGTGAAGTAGATATTCCAGTACTGCACAACGAGTTTACGCATTTTAAATAAATAAGGTTTGTTGAGCTGTACATACCGTGGCAGTGAATCAGTTGAAATTTTGTGCACAGTACACCTTCAAATTATCTAAAAATGATTCCTCTATGGGTAGGCTTTTATTGATAGGTTATGTATTACATACAGTTAATCGAATAACTAAAGATAAATTCCATTTAAGTCATAAATTATGGAGGTCAAAACAATCAAATATCTTATCTGTATTGGTCAATAATATGTTTTGGGTGGGTGTTGTAATTACAAAGGAATTTCCCATTGGAAATAAGCCTAGCAGCCATAATTTATCATATGTATTTCAGTAGGAATTCCAATGAATTGCGGTATCCTTGGTGCTACTACAACATCGTCAATCTGAAATCGGGGCACCTGAAAATTAATAAATGCAAAACAGATTGGAAGATAAGTCATCCCACCGAAATAGGGGAATAATATTGCTTGGTTATATTATGAAACTGACTGCAAAACAATTAATTCAGTAATTGAATCACCCTGAAATTTCATTACAACTAAATTGTCTTATAATCTCTGTAAACTAACAACTTACAATTATTCACTATAATCTGTATAAACGTTTGGGGAGCCACATTATTTTCAAAGTATGCTTCGGAACAAAATAGAAGTGAGCCGGTGTACGAAAATGTTATTCATTTACAGTTAACTCATTTGAATTTCAATTGCATATAGACAATTTTAGATTAAGAATTTTTGCATCCCAAACATACTTAATAATACCTTTTCTAGAAAATACTGACACCAACTAAGGAGACGGGAATGCCGGCCAAGAGTTGTCACGTTGCTTATCTCGTTCAAATACTCACAGGTTACTAATTACTTTACTTTTTAAAACAATTCTGGCCAAAACAATGTTAATCACCAACTTCAGAATATGTGCAGATTTGTAACTCTTGATGTATTCTCCTGTATCTCAGCAACTATTTAGAGCGCGACTAAATATTATAGTGTGATGAAATTCTTAATCCCACAAATGAATAATTTTGCTTTGGATTCCGAATTCCACAATGTAAGCTCCATCTAGAAAACTAATTGTTGGAAAACGCTTTCTATAGAAAGCTGACATTTTGTCGGTGCTACAGGAGATTTAGCTCCACAAGCATGTATAGTGTGAACGAAGCAAACTACCATTTACGTGGAGAGTCTGTCCGCATTATACCTTATTTTATTACTTTGCTAAATTGCTTTGAAACTCAATTCTATATCCAATTTCCATTTGTATAAAATTTGTCATAATATTGCACAATTATTTTTCCTTTGGAGTCATTGATTGCATTTGAAATCAGCGTTTCATTTACAAACTTGTATCAACTAAAGTATTACGTTATGAAACTACTGTCTGAATTGAGGAACTAAATAATAGTTAAGCTAATCCTGTGTATGTAACCATTTAAATATATTCTACGTGAGCTTTCGACGTCAAAAGGGCAAGCAGTTTCCTTATAAACAGCTACTTATATGCAGGTAATGGACAAGAAAGTTTGAGAATTTTGAATGCCTGGGAACTGGCTCACCGATGGATGATTTGTAAATTTGTAGCTGATGATCAAACATGGGCGGTATCATCCAGATTCATTTGTTTTATCTGATGGTAAATTAAGAGGGTACTAAATAAGTTTCGGCGTGGGAGTCCCATGCAACATGTTTCCTAAATCTTGATGTGATTTGGTGGAATTTATAATTTTCATAATCACTCTAAAAGCTTATTACAATGGAGGCATTTGCGGATATCACATTACTAATCCACCGGAACTTCTAAAATTCAAGATTATTTTTGAGGTGTTATTTATCATCAAAATAGTTTGTTGCAATTTAAAATCTGCGTTTTATCCATTTGTCTCCGATAAATAAATATGATCAATTGATCTTAATTTTTCTGTCACTGCCGCCTTTAAAATGACTTCTTTGGTTGCTTTTTCGGACGAGTAAAACGACCATTTGTATCATCATCTACTAATGAAAACGTGCAATTAATCTGATCATTTCCTTCAATTTGATATACATAAACAAGATGATACATTTGATCAACGATTTTTAGCTTATTTTTAATTGTACTCAATATTACCATTTCGTTAAATTGAATTGACACTTGCTTACATTTTAGCAAAACTGCTTTTCTCTACATTTCAATAATGCTGTTTTTAATCCTTTCCAGTATGCTATGAAATGTCAGTTTGATGATACATAATATCATTCTTAGTTACAATCATGGGGATGGATACCTAGTTTTGTTGCACCAGTAAAGAAACGGGAAAGTCAAGTTTGGTGGAGGATTTTAAAAACTGGCAACATGTTTACACAATATTATGCACAAAACATTTTCAAAATCCGTCCTTGAATGGTGTTAAAAAGTGAATGCTCAAATTCAAAGCAAATTAATGTCACGAGTAATATGACTCTCATCACATTTGTAACTTTCTGAGTCTTTAATTCCATTAGATTACAATCAAAAGGTAACTGCTAATTTTACTAAATAGGAAATTTCCAACCGAGCACTGCTTTGCAAGTTTATGAGGCAAGCAAATCTCATTTCTGTTACAAATGATTGTGATTGTAATTGATTTGAAATTTTGTTTTTATTTACACATTTAGATGAATAATTTCCTGACAACATCGACATCATGTAACAAATTTGCAGCAAACTGTCCAAGATTTTTTTCCGAAAACTGCCAAATGATATCTGGCAAAAGAAAAGATGGCGAAAGTTTGATGTCGTTTTACTAAACCAAAGACGGGGAAGCGAATTTGGCGCGGCATTAGAATTGGTAAACATAAATTTTCTTCTTTACGCAATGATATCATTGACCACTCAAAAAGAAGTCCCATATGATAACTCATTTTTTTGACTAACAACCAATGAAAACGCTTCTATAGATACCATTTCGTAATCGCTTACCTTGTGGCAAGATTATAAGAGACAACAATGGTTCATTTATACGGACTTGTACGTACTTGTACCTAATGGAGATTAGGCATTTATACTAGACATGTATATTCGACAAGACTGTTGTTTGTTCCGTTCAAAGTTGTTTGTAAACTGAACGCAAAATTTGTGCATGTAAAATTGATTTTCCTATTGTCGGTCAACAAACCAAACTCTTGCCCTGTATATACAACACGCTGAGACATACATGGAACAGGAATGCATTCTGTAATGAATGGTGAGTTGAAGTTTGGAGAATCATATTTTGACCTCTTCAACTGAATTGGATGTGCACAAATGACCTCTGACCATATCCTATGCCAATGTTTCTACAGCTACCAAAAATAATATATACGATTTTTCGTATTGCTACTTCTTTCCCTAACTCACAAGACGTACGCCAATTCACCATTCTAAATATTAATTCTCAGAACAGGTACATCTGAAGAATGCGAGAAAGGAGATTTTCGGTAGTATGGTTTAGTAATCCGTCCTTACATTTAGCATTACAAATTGCATAACATTTCTTGGCAGCGAATATTATTGCAGATTTTAAATTGCCAATCAATAGTTTGTTCCACATGTCAACTGACGTAATCTCAAAGTGTTGTTCCGCATAGCATTCTAGAAATCCACCAATTCAAAATATTAACAGATTTTCTATCGTGTTTAGTATGGAATGTTTAATCATTCATCATGCAGTGGCTGTACGGATAGTCCCTATTCTACTTATTAGCAACGAGAGCAAATTCAAAATCCTATTTTCACTTTTTTACTTTAAAAACTTTTGCAATTTTATATGATCCTTAACCTCATGGATCGAATTATAAATCAGTGTACAATTTATATCTGTGGATTGATTGCACGAGCTAAATTAATTTTGTACTGAAATTAATCTGAACCAAAGCACCAAATATCAATTAAGTAAATTCTGTCTATGTAACCAAATAAATGCATTCCGCGTTAGCTTTCGACGTCATTATCGCGAACAGTGTCTCTTTCAACATATTACAAATGTAGAGGTGAAGATGTGTTGAGGAAATATATGTGCTTAACGCTGCCTTACCAATGAGCGGTCCATCTTTGAATGATTTTTAAAATGAATCGTAAAATTAAAAGCAAATTAAAATCACGGGTAAGATGCCATTTTCATTCCCATCACATTTGCAACTTTTTTACTTCCATTGTCACAATCAAACTGGCAGACAATTATACTAAATTAGTAACGAGACTGGAGCTGACTTGGAAGATTGTAAGGGTAGAATTTTTTATTTCTTTCACTAGTGCTTGAAATTATAATTGATTTTGAAATTTCAGTTTCACTTACAGTGTATATGTTGCACATGCATCTGAATAATTTCCTTGATAACATGAACAGAAAACTATCCAGGAATGTTTTCCGAGAATATGATATCCGGAAAAATGAACGATATCGAAAGTTTGAAGTAGTTTCAGTTACCAGTTGCGGGTAGTGAATTTGGCGTGGCTTTAGAATTAGAATGAGATCTTGAACCACTGAAAAATGGCTATTCTATGATAACACTTTTTTCTTCGAACAACGAATGAAAACGCTTCTTTAAATATTGGTAATCCTGTCGTAGTCGTTTACCTTGCATTATACAACAAGAATCGTTTATACGAACTAGAGAAAGTACATCATCGAGATGAGGCACCAATACTGAACATATATTCGATTAAATGTTGTTTGTTCGGTTCAATGGTTTTTGTCAGCTAAACGTATAATTTGTGCAGGCAAAATTGATATTATTATTGCAAGTGAACAAGCCATACTCTTGCCATCAAAATATAACTCCTGTCCCTGTCATCCCTGTCATGAACCCTGAACCTGTCATGTTCTTAGACGTTTATTCAGCAAGGAATGCATCTTTTGGCGCTTGTATTATTTAACTAGAGTTGTAATTGTTTATTTAATTTCACGCAGAACCTACCTGATGTAGGAATATTCTCTATTGCAGGTTTGTTGAATTTGCCCTTCATTTTTTAACGTCTGCTCTACTTGCGCTGCAGTTACTAACAGTTACCTATTGCTGACGGATGAAAGCAGGTTCAGCCTTCGCAGGAGTCAAACTTTTGTCAAACAGGAACTATGCGACAGCAATCACGAAAAATGCCTTTTAATATCCACCACGTCGTCTAATGTAAAATACGCAGTTCTTACTCTGATCCTTTCCACCGTATATTTGGATTCTAAAATCTATATAGATTATATTACAATATTTATTTCTTTATAAGTTGGGAACACTTTCGTAATTGATTCTTTCCGTAACTCTATACTAAAATATGGATCTGGAAATGGAACCGGATTGCTAAAAGTGGCCGCTCTCACTGCTTATAGAAAAACTTCAAGCAATTATGTAAATGTTAATTAACCAGTTGACATGTGCAACATTTTGGGTCGGAAACCTAAACTGGATAATTATCTAAAAGGGCTTGCTATAAATATTTTGCGACGTGCTATAATGCTAACCTTGCTTCATGTTACTTTCCGAATTTGTTTAAAATCTACATGTATTGCATTAACAACTAGGGGTAATAAATTTCCTAAAGCGAATAAATCTCCATACACTAATTTGAAACTTGAAGTACTTGAATTTGAGATAGTTAATGCACACTAGTAGGAAACAAATCTAGTTGTGATACACAATTTTATTTTTAGATTTGATTAAAAATAAAATAGTGTATCATAACTAGATATGCGATTTTTCGCATGTAACCAAACTTTGTATGAGTTCATTTTGATACATTTCAAATACGGAATCACGAAACTCTGCTAATTGCTGGCCGCTCGCGTGAGTCGTTTCGCAAGTTTCAAATTGTAATGCATTCGCCGCCATTCTCAACGTCTGCTTAACTGCGTCATGAACTATTGAATACCTCTGAACCATTTCTTCCGCTTTCTTATACTTGGAATTTGCAATTATGTTACCAAATAGTTCATTGTCGGGTTCTACATAATATCACTTTTCAGCAATGGCAAGTCTCGACGGACTGATTTCTTGATTGTATGACACCAAATATCACTCCTGCTTATGAACATACATTGATTACAAGCCAGCATTGCCGGGCAAAGTACTTATTTGCTGTGTGCTAGGGGTATAATTGATCGTAGCGTTTGGATATGCGATTATGTATCGTAATCTAGGATACTCTGTTGATGTAGGTACGGAAAGAATGGTTTTCTGGAGATATATACATAATCTATCATGCTATCTGGTACAATCAAGTGGGCCCTTGTTGCTCAAGCTCAAGAGTTGTTCTGCATTTGTCTTTACACTTATTACCAGATTCTTTATATTCTGTGCGCGCAGTGAACACATTACAGTAAGGTGCTCACTATTTTAATTTCTTCTTGTCTAAACAAATCAAAGTTATGCCGAATAACTTTCGACACCGTTTCAATTATCAAAACATGTACATGGGCAACCATTCCATGATTTAGAACCAGTTCTAGACAATTATAGGTTGTATCGTATGCATAACTAAAAAACTCGGCTAATATGAACGGGTATCCACTCGAATATTTGATACAAGTTTATAAATTCACGTTGAGGGAGCATTAAATGCGAAAATTTAACTTGGATGGTAACGTGAATCGTGTGACTGAACATGTCCGACATTTTTAAATAAGGTGGATGGAAGCTTCTCACAAAATGAATAGAAAATATTACAAATGAACTAGAAAATCCCGTCCTTAATAAGGACGCTGAAACTCAACAGTTATAATATTTTTTGTTCAAAATACCGATATGGAAATCATTTCAATAAGTTAGTGTCAGTCACCGCAACATACACTTTTTACAGTTACATTGGAACGAAACGTTTGTCAAGTGGTTGTGTCCGTTTGTAGTAATTGGGGAAATGCGTGACCTTTGTCCCAATTACCATGTCAGAGGCATTTAATATTAGTATTCAACTTCTAAACTGCGTTTAGTTATCATGGTGCAACAGTGGAGGAATGCAATACCATCGTATTCTTTGGTTTTCACTCAATTTTCAAACTTGACCTTTGACCTCAAATATCAAACAGATTTCAAAGTTTGACATCTCCGATATTTGCTGGCATAATAATAGTATAGAAATCATCTTTAAATTTATAACTTTGACGCATAAAAAGTAAACATTCAAGTCGTTGACCTTTGACCTCAATTATTTGTTTAGCTGTAGTGTATTTCACTATGTCAACCCCTCAATGCACTCCGCCATTCAATTTGGAATCGAATGACATATTGATCACCCGTGTGTGTTGAGAAATACAAAAGTTTTTAGCTGGACAAACGAATTCCAATTTGTGTATTAATAATATAGATAATACATTTTGAACTAATGAATGTCTGAAAAAAAATGCAGCACCTTTTACGTCGCGTAATTATTATTGCTATCTTTGCTTAAAAATGATTAGGTGTAGGTTTTTTGGATTGCCGACGGTGTAATTTTACAAGCAAAATTGATGCCTACATTTTTGTAACAGCGAAATAGCAGTCATGGAATATTTATGTTGTATTTTTGAACCATAATGGATTGCATTTGGCATTTGAATTAGTTTTTCCGTATCCGCTACAAGTACTTCAGATTGAATTGCAGTCAATATTACCCGAGCTCAAGGAAGTATGAGTTTTAGTAACGTGATTTCAGTGATTACCATTGGAAACACGAGAAGCATCAAACGAGCTTTTGATACGTTTGTACATATCTGGACTCTATCCTTACCGTCAGTCGTTACTAACTTTTCATTAATTTTCGTAAATCTTTGAAAATGTCCATATTTTTTATGAACTCCGTTACATCAAACAAGTATCAACTTGCTGACATGGAGAAAATAAGAAGGACCTGGTTTGCTCTATGTAACGTTCGAATGAAAAATGCAACGTTTACAGACAGAACGCTGTTACATGTAAGATAATTTGATTAAATGGGGGAAAGTTTTTGTGTAATACAAATGCTAAATAGTACAGTCGATAACGTTTGTATTCTAAACATCAGGGTAATTTACCGCATCGCCCCGAAATATTTGGTTGCAATTGAAAATCTCGGTTAGATCCATGTGTCTCCGATAATTAAATATGACCAGTTCATCTTAAATCTTCGTTTCCTCGCAACTGTCACTGTGGCTTTGATCATGATTTCAATCGGTGCTTGTTTCGAAGAGAATCGAGTGGTCCAATTAATCTGATACTTTCCTTCACTTTCATATAAATGAGCAGGACGATATATTGGTTCAACGTCTTGTATCTGGTTTTTAATTCTGTGCAAGATATTCCTTAATAATTCTGTAGTTTGCGCCGAAAGGGGCTTGGAGTTCCAACATGAATAAACTCCCATTATGTCATTTTATTTTATGTCATTCAAAATCGAAGGAATTTACACATTTCTTTCATGTCAACATAGAAACAGTTAATCTGGCGGACAATGGGTTGCACTAAAAATCCTAGATATGCTTCGACATGATACGAGCCTTGTCATTATCAATGCTGAAAATACATGTTTACGTCATTGCGAAAAAAATATTGATGATGTTTTAGCTACCGCAGCAGCTAATGACATATCTGATGATTTCATGGAACTCGCCGACATAAAACAATCGTATCATGGACCTTTGTCTTTGTGTAAAATGTCATATGAACCTTCAATTATATCCTTGACGTCAAATTCCAAAATTCCAATATCACAACTATCTAGTAGAAACATTTTTGAAATGACAAACGTGTAAGCTTTCGTATCCATAAGATTACTTGGGCAGTTAGTTTATTGAGACAAATGACTTAATGAAGCAACAGTGCAATAGCAATTTTTTATCAATTAAGTTGCCTTTCGTAATGTAAGTAATCAATGAACTACTCTGCATGCATTCATAAAATGCATATAATTATCAATACTGATGCATCAGATGTCTTAGTTCAAATCTTGCTGGTGTTACACTAGTCGTGAAGCGCGGAATGCAATCGTAGTTTAGGATTTATAAAAATAAATTGATGAACTATTTACTCAGTCAGTAGTGAATAGTATTACCCAAATTGCATTTTATTTTAATTCATATTTGATCCTCTACTTGTTTGCAACACGTGATAGGAAATACTCTTTTGTAGGAAAACCTCTTAAAAGTCCCCCTTTGGATGATTTTTATAGTGAGTCTTCAATTAAAAGCAAATTAAAACCATTGAATTAAATTATATTTCAGTATTAGCACAACTATATATTTTGAAGCTTCAACGCCGTTATATGACGATCCACAGGTATCACCCAGTTATATTTAATAGGTGGGTCGAGCACAGTCATTGTTCGGAAGTGTATTATGAGAACAAAGTTAATTTTTTCACTAGTACGACAAATGTAACTGACTCATGGAGCAAATTTTCAGCAAAATTCCGAAGAATGAATCCCGAAAATTGCCGCGCGCCATTCAGCAAAGGGAAATGTATCGAAGGATGGACGAATTTAGTTACCAAATACGGGAAATTAACTTGTCATCGAATTATAATCTGCATACACAAATTTTCATGTTTTCGCACTGAGATGTTCGACCATCCAAAACTCCTCTTCTGTGATAAGACGATTTGTCCATTACTATCGAATGAAAACGCTTCTTTAGATCACGTTTTGGAATCATTCAACTACAGCCAAGATTAAATAACACTACACGCATCATTCATATGTACCACTACGAATAAATAATCGAGATGAGACATTAATATTTACAACGAATATTTGATTAAAGTGATGTTTGCTCGGCTCAAACTGAGCCCGAAACTTCAAGATTCTGACTTCCGCGCCAAAATATCCTCCATTCACTCAAATATTTCATTTAACTGCGTAGTAGTTTATTTTTTAAACTACCTATGCACATCAAGTAAGTCACAAACTGAAAGGACTTATTTGGCGGGGAATGCAAAATCTCGCAATCTCTGTCCGAGCCAGGTTTGGCTCAAAGTTTGTTTGCAACTAAACTTTAAAATTTGTGCATGCAAATTTGATATTTATTATTATCGGTCTACAAACCAAAATCTCGCCTTGAAGAGCCAAAACATCCTGGCATCTAATCCTGTGGGATTACATGCCATATATGAAAGGCCCAGATCCGACTTTTTTGTTGAGAAAATTCGATACCATATTCGAATTCCTCATTAAAAGTAGAGTAGTTTTGACGTACTAATTGGTTTTTAAAAAAATAGTCAATGGGGTAAATTGCGAAAATTCGGTTTAACGAGGCTATTCAAAGGATACCAGATTTTTTCGACATATTTTGCCGGATTCGGCTGAAATTTGACATGGGACTTCCCGAAGGGACCCTTTCGACAGTTCAGTCGAGAAAAGTTGATTTTTTCAAATTTGACCTCAGTGTTCGGGGTCAAAATCCTAACCTTCACGAACGTGATATTTTCTTTCGCTAATCGGTAAAATATGATATGCCGAGTATTTATACGAATAAGAAAATGTCGTCAAGGGCAACTTAATCAAATAAGGATTTTGAGAAGTTTGATCAGTTACATGAAATCGAAAACAAACTTAAATTAACAATATAAAGCAATATTATCGGATGACGCTAACGCCTCCACTGGAGTACAAGTGACTACAAAATATTAAATACATAAAGGAAAAGCAGTGAGAGTTACAGGGTACATATTAATTCCAAATCCTTGAAATCAACTACAGTAAATTGTCGTAATGAGAGAAATAAGCATGTAAATAATACTGGAGTAGATAATTGGCAGTAGTAACATTTTTAATTAATTACGAGAATCCTTATTAAATAATTGTTTTACTATAGTCAACTCTCGTTTTTTTCAGCTAGTCGTACGCATAAATTATCATCAAAATTATGTTTATATACAACGGTAACAATTATCTACTTCAGTATTAATTACGTGCTTATTTCTCTCGAATATATATGTAGCCAGTAACTCTCACTGCTTTTTTTAGTTAATATTTTGTAGTCACTTGTATTCCAGTGGAGGCGTTAGCGTCATCCGATAATATTGCTTTATATTGTTAATTTAAGTTTGTTTTCGATTTCATGTAACTGATCAAACTTCTCAAAAGCATTATAGGATTAAGTTGCCCTTGACGACATTTTCTTATTCGTATAAATACTCGGCATATCATATTTTACCGATTAGCGAAAGAAAATATCACGTTCGTGAAGGTTAGGATTTTGACCCCGAACACTGAGGTCAAATTTGAAAAAATCAACTTTTCTCGACTGAACTGTCGAAAGGGTCCCTTCGGGAAGTCCCATGTCAAATTTCAGCCGAATCCGTCAAAATATGTCGAAAAAATCTGGTATCCTTTGAATAGCCTCGTTAAACCGAATTTTCGCACTTTACCCCATTGACTATTTTTTTAAATCAATTGGTACGTCAAAACTACTCTACTTTTAATGAGGAATTCGAATATGGTATCGAATTTTCTCAACAAAAAGGCGGATCTGGGCCTTTCATATATGGCATGTAATCCCACTCTGCTAAAACCTACAAAACCTGTAATGCTGTATAACGCTAATTCAGTGTGGAATGTATCTTGTGGCGTTGTTATTATTTTATTATGTACAATTATGCATTTAATTTCAGCCACAACTTATCTTGATGTAGCAAAATCATCTGTTGATGGTTTGGGGAATTTGTCCTGTAATTTATTACATATTTACTACTTTAAACATTGTGGTTGACCATGCGGATATGATCCGGAGAAAATATGTCAAAATGAGTGGTCATTCATTAACTTGAATCAATTACCAATTTTATTGCCTTTTTTGTTAAAAGTGAATCCAGTAATTCGGATACAAAATGGATAATGCAAAATACAAAAGGCGGTATATTAAAGCGGCAACCAAAATTGCTAAAGTTGACACAACCACAAATATGGGATTTTATTGTAACGTAATTGGATACAAGATTATGCAATTTGCTGTTTACTGTTTTCGTACCAATTATCAGTTTTCGTAGTAAAACATCAGTTTTGCCATCTCTTGTTGTTCCCAAAACTTGACGGAACGAATGTTGCCAACGGTTTTGCCCAAATTATGACTCTAATGATTTCTAATTCAAAATAATTTTTCATCGAGCAGTATCATTCCATTATGAATACTCTCTCATTTTCGATGGTTATCTCTCAATATCCGTCAAGCATTTAGGCAACTACGAAAATGAAGAAAGTTGTTTAACTTGTCTTTAGTCTTCTAGGTCAAAAAAGCTGTATTTACCATTTGTAGTCATATGCAAATACCAAGTATTGCATAAACAAGTTACATATGCGTGGAGCGTCCAACTCTGATATCACAGCCAGAACGGGAAACGAACTTGATGTTTATTTCATCACGAAACTTAAAATCATGGACTGCACGTGGTATAATTATACAACGAAATACAATCTACGAATTCGCCTACTTTAATTTGCCGAACCTAGACTAGAACAAACAACGCAGCAATTGCCTTCATTTTATGTCTTTGTTGTACAACAACTTGGGGTAAACCCTGATGCTAGATATATCGACGAAATAAGCCAAATTAAAACATATAAAATGAAGTATTTATAATAAGGAAAGTAAATATCTCAAGCAACTGACGTTACGACATTTATGTTTTCTTCCAACAACTGTAGTTGGGCGTACCGGCCCGCAATTCAAGTCCGTCCTCATTGTAATTTAATTTTTCGTTACACAATCGTTTTATTTGTACACGTGGTAATTAGGAAATCCTAGTTCTATATCCGAATTCCATTCCTGTTCGTCTACTGCAGAGGATTGAGTAATATTGTATCCTCCACGTCTATCAAGGAGAAAAATACAGTTAAAGAAAAATATTAAAAACCATACAACATAATATGTTGCAGGATTATTTCAGATTTCTCCGGAAAACCTTTGATGCCGCCGAGTTGCTCGGAAGTGTCCTATTCCATTGGGACAAGAAAGTTCTCGTTTTGAAACATGTCGAAAATCTTCCAATTCGCGGGAAAGCTCTGAGGCGAAAATCTATTCACCAAAGAACCATGATTTGCGTTATGGTTATTGGCGGCATATGGCATTTCACTAGACCTCATAATGAACTGGAAAACGACAGATTTGGAATCATGCACAAGTTTCTGTTCGGATTTGGACTTGCGATCAACCTGGTTGCGCTGGCCTTCGTCAACAATTGTCGGATCCACATGAATGCCATATGCTCATTCGTTAATGGTGTCTTGAAGACTTCTGAAAGGATGTCAACGCCTTCAAAATACAAAGTGGGACTACTAGCGACCCTGAATACATATCTTGCATATGCCCTTTACCTAACAATGTGCACGGCACCTGTGGTTTATCTCTACGGCTTTCATTGGGTAAATCCCTGTAAGCCCGGATTGGTTGGATATTGGATGTTACCAGAATGCTGGCCAATGTCATGGTCCGCCAGAATCAACAGTGCTGAACACCAAGGTTTACCATACTTTGTGTCGATCTTCTCTAAGGTATCTGTATTTGCAGCAAATCATTGGATGTGGTCTTTTGGAATGCATAGCGCACCCGTTGTAGCCTGTGTGATCATGATCTTTGGGACGATAACGCTTCGAGAATATTTAGAAATGTAAGATAATTGAAATATGTTGCCTTCATTTTAGTAAATAGCAATTTACCGAGAGGTAATCACTTTTTGCAGCTTCTGTCATAACTCGATTGAAGGAAGGACGACATCCCAACAAATTATTGTACAATACCGAACATTACAAATATTGTCCATATTCATGAACGAAATTCTGCAGTCGCTCCTGATTGTATTCATTATTGCGGCAATCGCTATGGAATCCTTGACGTTGACTTTGATAGCCAGGATGCCTCAAGCTCAATCTAGTTTTATACAAACATCGTTCTTTCTGCTGATTTGCTTCGACTGCGTGTTAATCATGGTGGTACTTATTGGAGGAATGTCACAAGTTTACTGCCAATCACTGCATAATATCTTGTGTCTACGAAGAAACCTGTGTGCAAGAATTATGGTGAATAGGAAAGAAGACCAGATATTGCGAAGATTCTGCAATGGTTGTGCACACGTAAAGGTCAGGTTTGGGTCACTGAATTTTGTGGATAGGTTGACGCCATTGAATTGCATCGATTTTTCTAATAACTTGACTGTTCAGCTTTTACTGATTAGTAAATAACGTTACGAATTTGAATATTAATAACGAGCACTATGTAAAGGTGTGACTGGGACATCAGTCGTAACATGATGTCTCCGTCTGAAAATATGTCTCAAAAGTTTCACCAATTATAATAAATCCTAATAGGGCATACGTTTTATTATGGTTGTTTGGTGAAACGTGTTTCCCCAAATAATTGTACCAGCACTAGTGAGTTTGTTTCTTGTTTGGGATTATACAACCCAAGATATTTGCGTTCGTTCACGAATTAAACAATGGAAGCCAAATACTAGATGTATCTGCCGTATCTACAGTAACGATAAATCCTAGAAACGAATACATGCATAGAGTCTTTATCGCGATGAACATAATTGCATAAGTACTGTATTGCTGGATGGATTTTGCTGTCGAGGGAATAGTAATTAAATAACGATAATATCGACCAATTATACCAGTGCGGACAAGTGTGTACGTGTTAGTTTATGTAATAGTTTTGTGTTGCTTTACAATAGCCTTGGTGCAACATTACCACTTGATTATAAGAATACTAAAGGTTTCTTGAGTTTGTATCTATCGGCAAACTGTAGCAATATTACTGGAGCCGACAGGGCGTAGATGAGGCAACCGATAAACCGTTATATATTAAGGCAAGTGAGTGTAATTATTTTTTGTGATATGTATTTGTATGCTAACTCTAATATGTATAGGAAATTATTCCGGCACCATAACCATTGGTTGTTTTTAGAATTCAATACATCAACCTACCATCTAAAATTTTGCAACGTCTTGTTGTTGTCATTTCTGACTAATGTCGGTTATGACCAACCATAATAATTTGATTTTTTACAATGAAACAATCCAAATATAGAATACAGTCGATCAGTCAGTTGAAGATCGCTTGAACCTCATGGACATATGGAATGAGATGAACTCGATGGAGCCTTCGATACCTTCAAGCGACGGCTACATCCGTAAATAGACGTACTCTGACGATAAACAAATCGTTGTTGTTTTTTTGAACTGTAATATTTGAAATAATTAAAGTACGTATATAGTTTCAAATAAATCGTCGTCATATGAATGCGACAATGAACTAAAATATATTTATGCCAGTTCGGTTGCAGACGCAATTAAAAATAATTGTTTATTTATATATTCATACGACATCATGAATTTGTGGATTAAATGTAGAAAACATGCATGCATAACGACAGCTGTAAATAGCACAATAATTTTCAAATTTCAGAGTCACAATATGCAAGATTAAAGGTTTTTAGGCTTTTAAACAAGTCGCTTTATTTAATATACACTTCACAGCCAGCGAGGTATTCATGCGGCAAGAACCTTCACTTTTGTAGTTAATCAGAGACAGTACAGTTTGAACCTGATGGTGTCAAAATGCCACACTCGAGTCGAAAATGCTGCAAATCTCCGCTTCAAAATAGCTTCAATGTACACTTTCTGGTGAAATCAAGGAATCAATCTTCACATTCCTTCAACAATAATGTAAATTGTTAACAGCTCTTGAACAGACAATGCGCCAGTAGACAATGTGCCAACAAAATTCCGGTTTTTTATAATACCAGTTGCTGGAATCGTTTGCTTAGAATCATCTTTCTAAATACTCTGTAGGTGCATGTTCAAACTCTTAACAACTTTCAGAGCTGCTCAAACGATGCATGTAGTGTTTCCATTATTTCAGTTTGTTTACGGAGAAGTGTTGGATGCTGACAAGATAAAACTGGAAGTTCCATAATGCACCGCAGAGACCAAACTGAACAAATAAGTTGAAATTAACCACAACTGGCTGAGTCATATCGGCTAGTATGGAGCAATATCATGGAAAAGATTTCTTCTAATTTTATAATACGAAATTCTGAAAGTTGACAACGAAGCGTTTGCTTCCATTATCATTTGAATACGCTATTAGCTAAATTCAATCACTCGCCATGCCATACGTATATATAAATTTTGTGGTTTGGATAAGCTAGACATGTCATGTTTATGAAAATTGTTAATCTGGTTCTCTCATTGAATAATTACACTTTGAATGGCATGTTATTTTTAAACACGTGTCAAGATGACTTTCTTTGTTAACAATTATGCAAAGCCGGATTACAAAAGATAAATTACCAATTTGTCCAATAAAGTTGTGATTGAAGCAGTCAGTTTTAGACATACTACATAATAATATCGATCGATGGTAGATCAACACATGGCTTTCAGAACACGATTTCAAACTTGTATAATATAGTATTTTGAAAGCAAAAAGCTGGACCATGTAATCACGTTACTTAAGCAAATGATTTGGAGCTGCAGAATTATTGCAAAGTGACGTGACTTGTGACTGAGTATGACGATTTGCATAACAGGTTGTATATGCAAAGCTGAAGTAGATACGGAGTACATAATCTCAGTACTGTGCAAATATGCTTTTATGGCAAGCAAGGTGAGCCATTTGAGTTTATTTTCCATCGCAGCACATTACAAATAATCTAGATTTTATTTCTTATCATGACAAACAGGACAGGCAGCAAACTGAATAACATAAAACTTCCTACTTTGAGCAACCATCGTATATACATTTTTGCTACTGTTATCATCTTAGCATCCGAGCTGTCGTCATTACTACTTATCACAAGTCTATACCCATGAAACAAATAAACTAATGGAATGGAGCAGGACGGGCTGTTCAGGTATACCGATGAAAGCTCCTACTTATATCAGTTCAATGTGAAAAGGTTGACCATGATAAGCAATATTACGTATTGTTTGCTAATATGTTGATTCTCAGGCAAAGGATGCATCAGTGGTTATTTCGGACTACATAATACAACACCACATTTTTCCACGTTCTCAAATACTTCTTCAATTTTGAATCCAAATCTATTGAATATTTCGTGTGTAAGTAATTTTGGTAATTTGTGCTGTAGACGGTGAGGAATTTCTGACAAAATGGAGAGATGGCAGAGGGCACACATCACTAAAAACATAGACACACTGGTTGAGAATACAATTTGCAGCACTAATCTCCTCTTGAAATTGAGGGCCGGTGGAATATTGGGAAAAGCAGATGTTGATAAAATTGTAAGTCAATGGAATTGTAACTACTATTTCGGTATTTGGTAGCGGACGTGAATGAAATTATTCCAAATCATTTTTAAATTCATAGAAAAGCAAACCAGAAGATTTTGAGAAGACAGCGCTACTTTACTACATTGTGGAAACCAGAACCGATGGATTTGTTGTGCTTGCCAGATCCCTCGCTCAAACAAACCAAACTGGAGCATTTTACGTCCTCATGGACGGATTTTCAACATTGGTCTTTTCCCGATTGAAGATAAGCTACTGCGGTGCTGAAAAGTCAATTAAGGAAATTTTCACTGACGATGAAGTTGCCACTCTTGGCAAGAAACTGAAGTCAATGCTCCAACCCGAGTTATACTTAAACTTGTGCATCAAAGCGGCTTCCGAAAACGAAGCAGTACTTTTGGTTCAAGATTGCATTCCTCCACCCATTCAATTCTACATTCCCCGAACACTTTCCAAAAGATCCCAGCTAAACCCCGGCGTGTTCAAAGTTGCCAGTCAAGACGTATTTGTTTTCAAGGAGACGGGAAGAAGCAAGTTGAAAGACTTTGTATCAAGCCACAACATTTCCCAATCGTCACAACAGATTGGGAAACTGACACGACGATTCATTTTGCTGGACCATCCAGACGACTGGCAGGATATTGTGAGCATTGCTAATGGACCAGCTCATTTGGTCAAGTTTGACTCTGATTTGAAGGGATTTATTTTGGAGGAGACGTCCGGAGGGTCCAGAATAATTCATCAATACTTGAGTCATGTAAATGGCAAGGGTGAGGCTGGCAATATTGCAACCTCAACTGAGGAGGAGATCATCGATCAGCTCAGCAAGGACGAGGGCCGAGGAGTGTGCATTTGCGACTTACCCGGAATGGGAAAATCTTTGCTACTGGCCAGCCTGACAAGAAAATTTGCAGAGAAGTATCCAGACAGGATTGTTGCCTACATTTCCTTGGCAACGTTCATCTCGTTCCTTACCAAAAAGCCAGCCTGTATGGGCGCCGACATTTCCAAGATTGTCCAAAAGTTTATCATAGAGCATATCACGCCATCCGCTATAGAGGAATTGCTCCTTTCAGAAATTCTGAACAAGGAAACCGTCAATATGGAACCATTTTTTGATGGCTTTGATGAGGTGGATCATAAACAACTCGAATTTACCAAACGAGTGCTCATTGCTCTTGGGAAGCACAGTCCAAACACAAGAATTTCCGTTACTTCCAGACCCCACATGCGACATGAGCTGGAAGCAGCCCTCGGAGCCATCTCATTTGACATTCTTCCCTTCAACAAGGAAAATCAGGTCAGCTTTCTTTTGAACATCTGGCAGGATCCTCGAGTCAATAAAGTAAAGCTGGACAAATTTGTGCTCTATTGCCTGGAAAGTTATTCAAAGTGTTTTGGTGGCAAGGAGAGAGAAATCACAGGAATTCCGCTTCAGTGTCGCTTGCTCGCCGAGATTTATCTCCCGTTCGCTCGCAAGTACGCCCATCCAACAAGAAGTATTTCCCTGGATGTATGCTGCAAAATTGAAAACTCAATCTCGGATGTTTACAAGAGATACATGGACCTGCGTTTCGCTAAAATAAATGTTCACCTTAAATCCCATAAATCGCAATCATTTGACTTTGAAGTTGGGATCGATCAAACAGCTCGATTGATGGGGTCTGTTGGCGGTGACAACATTTGCACATCTGAAAGTCAACAGGTCAAGAATTTCCATGTTCACCTTGCGACCAGAACCATATTTCCTGGTTTTTCGAGACAATTTCATCAACCCGAGGCCATCAGTAGCACCGGCAACCCATCTGACACGAAGTTATTGTCGGCAGGCCTGTTAAAAGAATGTCTGAATGACAAATCAAAATCTTTTGAGTTTCTGCATCGGACCCTTTCAGAGTACTTGACAGCTCTGTATTTTGCAAAAGCAATAACCGAGACAACCTTGACTGATGATACAGACCAATTCCAAATTAAAACTGCTATGTACGTCTTTGAAGCTGTGTTACCAACAGCTACAGCGGATGGCTTATTGGGAATATCTAATTCATCCTTTTTCGGGCGCTATAAATTATCGCTAAAGAACGAGGCAACCACATTCACCTTTGCCGTACTACTTCACTTTCTTAACGATCACTTGGAAAATGGCGATCCTCGGACCCCCAACAAGCAATTAATGACATCATTGATCCCTATCCTAACACCCAACAATATGATTCTCCTACTTGAAGCCTGCTTTTATCACAAATATTTCGGAATTTTTGCATTTCTCAAATCCGTTCTGATGGCAGCAAGCGAGGTTGGGGAATGGAAATTGGAAGTTCAACAGTTTCTGGATGGCAACACTGGTAAACTAGAGCAGCTTTTGAATGTGGCAGCTTTCAGTGGCAGTATTTTGCATGTGGAAGATTTGTTCGCTTTCTTTGACGAGTGTTTCGAATTTCGGTTGGATCACTTATGCTCAAAGTGGTCTGTGGACAGTGACACACCGCTGCATCTGGCTGTCTTGGGGACATCGCTCGACTTGGTGGAATACTTTTCCGATAAAATGTCCCTCAAGGATCGAAAGATACTTTATCTGTGCGTTGAAGAAAGTTACAAAGGTTTGGAGGACGAGCAAAGAAGAATGGAAATTTGCTCATCACTTTTGGACAGGGAGCCAAGTCTTTTAAGTGAGAAAGCTTCCACCACGTTCGGTGATGTCGAAGCGCCACTTGTGGCCGAAGGAGTCCATCTGGAAATGATAAAGTTGTTAATTCAAAAAGGAGCTAACATACGAGCCATCTCACGAAGAGATACTATAGTACATTGCGCTGCCAGGTGGATGTCTTCTGTGGAATTTCACGAACTGTGTCGTTTTCTCATCGAGGACAACGGAGCAACGGATATCTTTCTACCACATCCAGAGAAATGGACGTCCCCTCTGCATTATGTTCTACGAATACTGAAAGAAATATCGCTGGAAACAATAGAATTGATTTTCACGATTCCAGGACATAACGTGAACGATGTGGACGAGATTGGAAACAACCTTTTCCTCTCTGCAGTGGAAGGAGGACAAAAGCCACAAGTCCTTAGCTTTTTGCTGCAGCGTGGAGCTAATTCCAGAGCAGTCAACCAATGGGGAGAAAATGCACTTCATTTAGCAGTGGATGAGGACGGAAGAATAAATTTAGACGCCGTTCGTTTCTTGCTGAATCTTGATATCAGTTTTGGTCAGAAGGACGACAATGGGAGAACTCCACTCGAGAATGCAGTGCACGTTTTGAAGTCTCATGAGTATTTTCTGTGTGACGAAGAAACGGTCAAGGGAGCCGTTGACATGCTAACGCAAGCAGCTGAAAGCCTGAAAGCGGTTCCAGTAAATCATGAAATGCAATAAAACAATGTTCGCTAATTTAAGTATTGATGCAAATGATGCTAATAAGTTTAGTACTTTGTCTAATATACAAATAATTTAGTAATAATAGTATTAATAATCTGTAATTTAGTTATGATATTGATTAAATAAAAATTATGGTAATGTAAAAAATATAAATAATATTTGAACAAGTTTTAACGATGATTATATTGAAAAACATGCACAAGACATTTTTTGGAATTCCAAAGTAAAAGCGCCTATTAATATTACATCGCAACATTTCTCTCCATTTATATAAGAGTATATTTTCTATTTATCAAGTGAACAAATGAGCTACTAGAGGTAAATAGATGAAACGAGCAGATCTTACATTGACAATCGTTCTCTTCTGTACTAAATAAATTACTAATCGAATTAATTTAAGCATGTGTGCTGTTCCCGGTTAGGCTAAGAAATCACATTGAAGCTGAACAACTTTTCACGTTATTAGTATTGCTGTAGGCATTCGAATGCAAAGATCGGTTATCCTCATCGTTACAAGTTAAGGCTTTAAGTGTTGGCATCCTTGTAAGCAGTTAACTTTAACTTTTATATTTCCAAGGGAACGGCTAATGCGGGCTATTATGTGATATTAAATCGAACTGAAACAAACTCTAACAAATTTCAACATCTTGGTTCACCACAATTGCATTTCAAGAAATGGGTAAAGGAAGGAAGGAACAACGAACATTTGTCTCGGTTGCCAAAAAATTGCTCACAATTGACTATGACAAAACTACGTAGTCATATTATATTTTTGTCAATGATTTTATTATTTGATGTATTCAACTTATGAACGAAATTGATAATTCATCTTCTATTGTGGCAACATCCTCTAGGCATCTGCCCAAAATAATAGTAACGTTCATGTACAACAATGGCCATATTTTAGTGTCTTGCCATCCATAGCCTATATTTAAAGCAATAATAAATACATTCGGTATTTAACATTTCTCATTAGTGATTCAAAGGTTTCGTCCACTTTGGTTTCTATAAAGCGTTGCTAAGCGTATAGCAGAGACACAAAAATAGGGAAAGTAAGGGACAAATCTAAAGGGTAATCAGTCGTGTCATCCCATTTTCAGTTAAAAGTTAGAGTAAAATCATGCATAATATCTAGCGTAAACTAATATGAATAAGGTTGGCAACTTATCGATTAAATACATTTTCTAGTTGAATAACAGAATAATATTTATAGCATTCTCCATTATGTTTCGACAAAAGTTGATTCTCGTTTCTCCGTCAAATAGCGCCGATCCATACCGAAAGGATATTGGTGCCTGAGCGTCCACCTTGCGCTTCCATATCTTATATTGCAGGCAGCGACAAACACATGTTGTGTTCAACACCTTTTCCCAATACTGGTAGGAGCATTTGGACCACTTGGTTGTCAGCAGTTGTTTGCTATACGTGTAGCAGAGACAAATCACGGGAAGGGTGAGTAAGATCACTGTGTATGTCACCGCTCCAATCATGCACAGCGTTAGGTAGAGAATCGCAGGAAAAATCTTCCATCCCGAAATGATTACCCAAGTAATGAGGACGCCTATCACAAATCCAATACCCATTAACAATGCAGCCGTAGTCCTCACCCCCGCCATCCCAATGTGACATACACATTGGAGTTGTACGTACTTTTCTAAGGAACTCATGTTTGGAGACATTGAAGCGCAGATGCTCAGACATTTGAATATAATGTGAAAGAATGATACAGCGGGTACAAACATTATCGTCATGGACCGACAAGACTCTATTGTGGTCCAGCTCGTCAGAATCAATCGACTAGCAATGTTTGCAAATGCGGAGAGGAAATCTGTTGGAGGTATTATTTCGTTAATCACATATCGTAGTGGATCCAAATCAGTCAGGGCGTGCGCAACCCCCAACACAATCCCTACGATGTATAGGAAAATTACAAGGCCGATCATTAGCGTGCCGAGAATATTTGCTTCCACATGGCCACGCAAGATGTGTATGACTTCTGCAAATACAAGCAAACAAATGAAATCGAAATGAGTTCTCAAAGTTTAAAAAGTTTTGAAATTTGATAAATAAGTTACCTTGTTTTATCAGCTTTCCCAATGAGACGTCACGGAAATATCCCCTTGGACGGTTGTCATTTCGTAGGACTCGGTCGAACACAACAAGTGCATTATGAAACTCGTCAAATATTTCCTCCCCATGTGTTAGTATGATCACATTGAAACCTGTCACACATATTGCTAGACACAAAATGAAGAAGTTGAGCAGAACTAGGAAGATAGGCTCCGTATTGGCCGATCGATAGAGGATATACTTTAAGACAATGTATAAAGGTATGAATATGTGGGCCGCTATTGGTGCAAGAGAGACGTAAAACGGGATTAATTTTTGTCGATTTGTTTCCAACTTGAAAATTTCCTTGGAAATATCCATGGAGAGTACATGACGGTAAATGTACTTTCCATAAAGAGCGTTTTGAACCTGATACGCCTTCCACATTAATGGCGTTGCCATGATGATGACAACAGTTAGTTGCAACTAATCGTAAGTATGAGAATTCTATAATTATTTGGATGAGTTCTGCCGACGACTATATCTTTGATACTCTGATAGCGTTGGAATTGTTAGCATATAAATCAAAACTTGCCTTCCGGAACATCAAAATTTGGCTATGCGAACAAATGTGTTGCGTCAATTGTACGATTGGAATGCTGATTGAATAAAGTTAGAACGACGTAATCTATTACTTCCAAGCTTCCGCATTGTCGAATCCTTTTTATAAAACTATAATACATAACTTTTGATAACTTCAAATGCCACTAATGGAATATACATGTACTAAAGTACAGGCAGGTTATAAAATTAAGCACTATGAATAATTTAAAGGGGGATTTTTCCATTAGATAAACGCGCTGTGATAATGTCGTATATGTAATATGACATTTTAAATTTTACTGATTAAATTGATATTTTAAATTTTACTGATTAAATTAAATTGATATTTTAAATTTAAAAAAATATACTGATACTGCTTTTATAACGCATAGCCCTTATCCATTTTGGAGACGAACCCAGCCAACCAGCGTAGTCAAGTTATTAATATCCGGCAAGCGAATTCGCAATTTTTTAAACTAAATTGGAAAATTGAAAATATGAATATGTAATTTAAAGGTTCTACCTCATTATTGCAAAGCCATGTCGACATGTAGAAGTATGGAACAGTTAAGTAAAGTGTACAACTGAGTGATCGATACCAAATAATCTTCTTTCTTACTGGCAATTTTTTTCTTTGGTTCGGATGATTTTTGGTTTTATTTCCTCTCTAGTAGCATATTGATTTGCATAGTAAATGATGTTGGGTGGTGGTGGCAGTTGATGTATTGTTCATGGTACGAGATATAATCAATCGTTCGCCACATTTGATAATTTAGCGACATCGCTTTCACGGGTCAGCATGTGCCCATATGTTAATAAGGGATCGGAAAGGCTTAAACCGCAAGTTAATACAAACAATCGTTACACACAATCACATGTAAACTGAAATAAATGTGTGAAAAATAGATGTGAAAGCTTTGATAACGAAGAATTTGATTGGCGCTTGGATCATTTTTTATCTGTATTTGTAGTCCATCTTTGGTCATTCCGTTCACTTTGACTATTCCGACTGGAGCATTGCAAGAAAAAAATTTAATGGCATGGTGAATTACTTATGATCCAATTAATAAAAAAATACGCAATGCAGTTTTAATAAATCGGGGGCTAAGGAAAGTTTTCATAGAAACCTAAGCATCGTTATTTGTTTAATTGTGTCATTTTTTTCGTGACAATGGACATGATAATATCTACTAGCAAAATCAGCGGCTATATGTTCAAAACCAATTTTCTGACGCCTATGCCAAACGTTTCTTAATGAAATCTCCAAATAACTGTAAATTTCCTCTACATAGTACCGTCCAAACAAAATAATCCAAATCAGAAGAATCTTTTAATTTTGTAAAAAATGGTTTATAATACATGAATGTCATATAATATGAATATTAGCTCAACTACAACACGTACACCCAAACTCATAGTCCAATTTTAAATTGTGAAAAATTAAGACTCCCTGATGATTCATTCCAGCCGAGACGGAAGTAATATTCCCACTTCAATAGCAAATTTTCTGCGGCATATGACGATCTAGAGCGTAGGTACAATATTCTAAAGCACATGTTTTATCCAGCAAGACATATTCAATTTTGTTCATATTTTGTTAACTATCGGAAGCATGAAATGCTTATATAGGTAGTTATTGCGATTGATCTGTTTGTCTGTCTGTGTGTCCGTAAGTATGTAAGCACTATAACTTTCCTCCACGTTGACCGATTTGATTCAAACTTTGCATAGAGGTACCTCAGGTTATTCAAAAATTCGGTATTGATTTTGGGCCTCCGGGGCCCAACTCCAGGGGAACGGCGGGGGGTAAGGTCCATCATGCTTTCTTATGGGCAAACAATTTTATTCGCTTATGTGATAGAGAATTTTAAGCGGATAATTTTTGTCATCACACCATCTGTCACTTCCCATAACTTTAGGAGTGGTGGGTCTGTGAAAGTGTAGGTTGGCCAAGGGGAAAAAATGAATTGTCACCCATCCGACTTCGGGTAGTTTTTTAATTCGGGTTTACACCCGTCCTAGTTGTGGAATTAAGGATTTCTTTGCCATACCATATGAACGAGATTACGAATATCACGCTGCGTTCTAGAAATAATTCTACGTTTTACATGTAATAAATCATTACATGTCATGAAGTAGACGTTATTGACGTCACTACGACGTGAAAGTTTGGCACCAATACGATATTGTACGAGAGAGCAATATTTTTTGGTTAGGGACCATTAAAAATATGACATCCCCGGATTTTAACGACATTTGGTACAGTTAAAGATATTCTTGTACCAAGCCGGTTTTTGTCTGAAAACTTCAATGCGTGGTCTCCGCACTCCGTGGACCGGTCCTCCGCCGATTCCTGGGTCCATATCTTCGACCCAAAATGAAAATTGCAAACTCTGAGAACACAAATTCTGCACTAACTCATTGGCTGCCTACTGCTTTTTAAATCATCCAAATCCGTCAAGTCTGATCGATTCCAGAGCGATTTATCTAACTTGAGATTGTAAATTTTGTTTGCATTTGTTCGTGATTTTGTTCATTCCATCACTCAATTTAGCATAAAATATACTTTATTGAGTTTGGTTCAAAATGCATGATCAATAGAACAATCTAAACACGTGGAATTGAAGTTAAAATATCCGAGTTCCAATTTTAAGTTGTAATAATCTCCTTTATTGATAGATTCATTCGCCATAATGTTTATCACATCGTTTAAACTACAAACTAACTAGTAACATGGAAGTTTTTATGCATTTCTACCGGACATTGTTTGTTTGAGTTCCTTTTGTAATACAATATTAAAGGAAGACAACTGCAGCACTAGCGCCAAGAAATATCGGTAATGGACGAGAGGGTATGTTTATCATTAATATCAACCTACTTTCGCCACTTCTTAATCGAACGTCGAATTGTTCTGGGAAAACATTCTCAAAGCTGGACATGGCTATATTGCATCACAGCTTCAATTTGTGGCGAAAAGCTGTAACGTATAATGGATATTCCAATACATCGTAATACCGTGAAAATAGTAGTATTAAAGCCATTATATATTTATCAATATATTACTGGGCTCAGAACGCATAGGTAATAGTTTCTGATAATAGAACACTCAATACCGCAGGTGTCTGCCCATTTGGATTTCACTTAGATTCAGGTAGTAACGGAAATATATATGTGGTATAAAACGGAGAGAGAGAGAGAAAGAATAACCACCGACTGAAATTACTTTCCTAAGAGCAGATTGGTAAACTAAAGGAATCGCCGAAATGAGCAGATTTAGTAGTGACTAAGAATGGTTGTTTTGGGACGAACATTGATTCCGGTTGGAAAAGAGATTGAACGCTACTACGCTGCCATTTTGCCACGGAGCCAGAAGATTCAACGATCAATAAATTCAGGTGCCAAACTGTATTCTTGGCGAAATTTTCAAAGTTAAGGAGAGTGAAGATTCGTTCAAGTTTGTACATTAAAAAGAAGCAAACATTAGATTTGTTGTCATTGTCATGGAGTTGGTTTTCATCCAGTCGTTCTAATAGAAATATATAGCTTCAGCTCGATGTAAGTCAAGTACATGTATTAAATATAGTTGTTGCATTAAGAATATAAAAAATTGTGAATAAGAGACAATAGAACAGAGCATTTCACCAACCTCTTTTATTAGATGTTTATTTATAGTCGTCTCAGAACTTAGCACGCAAGCTATTCTTGGCAACTCAGCTAATTTTTGAGTTCCGTCCTGTAACACTCTTTCAGTTTAATGCTCTTTTTTAATGAATGAAAGCACTTAACTAATAATAAAAAATACAACATTCGCATTTCCATTGTGAAACTAATGACACACTAGAGGAGCAACAACGTAACTGTTTGATTAACATTAAAATTCAGTAAGGAAAGTGCGATACAGTTGTCATAAAAATTAGCGTATCCTATATATATCTTTATCTCCTTCAGCGATCTTATATACTTTCGACACAATGTATTTTTCATAATCAATGGATTCGATTGCAGCTGCCGTAAGCAATCCTTTGATTTCCTGTTAACCATTCCTCTGCCAGTACCGTCAAAATCTAAGGTCAGTATTGTACAATCAAGCAGCATGATGCCAAATACAGATATTTCGGAAGTGGCCAAAATGTTGTTTGTTTTAACTAGTGAGTATAAGCTGACAACAAAAATAAATGAGACAAGGGTGCTAGTTGATCCCGCCAAAGTTGCCTGACTCACATTGTTGTAAGCCTGAACCATAATTTGAATTTCACGCCACATTTTAACCAACGAATTAACATTAGTGGTGCGTAAGTACCTTGATTTCACTCTGAATAGAGACAGATAATTATGAAAGCAGAAGCATGGTATCCATGCGTAGGGGACGTATTCCAAAACGCAGGTTGCGAATGTAAATAAAAATATCCCGGTTGAAAGTGTTGCAGATGTGAAGCGTATGAGCCAAATTATGAAATGTGCTGAAGCACTCAAAATCCCTGGCATTTGATTGCATGGTAGAATCGTGGAACTTGCAAGGTTCATTGGCAGACATGGTTCCCACAGCAGAATGAGCCATAAGCATAAGCTAACGGCTGGATACGTTATTAGGCCCAACCACATGTATAAGCGCATTCGGGCACAGAGTCCAAATTTCCCTTCCTCTGGAATCCAGTTATGGGCTGTAAAATATATAATTCAAAATTTAGAAACTAAATCCAATTTGTACAAAATTCACAATTTTACCATTGTTTCGGCTTTCGAATGAAACCAAAGCGGTAAATCCTTCTTCAATGTCCTTCCTCTTTCCGTAAAGTGGAAAGGCAAAGGAGATGTGAAATGAAACCCAAACTTGGAAAAAGGTTGAAATCGAAAGTTCTCGAAGTGACAGATGTTGCCAAGTGAGAATGAACTGTATCCACACAAGCGCAATGAATATGGTAGAAAAAAATAGATTTTTTAGAAAGAGATCAGCAGTTGCATTTGAAATTGTAGAAACTGGTTTTCTGTCGTCTTTACTCGAGTAGTGTAAAGTAGTTGCCAATTTATTAAAAAAATCAAAATACAGCCGCAAACGCGGTAGCAAGTTTTGTGCGATCAACATGATGTGCGAAGTGTGTGTCCACTGTAATTGCATGAAGAAAGCATGCAAGTGGACATAAGCTTGCAGAAAAAAAGTTTCGGCTTCACCAAAAAACACGTAGCCATTCTGGCGCTACTATTTTGATGTATTTACATTACATTTATTCGGTTGATGTCAAAGTTGATCGGCTCCTATATTTAACGTTAACAAAATATTAAAGGAAGGATGATGTTGACGTCAACACGAGCAATGGATAAGAGGTAAAGTTATCGGATGAAAAAGTACAATATAAGTTTTTGGACAGAAAGGTGTTTATTTTGCTAGTCAAATTTAGTAATAGCAAATAGTGGCTAGCCCCGAAATTTCAAAATTGAAACAATATTCTTCGTTCCAAAATGACAGGAGACAACTGACAATAATTGTCCATATATGATTTAGCATCAATATCTAGCACATGTCCATCAAAATAGTGTGAAACAACAAAGTCAAAGGCGTTACGCTTATGTCATAATTTTTACGCCTGGTATGGTCTGTTGAGCCCACTCTTAAATATTTGGTTTGTGACTGTGACTATGAAGAGTTGGACTGCTATATTTGCGAACATTATTTGCGGAAGCATGGGAAAATAGCTTATTCGGCAAAATTCACCTCTTCAAGTTCTCTGCTTCTGGAGTCAAGCTGCACGAAAGTATGAAGTTTTTGCTTCACAATTGATTCAAATATACTAGATATAATGATGTTTCTGATGCGTTATATTATTACAATGGGAATACAAAGTACATTATATTAAGCAGGGACGGAACAGGATTAAGATGCGCCGTTTTGTCAGGATCATTGTGGAAAGTTGTATCGCCATACACATTACACAACTGTTCCTCCACATTTCTTCTGCAGTTGACTTAACCTTCGTGTAAATTCCTGTAAGAATGTGCACAAACGCGTCATGTCCGTCTCCGTTGTTATTATTTGCATCTTGAAGAGTAGCAAGTCCGCGAAAATTGTAGAATCTTTCTCAATTAATATTTTGCTCATATTGCTGATTAGTTTTCATAGTAAGTAAAATTCATCAGTGAGAAGACAAACATCAGTGATCATATTTACATTTACCAGACACCCTATGTAAGTACATGTTCACTCCGATAATACCAACAATTTGGCTAAAGTTTAGTGAGCTACATAGTTGTGACCACAATATTCATTTAGGTATTTATATTCATTCCTTAGGCTAATGATTTACTTAATCACATTTAAACTTAATTTACACATGAGAACAACTGCTTTAAGTGATGTCATGTCAACTGTAGGTGGGTAAGAAATTTTACTGGCAATTTGGCTACTTTGGAGCATTTTTTCTATTTTCTGTCATTAAGTAAATAAGTACGATACGTGCGCAATCCCTAGTTTACTTTCCTATTAGGTAATCTAATTTTTTTCCTTGATATTTCCGTGCAGTGAAATTTTTGCGTTAACGCATTTTTATTGGCTAAAATTAAAAATTCTTCTCTACTGAGGCTGTAACCGTGATGCTACTGTGTAAACATATATTCTCTGTTTTTCAAGACATTGCCGAATAATTTTTGTGAATTCAAACATTATTTTAAACCCCCCAATTTTCACTTTGTGTAATCTTGCCGCTTCCAGGGTTTAATAACCGCATGAAATGTTTAAATTGTGATTAGGTACAGTTTTCTTGGGTGATTGAAGATGTCGAAAATTTGAAAGTCAGAAAACCAATACGTCTAGCTGATGCGTTGTGATGTGATATGATGGAGTTTGGATTGCCAGTGCAAGATAGACATGACAAGTCAACCTTATGGGATAGGGATATTATTTTTGGAATTTACATCCGCTTCCGATCTCTATCGTTTGCTTTTGCCTGCATTTCGCAACACAAACGTCCTCGCTATTTGTAGATAATATAAGCAGACAATTGTCAGCTTATGAGTTGCGTTCTAGAACTAGTTGCATCACCAAATGGGGAGCATAGTCTTATCCATATTTCTCCTTCAATTAATGTGACCTTTACTGCGTAAGAATCACGTCGTCAAAATTTCCGCTTATTACTTATTAAAATTTAATTAGATATGTAACCGCACGTTTAGCCAATTTACTTACTTTTTAATCATGTGACGACAACAGATTTATGAATTGGGCAGAAGTTACGCGCCTATTAAAAAATATGTTGCTACTTCGTTCGTAACTTGCAAGCTGTCCGTTCATAACACCGTGGTTTATAACCATCGTCATAACAGCTACTGAAAAAAACATTAAAGATTTATGTCATGACTCATGAATAAACGTTGATATTCAGCGCGCTAAGAAAATAGTTCTGCCTATGAAACGATGGCATGCTTATATTTTGATTAGCTATGCCATGTGAAAATTATGTGTTCATTCTATTCAACGCTTCCTTAACTGACGGTGGTGTGTCGTGACTGAACACAAGGACATTCTACGTTCGAATTCCAATCTACATTCTCCCAGCATAATTTTCTGACTTTTCTTTGAGGTGTAAATTAATACAATATATAGTGCTAACTTGATAAACTTCTACTTGTCACACTAGTAATCAAAAGTAATGACCACATCCGAAACACGGTCGACAATCAACTGGAAATAGTCCGCAACCATGCTATTGTCGATGGTCCAAAACGTCCCATACGTCCACACGATCGGTTTAATGGCGTGTATTTTCTTAACTGCTACTCTATTAGCAGCAATTCCGCTCCTGCTCAAATTGGCCTTGGCCCTGTGTTCCATAATGCTACTCGCATCCATTCCCAATTGAAATGCGGAGCACATTTTTGGTACAACCAACAAATGTGCAAGTACCGTTGTAAACAATACGACTGATGAAGCGACATAAAGGTACACTGACGTGAGCTCAACCGTTGTCCTAACGCATATCCATGCAAACGCGACCAGTGTCCAGAACAGCCATGTTAATCCGACGTAAATGATGATTTGGAAACTATGACAGATCCTCTGAAATAAAATTCTGCACGAGTTGTATCGCAGCTCAAACTCAGATGGACATTTAATTCCGTTGGTTAGTAGTTCCATGATGGATTCGTACTTGTACAGGATGGTCAGTAAAAGACCAAGTATAAAGGTGAGCATTCGCATTGCCTCCATGGCCATATATGTTGTGCATACGAACCGAAGAAATAGCATCGCAATTGAAGTGCTAAATGGACCGACAATGAAGTACAAAGCATCCATCCTCAAGTAGACTAGTGCAAACGCAAACACGAATGGGAAAAATGGCAATCCTGCTATGATCATAATCAGTGTTAATTGTCCAATGTTAAGTTTAGCAGGCTTTGTGTTTTTCTTCCCGTACTCTAGAAAATAAAAATGGTTTGAGAAAATATTTTTATTTGTAACATTTTATAAATTACGGGTAATTCTATCTTTATATTAAATTACCTGTATAGATTTTCCAGTGAAGCTTGAGCAAGTCATTGAAAGCCGAGACTGCGTCCACATTTCCTGAAATGTTGCTGAAAATGTTAATAACAAGACATGTTCCTGTTAGGACGACGTGGAAAATTCCAACTACCACATTGTAGGAAGTGTCTATGGTGCTGAATACAGCGTTGAGCACGCACCAAGCATATAAACAGCCCTTGAAGATTAGAAACAGACAGGTCATTTTGAATGGTATCCAGGAACATTTTGGAATATTCCATACAATGCAGGTAAAGTTTGAATCCCAGTTTGCTGGCAGGGAGCACAGATGCCGAAACACCACGGAATGCACCTTGAATAACAATTTTTCAAATTCAGTGAGGCGAACATGTTTGTTGCTGAGTTGATGGTGTTGGTTAAGTTCGATATATTTCCGTTTCAACTCGGGGTTGGTTCGTGTCGGTAGTAGGATTGGACATTGTGACATTTTTTGAGATAAAATATTGAGAGCAAGTCTGTACCAGCCATATGACTGTTCCGTAGATTCAATGGTTTCGTTATCGCAATCCATTGTACTATTTCCACAGTTGGTTTGAGAAACACGATTTGAAGTCCGCGTCAGCACTTCTTATCGCTCTTCCGTGTAAAGCGAAATGTATTGCTTACTATTAGATATGTAGCTAGTCAATGGAATCAATCGTGTGCTTGGCGCAAAGGGACAATGGCTTGATCAAATAGATTGCCCGCACTCCATCAGTTCGGGACAGCTTTATCTGACATACTGATCCCCGTGCCGGATTGTGATGAAAGCTAAACTTGGCTCACATAATGCTAAACTAGCTGACTCTGACTATTATCTTGTAACCGCATGATGGGTACATATTCCATGAATTGGAATTCAGTAATAAAGCTTTTGTTAATGAATTCATTGATAACTTTGTCTTGAGCAACAAAATAAACCATTTCAAGCGCACCCACGCTATAACCATAACACATAAAATATGATGGTTACGTTACTCACTTTTCACATATATTTGTTGTGCACAGCAGACAGTGCTCAACGGGAATGGGTCTCATAAATTTATGAGTGTTGGAGGTAATCGTGAGCTGAAAAATAGCAATTCGTTATCTGATTCTGGATTCGTATACAAGTATACGAACGTCATAAGATGGTTACGACCGTTTTACCTAATACAAATATTATATACTGGCATGCGATTTAATGGATTTGCATTGGCATTTAATGTGTAAGCATTACGTCGACAAAATTTACGCTTATTACTTATTAAAATCAAATTATCTAAAGATAAACAACCGCAGGTTGCCCAATTTACTTTTTCATTGTGCCGACAACAGAGTTCGACGACTATTCAAAATTATGTTGCTGCTTCATTCATTCCCTTACACCTAATTGGTATATATCTATCCATTCATAACACCGTCGTTTTGCAACCATCGTCATAAGAGATATTGAAATGAATAACATATTCAGCATTGATGCCATCACCTAACAATTGGCAATCAGTTTGCAAAGAAAAAAATAAATCTGTATATAAACTGTCGAAATGTTATGTATATTCAATTTATATGCCGTGTGCATATATGGAACGCATTATGTATTCCTTGTTTTCTCACTTTTCTTACTGCTAAGCGATTTGTGGTTACCGAACACATAGAGCTCGAGTTTGGTTCGCAATTTCGCATTGAAGAAAGCATGAGTCAGCTGTAAATTATTCATCCGCTATCGAGATTAAATGTCACCTTATTGTATCACAGAATGTGGCATGTGAGCACATATGTATTTCTTTCCAGGATTGGATAAAATAAACACTCACTGACAAGTTGCATGATGATTTGTCTTGGCTTTAATGACTAAGTGCATCATCTTTCTTAGCAAATTACACGGAATAGTTACATACAACAACCACCGTCACGAAGATTCTCCGGAATTGCTACTGCTACTGAATTTTTTGTATTAATAATATCGACACGTGTCGCGTGTATGTGATCGGAATTCAACATCGAACATTCAATTAATAAACTGTCATCGAATCGATATGGTTTCACAAGATTGCGCTGATGTCATGAGTTTATTTCCCAAAAAGTTATCCGAACATGCTTAGCAGATATAGATAATGCCAATGCTCAAATCCATTAATAAAATTTAGAAATATATTGTTGAAATGTGGGTAATTAAGCATTTAAAATTAGCTGTTGATGTCACCAATTGAGTCAATCAATTAGTTATCCTTGTTGCACTATACCAATTTGTGAGATGACGATCAAGACAAGTTACATAACAGCATACAAATACCCATCACAAATATCGTGTACTACGAATCAACTGTTTTATTCCGTCGTAATACTTAGAGTAAAGGTGACATTTACGAAAAGGATATACTTATATCGAATAATATTACATTACATTGTTCTCGTTAACCTACGTCGACGAAACGCCATTTTAACATCCTGACAACATATACTTGAACCGTGCTTTCGTCACCCAAGATCAATAGAAACATATTCTGTCTGACATATCCAGATGCAACCAATTGCAAACCACATTTATCATAAATTAATGCAATAGAATTCAGAAAATTGTGTAACAAAAATTTTCATAAGCTTTAGTAATACTTACATCAAATAAGCGTTTGAAGCAGCAATAGACGAAACATGCTTCCCAAATGCATAAATTACGGCAAGCATGTTGCTTCTAATGCAGTTTCAACCACGATATGCGGAATGAGAACTACACTAGGTATTTACATGAATCTAAAAATGAGCCAAAATTAGGCAAAACAATAAAGGAAATATGATACCGCTTAAATCGATGATTAAGTAATTGTATTCGCTTGCATCAGCTGGAACAATACATTTATATCACGAGCTTAATTTAATATATAAATATTAAAACTTATGCATACATCCAGTAGCTAATAAATATATTATAAATCCTATGTAGTACGTGGGGCCAAGCCGCCGTGTGACAAATGTGTATAGACTTTTTATAAACAGCTGGCTACTGCAATTGTGTTACTAACCTAATCGGGAAATTCTGTTAATTGTCACAATCTAGTAGCAAATAATATTACCTGCAACATTGAGAGATTGTATTGATATAACGTCCGGAAATATTTGTTATTCGTCGCATTATTTTACGAGAATGTCAAAACCGCTGAAGTCAAATTATCCACAACAGTCAGCATGAAATTCCCTGGGGCGTCCTGCCCAATAACGAACATGTTCCCACACTTGAATTGAATCGGTTTTAAGCTTAATCGCTGCCGTTTTAGGACTTTGAAAGACAAACCACCCATCGAAGCCCGAGTCCGTTCCCGCACCTTGTCCAAAACAAGTTGCGAATACATGCAAATCGAACTCACAACGGTGAGAATTACCATCAGCCAAACAAAAACGATTACACCAAAAAATGGGAAAAATGAAATAAGAATGGGCGGTGCCAGGCCCCAGCCACGAATACTCAACCAAAACATGCTGACACAACATGTGTGTCCTAAAACCAGCAGCATGGCGGTTGCCCGATTAACAAAAGGTGCCACACGAGTACCAATGATAGAAAGCTTTTTATACTCCGAAATAATTTGACTCGGATCTCTAAATTTTGCGAGCAAGCAACAGGTACTGAGATAGGAATAGAATGTGAGAATGCAAAAGACAATCAGAAAGCACAAGTTTCGGCAGACGCACACCGTGTACACAAGCAAGCCCGAAACGCGTACAACAATTAGTAGGGCGGAAATGTATATGCCAACGCCGTCGTCTGGGAAAATCCATTTGAAAATGAAGTAGATCGGGTCCAGTTCAAAAAACACTCCCAGCAAGGATAAGCCGAATGACGAAAGTTGCACCATTGTCGCCGAAATGGATCCTAAACCAAGTAGTTGAAGTGCTCGTTGCCACCGTTTTTCTTGTTCCATCCACTCTTCCTTGAAACCTTTAACACAAAAGTATATTCATAACTTCAGTCTTCATTAAAGCCAGATTTGTAAGTATTACCATTTATTAGTTGTCGGTTATTATCCAGTAGATTGTTTACGCCCAGCACGGTTTCTCCAGCAGACGAAAATTGTTTGTGAGCCAATCCAGTCTGAACAACTGCGGCGCTCAAGATCATCAGAAAGATGAAAATATTCAAAACAGACGTGTTCTCGGCAGCGAAACAGCACCAAATGGGAAGTATGATGCCGTAAATGATTCCCCCAGTAATTTGTTGCATAGTCCATGGAATGAGGTTAGACATATTGTTCTTTCTATTCATCAATTGAATTTCCTGGGAGCTCCATTCAATTGGTGCGCGGCCAAACAGTTTGGAGTAAACTGCGTTCTGCAATTTAATCGCCACACTGACGAGGGGGTAAATTATAGGAACGTCAAGTCCTTTCTGATGAGGTTCCATTTCTCGAAATTTTGTCGCTAGCCAGTTGCCCCAACGTGATACAAAAGTAACTATAAATGATCCGATGACCTTAGCTAAAGATAAAGTTTACTGGTTTGGAGCGGAGTGCCTGAATTTCTGATGACTTTATTAAGAAACTCTGGAAATTATTTTAACCGCAATGATGTCCACGTTCCATAAAGGTAATTTTGTGGATCAGTTAATGCAAGCAGATAATTGTGAGCTGAATGAGTTGTTTTCTAAAACAAGCGGTATCGCCAAATGGTGCAAACTGTTGCAACCATATATCTCCTGCAATTACGATTACCTTTACTAAATAAGAATTACGTCTTCATAATTTAAGTTTATGACTTATTAAAATTGAATTAACAAATGATACGTAACCGCAGGTTTTCCCAATATACTTTTTCATCATTATGACGACAGCACAGTTATGTTCCCACTTCATTCATTCAATTTTAATTCTGAGATATATGTCCATTCGTTACACCGTGGTTTTGCAATCATCGTCGTAACAGATATTGAAATGAATACGATATTAAAAATTATGTGCCATGACCATACAATTTGCATTCAGTGAGCAAAGAAAATAAATTGTACATGAAATGCTCGAGGGCTTATTTATATTCATTTTCTATGCCGTGTGCATATATGGAGCGCATAATGCATTCATTATTTTCAACGCTTTCTTACATGTTGGCTCTTTGTCGTTACGGAACGCTCGGGTGGTATCTATTACTGTTCTATTTTGTCGTAGAGAACATGAGCCTCCTGTGAAATTATTCATGCGCGGTCGAGCTTACGTATCCAGTTTTACCTGATAAAATGCTGCATATATTCAATGAGTTTATATCAAGATTGGTTACGCTCAGATACGAATTGTTAATTAGCCAGCACCGCTTCTGGATGCGCATACGTTTGAAACTGGACATGACAATATTTTGGTTTGCATTTCATTTCAAAATGCATTCTATGAAAAATAGCAGGAAAAACATTATTTTCTGTTCAACAATGACAACTAGGCACATTCGGCACAATATTTCAAAAAGTTCTACATTGCAACATTAATAAGGAGAATGTGATATGAAAATAATTTACATCATTTAATTATTTTACCAAATTATTTTAACGCAACACAAAGTTATAATTTCTTCCTTGGAAGTACCAATTAAACACAAATTTTCTAACGGATGTGCAACCACAGAGTTGGCCAATTCAGTCATTTCTTATGTGACAACATCGTAGCTATCTATTGGAAAGACTTAAGATTACCCTTTTTTATAACAATTATGTTGCTTATTTCTCGTTCAATCTTAATTCTGCTTCACATCAGCGTAGCATAACAACCATGCATTTAATATCGTATTAAACATTTATGGCGCGAGGTCAGAATTTTCATTCAGTTCTCCAAGAAATTAAATCGGTTTATGAAATGCAGAGAATTATATGAGATATTTGTTGTCACGTCCTTCAACTGAAATGCCAGCGAATTATCTTCTAAAGTATCGTGGGCGGTTAATGAAGTAAATTTTGTTTCCGAATTTAAGCACCATTCTGATGAATAGAAACAATGTCGGATTCCTGTATCAATTAAATTCCTTCTAAATGTCATGTCATAAATCGCTATTTATTTGCAAAACAAAGTTTATGCGACAATTCATATATAACCGTTCGGGTAACCATTCATACTCCCACACATATAATCATTCATATTGCAACCCATATATAACCATTCACGTAACCCTTTGGAGCTAATTTCCAATAGTGCAATAACGTTCCCTGCAAAATCGAGATAAATCATAAATTGAAATTTTCATCTTTTATTCATTTGATTTACTTGACATAAGAGAATTATATCGTAGGAGTAGCTCCCTAGGAAGGCATATTGCACATTCGTTTCTGTATAGTGTCAGAATTATATTTGTCACGGCTTGTAGCGTATCAACTCATCGAACGAGAAATCTCGCAAGCCTATCTACAAACAAAAGTGTATCCCAACTAGAATTCCATTAAGTGTGCTTTAAGGCAGGAAACACAGAAACACGTCGACGCCGCAACAATAGTTTTCGATGCGCTCGGGAAATTTCAAATGAGTTGATATGAATTTCATCGTATTGGAACTGACCAAAAAATAAATATTATAGGCCTCCATTATATTCGATAAGAGCTCCGTTTTTATTAATATTAACGGTCGGATTAACGAACACTCAGCGTGCCTACATTGGTCACAGTATTTCAAATTCAAGCGGAAAGCCAGTTTATAAATTGAGTAGTTCAAGAAAACGACTGGGAACTTACAATGATATTACATTGCTAATTTAAGTGTCTCATGGATTTTTCATTTAACTATGCATACTGTTCCTTGACATAAGAGAGTGATTGCGCCGGAGGCATGCAATTTTTGCCTTCTATATCTACAGACCATCAGCATTACTAAATATGTCGCTCTGCTTAGGTAAAAATTGGTTGTGTAAAAGTAGACACGAGCAACTGATTTATTAAAGAATAAATTGCCTTACGAGAAATGGATCTAAAAATGGCATTACCTGGGATTGATTACGTGAATAGCCTGGCAATAGTTACCAATCAATGTTGAAGCCCATACAGAATAAAACCCTTCTCAACTTCTGACCGATCTGAAAACCTTGTCCATAGATACTGATAATAATAAATAATAATCCAAGTTGAAAAGTGTTGTCATTCAGAAGGCGTTCCTATATTCCAGTAGACGAAGCAATGATTTTCAGTGAAAACATATTGGAGTTTATCAAGCTGCACCTCGCATTTCAGCACAAAATCGGCACTTCGCCCCTCAGTCTAGTTTACAAGAATGGACGCTATTCTTTAGTCCCTGTCTCAGCTCTAGGATGGCAGAAATACAAAATGTTGGTATATGGAGTATTCGTGTTCCTGCTTTGTTTTCAAACGTTTTATGGAATCAACATGCGACCTTGGATGATCAACATGGAATGTATTCTGTACTTTTTGGGAACAATTACATGGGGTCTCATTAGAAGTGTTGCTACACGGAGGCGTGGCATGATTGCAGAATACTTCAATTTATTGCTTCAGTTTGAGCGACGGCATTTACGCCGTAAGTTGAATACGACTTTCCTTGAAACAATCAAATGATGACTAGTTTGCCAATATGCTTTTTTTGTTTCAGATTCACCACTACTCTCTGAAATAATTGCTCTTAAACGGTCACAGAGGACACTAATTCGTCTTACGCAACTAACAGCAATTATATTTCCGGCCGCAACATCCATCTGCTATGGCCTTCTACGCTGGTTTGACAACTGTTCCCCCGGAACCTTGTTCTACCTCCTGCTACCACACTGTCAATTTCCGACAGCCGACAACGGACACTTCATCGCATCCTTTGAGTCAATTGTAATGCTAATTACTATTTCTACATTTTCAACGTGGATTCTCATCGACATGATCACCTTTTGCTATTTCATTTATTTTGAGGTATGCCTTATTCCTGCAAGTTGTTTCAGCTACTATATTAAATTTGTAAAATCCACGGCTACAAGTCAATATGTCAATAATCCTGCGCACAATGATCAGGATGATACCAATCAAAATGTTTTCCTGATTTACAAGGAAATTCAACTGCTGTCACGATGCTACAATCTTATTCAGCAAGATAGTATCTTGTTGATGGCCTTGGGCATTCTTTTGATTGCATTAATTACAAGCGTCTACGCGCTACTCTCGTTTGGATCCAGTGTATCCATTGTACGCTTCTGTATCTTTGCTGCAATCGCTGCAGCTGGCTTCATCGGGATACTGGTGTGCTATGGCGTGTTTGGAAAGGTGTATGGCGACTCAGTCGAATTGCTAACGTATCTCAAATTAGATGTGTATCCGATGGTTCCGCGGAAAATGAAAAGGTGCTTTGCCAGGGACGTGGCTTCATTGCAACCCATTAAAGTTTGTCTGGGAAATGTGAATTATGTAGATGAGCAGACTCCTTTTGTCCTTCTCGATTTTTGCTTCAACCAGATTGTTAGTCTGCTCCTACTTTAGTATATTGCTCGGCTATTTACCAACCTGATTTGGCATTATAAAACACTCCAATATTAGAGGTTTATCCAATAAAATAAATACTTGTGGAAGTAATTGCAAATCTGCTTGAGTATCGCGCCAATATTGATAGATTTATGCTCGCTTATGATAATCTAATTAATAATATTAAATTATGTTCACAAATAAACCATTTGCCTTGAAACTGATGAAATTGTACTTTTGGGCTATGTATCTATTTGAATCGGCAATTCAAATATTAATTTATGCACTAAATTTCATGTTTCTTGTCGTCTGTGCAATTTCTTTAATTTCTGGATGCTTATTTAATATTTCATGGATTCATTTGGACAGCCATGACGTGAGCATCGTAGAGCGATACAAATGATATGCGCAAACATATTTCGCACGCTCTATCCCACATTGTACAAAAATGGGGGCAACACCAGCTGTCAAAGTATTCAGTTAGCTAGACGAATATTGTAACATTTACGCCCGAGTTCATGACAAAAATGTTCTGTATAGGTATAGACGAAAACTTAACCTGCGCTGTCACAAAGGCTAGCCTTCACTGTATTAATTTTTGACAGTTAATGTTTAAATGACATTAAAGTATATTAATACGGAACAGCTAAAGATGGAAGAAACGAAGTTAGTAGACATGGTAGCCATTTGACAGTGAAAAGGAGTGGATTTACCAATAGTTTAGTAAGTTGTCAATTTATTCTAAACTCGTGAACAAAACGAACAGATTATATTGTGATTCCCAAATTCACAGAACACGCCAAACATTTGTAATTGTCATAGGCGTAATTTCGGAATTGAAACTAAGCTTGCACCTGTCATGAAAGTCGACGATATATCAGAAATGTCTTATGTTGTATATTCAATTTCCATTGTTCTTGTCTTTTCGCAGTTCTTATGAGCCTCCTACTTCTGACAAACGTTCTGATATTAGCGGATGCCTGCTAAAAATCACAGATATATATGTGGCGACAAACTTTAGGGTTGACTTTAATTTAATTTTAGTTGCCATTCAGTTTAATTACTTCTTTTATAAATTGCAGATATTTGGCTGTGATTGGTAAATATCTTTTAGACAGTGCCTGACTCGTTTTGTTTTGAGCGACGCTTTTAGATTTGTTATCTCTTTGACAACAAAATTTAGAAACGACGTTGAAAAACAAAATTCAAATGAATGTTAATGTTAATCCACAAAGCTACTGCAAAGATTGAAGCTACTCTTAGGTTGACAATTGTGTAAAGAGTAATCCTCAAAGTTATGTCTATCAGCTTGTTCTTCATTAACATTTACAAATATTTTCCGTGTCCCATATTATGAATTTACGCCTACGTATTTTACATGCGGAAAACATATTTATATTTTTGTAATATAGGTTTGATTACTTTGTAAATGCCCGAGCAATTCCAGATAGAAAGATTAGGTAAACACTGTTACGAGTTCATGAGACACGTTTACTTGAGGTAAACCAGGAAAATCATCCTACGCTGTTTTCTCTCATGGCTTATATTTTTGGTTACTCTGACCATTAAGCAACATTTTCGGCTCCAAAAACTAAAAGATTCATTCATTTTCTGTGGAAAATACAAGTTGACCTACTGAGTCGGCGACTTTTACTCATATAACTTCGCTGTTTGCATGTTACGTAATGTGTGTGGACACAAAGGTTAGACGTAACTAGATCGTTCGCTGTAATTCCATTCACTCTCCTCATTGTGCAGTCCTATTCAGAAAATCTCCGTGCATATTTAAGTACTGCTAAATTTGATATTTTGTCAATATTTGTTACGGCAATTTCATGAAGATACGAGGGGTTATGAATGTTGACACGGTGCATCAAATAACAGGGAAACTACAAAATGCGAAACTCGGCTTGTTACGATGTCGCAACGAATAGATTCTTCAACTCATTTTCAAGAATGCGCTCTTTTTGGCTATTCGGTCGAAACAATTTAAATATTAACTCATCATACGAAAGTCGGGTAAGAATACAGACAGTATGGACTTGCGTCGAGAATTTCATGGAGGTAACCATATGTGAGAGTAATTTATAATTCGACCCAAATTCAGGATCTGGCCACCCGGCAACAAATAAATCGTAACATCAAAGGCGAGGAAAACGTTGCGAAACACATCCTCCGCAATGTGGACTTTTGTCTCTTCGTTCAAACCAACTGAAATATTAACTTAGTGTCGTCGTAATGATGTCGTAATGTCCGAGGCGTCTGCATTGGTAATATCTACATGTGTCAGGCTTTTTTCGCTCATATTTAGATACTGGTTAAATTGATATTTAGAATTTATTACGACAATCCCGCTGCAGATGTCAACTTCTGGACGTAACATTATTCAAAATAAAAGGGCTGTGTTCATCAGCTTCAAAGAACAGTTCCTGAGGTCTTCAACGTAGTATTCGACAACTCAAACAGTTAGAAGATTTTGATTCTGCAAATACCAGAAAACGTTTTAATTTCATCTTGGAAACAAGAACAAATTTCGAAATGACCCTCTTCTCAAGTGGTATATTGAAAACCATGCTACGTAGCTTCAAAATTATCGAAGCATTCTCAGGTCTCCCTTTTAAGTGGAGCTATCGCTCAGGCTTCTTCATTCCCTCCTCCAAGACGTTCTCGGATCACTTTCATCTTGTCGTAGCATACCTCTGCTTTATCGTAACCATCGCGCAACAAATATGGACTTGGAAGTACAACGACGCTCTGCTCAACTCCTTTGGAATATTCAGCCTAGCAACCTATGCGATTATGCTGTCTGGATGTCATCTCACATATCGAGAGCCAAACCATCTAATTGGCCTTTTGAACAGTATGCTGAGCTACGAGAAACGGAGACTCCTTCCGGACACACAAATTGCTCGAGAAATGCAAAACTGGAATCCTCAGTTTTTGAAAATGTTGATGGAGTACAACGCCACGAGTGCCGTGCTAATGGAAATCGCGTACTTCTTCAATATCATTGTCAATCCATGCATGCCACAATATCCCGGATCGATCGAATTGCTGGACCAATGTGATCTCAATTCTCTTGGGAGGACTCCCAATGCTGTCCAGGTACAATTGAGTTTGAAGATCCTTGTTGCAGCTTTCTCCTTCTTCAATTGGATGTATGTACTGTGCGGAATGGCAATGCATCGGATCCTCATAATCGCTCAGGGAAAGTGCTTCTCACAATACATTGTGCTATACGGAAGGTAGGTTATGCAGCATTAAATTTAACTTGTGTAGGCTTTGTACAATATAGGTAACTAGTGAATTGTACTCCAATAGGAAACTTGCCATGTTGCGCAATTGGAATGACGTGAACGATCTTCATGAATGCTCAGTGGCGTTCCGCGAAATCCAATTGATGATTTCCAGTCACCGGGATTTAAACGGAAGCTCCATCATTACCCCAAACATTGTGTCTGGAATAGTCGGTGAAATATTTGCTCTGTATGCCTGCATAGCCTTTCCCATGCCCACAGTAGTGTTTGGTTATACGCTGTGGACGGTCGTTGTGAATGCATCAACGTTCATATTTGCATACGGTTGCTTGGGCGACGTGTTTCTAGCGTCAACGGAGTCTCGAGGGCAAATCCGTCGGAACGGATCTCTAATGAAGAATCGATGGTTTCGAAGATATGAAAGATCCTGTCCAATCCTTAGCATTTCATTTGGAGGATCTGGCAACTTCATAGAACCGGTCACACCTTTGGTCACCCAACAATTTGTTGCGGAAAACACTGTCAGTTTGTTGTTGATGGAGTGAACACAAATTTGGATGCGATGTGGGTGGTAATTGATACTATGTCATTTATCTTTATTTACATCCTAAGGCAACATCCGCTTCGAATTAAGTGTTGGAATATAGGTAACTTTAAATAGTTTAACAATAGGGTTGTCAGACAGATGTAGTGAATTTCGACACCAGGGTTAAGTCATCTTGTGCATACAAAACTGGCATCTTGATAATATTACTTTCTGTATATTCATAGTTATTATTTAAAATTATCATGCCTTTTTAAAGCTTGCAATCACAACACCCAAATCGCAATATTATCTTCCCGCAAATACTGCTAAGAATATCGATTAATATTTCTATTCTTTGAATGTGTTATTGGAACATGCATTCTAATTGTAACAAATAACACAAAGAATGACTAATGTACCAATTCTATTGTTTCCGCGAGACATATTGACCGGGCCTTTGATGTGTCCAGAAAACCATCCATGGTATGCCGGGTTGTGCTACCCGTTTCTTTTCAAATCAAAAATATAATTGTAAGCTACATTCTTACAACCAGTATTTTCATCTGCTTCTAACACGTTAATATAGTTTGCTTAATCTAATCTCTCTAGCTATCTATGTATCTGTTTCATATTATATACATAATGTGGTAATTAAAGTATGTGGTGAAGTTAGTTCCCCTGTGTATATACAATGAAATATATAATTGAATCATTTAATGTGTTGGGTGTTTGAGAATATGTTAAAACATCGTTCCGCGAAATTATTTAATAGGGAAGATCCATAGCTTTAATAATTGTTCTACATGTCTAAGTAAACTCATCGTTTAGCAATTTCGTCCAGAATGAAGAACGGAGATGATTAATCGAATTTCAATGGTTTGTTGCCATATCGAAGATGAGAAATATCTTTCAATTCTGAAGACAGTATACATATGTCAAACAAACATTGTGGTCGTTCTACCATAGTCATTTAGTATAGCTTGTCAGAATTGCAAACCAACAAAAACTATGCACCATCTTACTTATGTTGTGTTAACCAAAACATCACTTATTTTTTCTTGGTCATCATATCCGCAAACACTATTACCCACGCATTTGAAAATTCTAATATTATTATTAGTTTATGAATTGGTTTTTAACTATTTAATGGAAAGTGCAATTGAGCATCAAATGATAAATTTCTGTGCTGGAAATGAGTTGAAGCAAAATTAATTATCTCAACGTCGACAAGCGTGTTGGACCTACCCTCGTCGTATTTATTGATGCAGATAGCTCAAGGAGGACGAGTGTGGTGTTAATGTAGTAAGATTGTTAAGAAAGGCCAAACGATGAATTATACCGGATAAAATTTTGCCTTGTCTTTGTGACTAATAACAAACCATTGACCGTCCCTTAAACTAATCATTCATTAGTCAATTATGTTATGAACAAAATATTCAATTGCTCAACGTTGTTGCTTGTAAATACGTCTTTCTATGTTTACGGGTGATAATTTTGGGATGAAAATAATTCTGGTATTGGTAATGAAGTTAAACGCCGTAATGCTGCCATTTAAGCGACAAGATGGAAGATAAGCTGCAGGTTAGGATGTGGTCTGTATTTGTTGTGGGTTGTATAAAGAGAGTAGAGTTTCGTTGCAATTTTTTCACACAAGGGAGAGACTTTTGTGTCGCGATACAAAATCCGTCGCCGTCGTTATAATCTGCATTTTGAAGTCTAGCTTGGCAAGACCGCGCATATTGTAAAATCTTTTTCAATTAATATTGTGCTGATTAATTAGTAATGAAAATAACACTCTCGAATATCTCATTTAATTTGAGCGAAACTAATGAACCACAAGGTCGCCCATAATAACAAACTCAACAAACGTCATGTTGTATTTTGTTATATGTGAGGTTTTTACAATTTTGGAAATGGCCATTTTCATTATACGTAATATTTCACTGAGAAGACACACATCAATGATCATGTTTACATTTTCCAAACATCTTATGTAAGTATGTATTCACTCTGATAATACCGACAATTTGGCTAGCGTTTAGTAAGCTAGTTGTGATCAAAATATTCATTTACGTTTATATCCATTACTTAGGATTAATGATTGATATTCTAATCACATTTAAATTTAACATATGAAAACAACTTTTTGAAGTGATGTCATGTAAACTGTAGGAGAATAAATTTATGATCTCAAACAACATTACTTTAAACTTTAATTTTCACTTTGTGTAATCTATCCGCTTCAGCGGTTTCATTAGCGCATCCAATGATTAAATTGAGGCTAGGTTTTCTTTCCTCTTCGAAGTTGTTGGTTATGAAAGGTATTTGACAAGTTGGAAACTTGGTAAAACACAATAAATACATTGTTCAAGTAAAGCTTCCGCTACGGTGATTGAATTCACGTCTCTAACCAAGTAATCAAGTAAGGAGTAATATTAGACCGATCAAATAATATTACAATTTAATTTAATATTCCAGCAATTATTTGAATTAGTTCACAAATAGTATTCTCAAAGGTACGACACTTTATACAACTTAATCACAAGCACTGGACAATTCCTCGATGGACCATCTGCCAAAATTGATTTTATTGGGATTTCTCAATGCATTTTGGATTTATTAAATTAACTACCGTTTATGAATCCATGGCAGCAGTTTAACTGTGACAGATTCAAATGTAAACTTACACTTTTACTTGTAGTTAATTTTTCAGGTTGATAATCTAGGTACAAGCAACTTGAAGTCTGGGGCTGCATCCTGCGTATATTCACATTTTTTCTCAAGTAGTTCCTCAGGGTCAGCGCCGCTTATGGTTCTGAAGATCGATTCATCCGATTATGGTCTCAAGATGAAAGCAATGCTTATACAATATGAGCATTTAGTCATGAAATACCCAAATTGTACTTGTGTTTCTAAAATCAATAGTTGAAGACTTTCATTGCTGCTAACATACAAACATTGATAACCATGATTAATGATGATGATGGTTTGCAATGTCACATAATTTCAATTATACTTATTATTTGGAACACATTTGTATTACAATGACATTGCGTTATCTAATTTTACTCCATTAAAGTATGGTCTGGAATCAGTAAACTTTATAATTTATGAATTACCCAAGCAGCATCTGAGAAGGGAAATTGTAATAAAATTCAACGTTTGGAGAAAATGCGGTGTATTAGCCTAGAATATCAATTTTTCTAGTTTCTCAATATTTCTCGCCTAAACATTAGCTTAGTAAAAATATTGTTACGGCCAGGGTGACAACAATGAGTTTCTAGCACAATGCGCACAATGAATTTTATGAAGATTCATTCAGTTCGGATCACAGGATAGTGCTAATTAACTAACGGCCACGCTCTAAGAAAACAGAGTACTTTTAAAGTAGATTTTTTGGTGCAAATGCTTCTAAGACGTTTGGTGCGATGGAGAATGAAGTTGGTGGTGAATTCCAGTGGTTATCTTCGAAAATAAATGAACTTTAGAGTGGGCCCGGGATTCACAGAATGAAAGGTTGAACTATGAATTTGAGACTGGGCCCGGGATTCACAGAATGAAGGTTGAACTCAAGAAACTCGCATGTAATGCACAATAAAGGAAATAAATGCCTTCACGGTAAAACGCGTATTTTGGTGATTTTTGGAATTTTATCAAAACAAAACCCAGTAAGAGTTTTACAGCTTTTTACAAGAATTACAAGGGAACGAAAAGTTGAGGAACATTTCCTTTATGAGTCTGCACTGCCAAGAATATTTCTCCTTGCGTGACTAGGAACAAATATAAGAGCCTTTATGGCAAAACAAATGACAAGATCTCTGAGAAACTGGACATAGTAGCGGTCTGAGAGCAAAATAGATAGTGACTGGAAATCCAGTCGAAAGTCTATATAAATGGGCTTCAGAGCCCGAGAAAAACGCTTAAACAAATTGCTCCCATCTCATGACAAAATTTTAACATTGGAAAAGTGTATTTATAAACTTAAGAGAGAACACGGTCCAGCTTAACCTAGTATTTTAATTAAGTGGACTTGACAATTTTGCCCAAAAACTTAGCTTTAATTAGAATTTAACCAATTAGACCTTTATTTAACGTAGTGTGAAGCATAGCGACTCAAAATAACAAATTTACCTATTTATTGGCACTCGAGGAGAGATAGATTCTCTGCTGTACCGTGATACGCTAACCAGTTCACACTCGCATAGTCAAGGACAAGAAAATCAAGATTATTCAAATTGACTAATTATCCCTTTCCGAGATAAACCTAGCCTGGATCCAACAAATATATTGCTGTCAAATATTGTGTGAGGAGAACAAAGGAAATTGACTGTTTCCGTTCGGTTCAATTTTTGACATTTTATGAACCGTGTTGGTTTTTGAAAAATAGATTTACTTACAACAAATTTGCCATCATTTATTAGTTAGCGGTAAGTCAACATTCCCTACGTCAAATTACGTAGCTCTATCCACAACTTCTTCAATTTTTAAGGTCAATGACACCAACCTGCAATTTAAAAAATCTTCCGGGGAAAGGCACATAGTGCACTCACAAGCGTTTCATATGCACATATTAAATACAAAATTGCACACGTGCAATTGACTATGAAAATTCGAAGACGGCATGTTTAGAGACGTTGCGAATAGCATGATTATATGGATAGTTTTTACTTTTGTACTGCTCAACTGTACTATGTGCAATTTATTATCATTCCTAGACTACCAACCAATAGTCTAAAAACATACCGTCGGAGTGACAGCTTTGGAAACAATTCAATTTACGAGCAATAAACCAAAATGCCAGTAAAGTAATAAGTGGCTATATTACTTGTAAACCATTCTTTATTGATACAATGCACATGTATTAAAAACTAGTAAGGTGTAACCTTTAATACATAACTACCGGAAGAGTGATGAATGCAAAAATAGCTAATTTGGATACATATTTGACCGTTACACTACATTTTTTAGGCTCAAATTGATTATCCCCATCGATTTATGGCATAAAAAATTTGACGACTGGGGACCCCCCCTACCTTCAACGGTCCACCCCACCGCCAGGTGACCGATTTGACCCATGGTGCCTTGACAATAAATGATCGTCTTGAACACCTCTATCGATTTATACAATAAAATTTTTTGACGACTTGGTCGCGCCCACCACCACCGCCGACGTCAACCCCCGTACTTCCGGTCAATGATTAGGTACGCGGCTGAAAATCAATAGGGAACGTGCCCTTGGGCCAAGGTACCTCTATGCCAAATTTGAGCCAAATCGGTCAACGTGGAGGGAAGTTAGAGTGTTGACGGACAGACAGACAGACAGACAGACGGACAGACGGACAGACAGACAAACAGATCAATCGCTATAACTACCTTTCAAGCATTTCATGCTTCCGGTAGTTAATAAAGTAGTAATTATGATACGTCTTTGATTAGCTCGAGTGAATATTCAGAAATTACATCGAATTCCTCCTCAAGAAACCTTATGACCCAAACTAACTAGGTACACTTTTGAAGTGTAAGTCGAGTTCAGCAAAACAAAGTGTGGATTGTTACTAAATTTTATACGGAGAATCCGAATATTCGGATACAGCAAATAATGTACATATTTATGTACATTATTTGCTGTAAAACGGATATACAAAAGTTGCGTTTGAAAATATGTTATAGTAAAATTTATGATTCTGATTGAAGTATATATGGTAAAATATCATATTTTTGGCGTAGATTTCAAATATTGAACCCGATTTTGCATAAGTTATGTATTTTAAAAGTTAGCTGCTACAACTTTTAAAGTATTCACTATGTGAAAAAATGGTCACCATTTATGGATTCTACGCATCCGATTTAGTTAAACCTGATATAACTTAGTTCAGAAACACACGTTTCAAATTCTGATATACAGACGGACAGACGTATCAAAAGTGAGTTTTACACCAAACGGATTTCATATTCGGATTCTACGCCAAAAGTTGCCCTAAATCCAATATTTGGTTTTCGTCAACTCGACTTACACTTCAAAAGTGTATCTAGTAAGATATTGTAAATGTTATATAATGCACTGACAGACAAACCATTTACGTGCAACCACAAAGAATTCTTGCCGCATTCTGTTCTCATAATTCAATATATTCGTTACCCAAAATTCGCATTGTCATAAATGATAATTAGGATCAATATCTTCTTCATTTTTTTGTAATATTTTAGTTTGTGGTATGTTCATACAAATGATACAAATCTGGTACATTACGACATCGTTTAAAGGAAGCGTGCAGACAAGAACCTAATAAATGATTATAGATGTGGCATAGCGTTGACCTTTTCTTGATCTGAACTTCATTTGTATGCGTTTGCTATTAAAAATGCATATGTATGAGATAATTTAAATTCGATGATTTATAAATTACACTATTTTTTTCTGAATTTGAGTTTCTCAATTTATGTGTACTTTACCATTCGTTATGTTGTTAATTTTTAGAGGGAAGAGATAGCCTGGCAGAATGTTTAATTTGTTTATTCATTTAGGACAATTTTTCAGCAAGTTAATGGGCCCACCTAGTATTGTTTAGGCTGAATTTTATACAATTAATAATACATGGTGCCCATCAAAGCCGCTTTTATGCTACCAAGGATTTTAAAATAGTTATGTGACTGTGTTGTGTTAAAATAGTCTGATTCATATGACTATTCTTTCCATCAGTAAACTTGTCGAGTCAACACAGCATAATCTGGAAACTGTGCCGAATAACGATTATTCTGGTCATAGGTGTTTTGTTCTGCTGCATGAGGATTTTATCAAATTGTAATTTCGTTCAAGGAGGATTACGTGACATACATTTGCAAGTCTTAATGCCTTGAATTCTTTAAATTGTTCTCCAAAATTCGTATTAGTTAAAGTTGTATTGGAAAAAAGTGGTCCCTTATATTTGCCAACGATTTTAAGCAATATATAAATTTAATGGCCTGTGCTGTCAAAATAATCATTTTATCAGACACTTTCCTTCTGTTTCATGTAAAACTTTTCTACTTCAGTTCAGAATTAGCACGAGAGGAAACATGCATTTCTTACTCCGTTGTATGCATTTCACAAAGTGAATCCGTTGTATACCATACCTAGTTATTCTCGTGGAATCCAAATATGGAATCAGTTTCTCATTCATAAACAGTTAGGTTTTTTAATTTATATACACTTGATGAAGTTCATGAGCTTGAAACAGGCTTATGTCGTATTTTCAACATATCATGTTGTTTATAACTTGTTTTCAGTGTCATTGTCATTTGTCAATGGTTTGCCACTAATTAGTTAATTCCCTGAAAAACAATTAGTTTGGAAGCAGCACCCGAGTGAGTTGCCGAATTGGTTATCTTAATGTTGCATAGAAATGTGACATTTAATATTATAAATCATAAATCGTCAGATGCTTCATATTATGCATGCGATAACGGTTGCACACTTACATTAGAAAGGCAACACGTGTTCCCTTTTTTGGAAAATGCAAATATTTACCACTAACCACAGTTTGTATACTAGCCTGCTCTAACTGTATCATGCCGCTTATGCGGAAGACCATAAATATACAATTAATTCACTCGATTGCACAAAACACATACACAGGGTTTCCGTCAGGACTAAACTTTCTTATTGTTGGGCGCAGTAATACCTAACATATTCTTAAGGGAAGCCAGCGGTGAGAAATTTTGGAAAGACGTCAAATTAAACTTGAAGAACATACAAGCTCAACATCAAGTCAATTGTAACTAGCAACGTGGAATATGTTAATCTATATCCTAAATAAATTGGCACGGCGGCTACAAATATATAATACGATGTAGATTTGAGATTTATATTCCAAATCTACAACCAAATAACAACTACGAAAAATTACTACTATTCCCTGTCCGAATAAATCTTTCATAATGTTTTAAAATAAATTACCCTTTCAAAAATAAACTTAGAGACTACATTAAATGTAATTATTTAATTGAATAATCAAAATTGATTTACAACTGCACATAGACGCTTACGTTATATGTGCTTTTTAGAAATTCGACGTTTTGACCTTAAGTATTTACAGGAACGCTGTCGTCGTTCTTCAACTGTACAGGTCATTATGTTTTCATCATCCATGTTTCAGATTGAACCGTTAGGTTAGACCCACTCCTGGGGAGATCGATGTCCTACGAAATAAACGCATTCATTGCTAAGCATGTATTGTGCCGCCAATATGATGCCCGTCCAACTACGTAGTATAAATTCCACAGATAATACAGACTATATTATAATCAGAATGGCATTATTTAAATAAATTGTCTTGCCGTGCCTTGAAATGAAAGTCCCCTCTAAGTGTCAACAGGCACATGCATCTGACGGAACGGTAGCCACGATTGTGCAGATTGGTAAACTGAGTTTATTTTGGAACTTGTTTCAGGGAACCAGGGAACTGCTTGGATTAGCCAGTTTCTTGGATAATAGAAATGTGTGGCTCGACAGCAAGAAAATCGGAATATTCCTCTGAAAACTACGTAACGCTTAGTTACGCAGTTGCGTAAATATATTGCTGATTATTTTCGAACTACAGCCTAGCAATTTCAATGATGCTTCCGGCATTTTGCATTCGTTCATCTTAACAACTACAAACAGCAATTTTTGGAATCATACGAGTTTGAGTTCGTTGCCTGCAAGAGTAAATGTCGAGTTTGAATATCACTTCACAGTAGATTTCGCATAATTAAAACATATTCCCTAAAGTGTCGATTGAGACAATATGTCAGCTGTAAATTTCTGTCATTAAAAGTTTCCAATTTCATATAAGAGAAACCATTACCGCAAATTGGATGAATAACACCGTGTGTGCAGATCTATGCGATGGGAATTTTAGCTGCCATGTAGGTTCCACATACAGGCTTTCGGTCGTATCAAAATCTGCACAAGTTAAAAATTCTCAAAAGTATACATAAATAAATTTGAATGCTTTATATTTGGACAGGGTTCGTTAGTTTTGGTTATATTTGGTGACGTAGAACATATTGAAAAATACAGGTTCAGTTAGAAATTTTTAATTGCGGATTTTTGGACTTTGACAGCTTCCGATAAGGTGTTCTCAACAAGCCGTGAATGAAGCATGTAACCTTACCCTGTAGATATGAAATGTCCACGACTGACAATATAATTTGCCACTAAATTTAAATAATTGTAAAAATGAATGCAAACATGCAAAATGTTTGTACAACTACATAAGTACTGTTTGTTCGTAAAAATATTACAGGTACTATGTGTCTAGGCAAATGTCTTACAACATCTCATTTGCATGTCGCATTTGCTTCCAGTTACATCCTAACCAATTTGTATTCGACGATGTAAGCTTGCATATTAATTGACCCGAAAGAGTGTCAATTAATTTACCTGAAAGTGTGTTTCTTAAAGCACCAAATCAGCCTTACTGGTTTGTCTTCATTAGAAGTTTACTTTTAATTAATGAACCGGTTACTTATCAAAATCTGAGTTAGAAAAAGAAAACCTGTTTAGAAGGAATGACACGAACTCCTTTCACGATAGTCTAGCGTTGAGAACTATCTCATATATTAAAATGTATGACGAATGCACTGTAAACCTAATTGCATTAGTTCTGAATTCGATATGAATCTGAATTCAGTTAATTAACTCAGCAATTGTTCACAAATACGCCCCATTAAATCAATATTCTCCATTTAGTGTAAAGTTACAAGCAGCAAAATTCAATTACAACTCTGTAATCTATAGTAAAATCGGAAATCCTCTTGTTGTAGCTTGCAAGTCAAGGTGATTGATATATTCAAGTGCAACATATCTGTTGAATCCACGACACACTGTGCTGACGCTATATATATCGCTTTAAATAATGTATTTCGGAAAATTAAAGACTTTTGGAGCACAAAATTGAAGAAAAGACAACTGGACGTATTACATTGCAATCAGGAGTATTTCAAACCAGAAATAGATTTACTTAATATTATCCAGATACCTAGTTACAGACACTATGACTTGTTGATCAAGACACAATACCATGAACTCTTGGCAGGTGGAAATGATGTTGAATATCAAACTATTCACTTATAAAGCACAATAAAATACAGGCATTTGCGATTGTTCAAAATATATATGATCTGTTTATTAATCACGGAGCAAGACACTATGCTTTTCTCTACAATGGATTAAAATCCATTTTTTAAATATGTAAATCCATACAATCCATAACATTTAAAAAAAAATTCGTAAGCACATGTTAGGGATTACTTTCTAGTAATTACATGATGACACGAACCGACTACAATGAACACTTCAACTGATAATTGTCAGCTACAAGCTTCATCATAAAAAAATTGACGGTCTATCGACGGTTAAGTTGGACGAGGTTCTTAGGAACATGTACCAATTACAACTATATCGTTAGCAGAGGTGGATTGTAAAGATGCGTTCAGCGACGTTGGTTAGCGAAAATTCGTGGTAACGCTTGATTCATCTTATAAGCCTTATATGTTTGGAAAGGGATTCTGAGATTATATTATTTACATTTAACCCAAATCCATCTTGAATCAAAGAGAAATTAGTAGAAGTGGACAAAGCAGACATAATAATACGTTATTCATTTAACGTTGGTTGTAGGCTTATGAATCAACACGTTTTCTTCCTGGAGAAACTTTCGCATTAACATATCTTACTTGTATATTGCATTCCGTGAGAACGGTTATATTGAAATCGGTGCAATAAATTATTTGTAGGCAATTTTCAATTTAAGTAAAATGAACTTTATCACGTTATCATGACACACATCTATCTTCATGCTAGTTATTCTTGCAGCAAAGTTATTTTTTGCACAGCAGAAAAAATCAGTCCACTAAATTTGTGTATTTCAGGTGCGCAAGGATACATCCTTCACGTCCGCACGTGCTTGCAATCGTCACTTCCAATAACTTATCAGTAGAAGAGACTTTACTTTGTTTGACATCTTGAATTGACGTTGAGACGTTGACGTTGACGAATTGACGAAATAGACTAGTAAATTGACATACAAACGAAATATTTGGCCCGGCTTCCTTACCTACGTTTACTTTAAGGTTAGAGTTTAATAATGAGCCTCTACATATTTCAAGTATTGGTATCATGTGATCTAAAACAGGAAACGCCATCTTACTCCATTCTATTTTGAAGCGTTTGATTGATGTTTGTTGCTTCTTTGGTGTGACACGAATGAATTGATATACGCCTTTCGCTGCTGTGAATTAAGCTAATCTTTTAAGCCATACTACCGTCTGTTTACACGTAAGCACCGAATTGTATTTCGAAAAGGTGACATATGCTTATCTATCTATCAAAGCTAATTAGAAACAACGTGATCATTACAATGCACATCTGAAATCAAAAGGAATCAAGCATTTGATGTATAAACATTTCATATTTTATGTCACTATAATTACCTGAAATAAGTTTTGCAAATTTATATTTACCTGGGCTGTGAATCCGTACGTTAGCTGATAAACTCCATGCTTCCCAATTCCTATTGGACGGCTATCCAGCTTGCGCAAGATTCTTTTCAGCTCACCCTTATTTTCACTGCTACTAAAACGTTCCCACATTTCACGCTCTGTAAGCCAATCCTTAAATCCCTCAACCTATTACACAGAATGTTAAATATGTTACCTCATGATAAAATATAAGCGACAATTCATCAATTGAGCTAACATACCATTTTGTACACATCACCGGACAGAACGAGCGCAATTGATCGTAAACAAATTGAAACTACAAAGTATACTGCAGTGAACGCATTTCCAGATCCCAAGTAATTGTTCATGTAGAATGCCAAGGTGGACGACATTTGTACCAGCCACAGAAGATAAAGTGTTGACCACATCTCGTTCAGTGCTCTTGAATATTCTTTAATCTTGTAATATGCAGAACATATTTCATCTGTCGCGTTATCCGAATTCGTTGCAACTTCCACATCTTTATCATAATGTACCATGAGTTTGATAAACTCCTTCGTTTTAAGCCATATTGTAATTGGTATTGTACCAACAATCAGAATCTCCATATTTGCATACACACATTGTATTGCGTATTGCATTGCTAGTTCGAGAATGCCCAGAATGGAATTTCCAGTTCCATGTACAGTTTTGAGTTCCTCCAAGAAAAACCGCCCTCTTCCATCACGAACTGCTCGCGTGAATATCTCTGAAGGAGTCAGCCACGTCGAAACGGAGTCCGACTCCACAACAAAAGTTAGTATGAAAGCAATGGCAAATCGTGATAGGTAAGCCAGGGCCAAGTAGAGAAAAGCTAGATTTTTGTAGTTAAGTCTGCTCTCCTCGACGACATGATGAGAGAATGAATTGCATATTAAACCACTGTGGTTTATCAGCTTCTCGAGCAAGTCCTTCCGGTTGTGAATAATGTACGAGAAGAGTATATTTTGAAATCGAAACAGAAATATGTTGAGTACACGAAAGTAACTGCTTGGGGATCCTTTCTGGCTACTATGAAGTTTGAGGATACTATGTACCGTATCGGTGATAATAGATGTGTATATAGGAATCCAGATGATCATTAGAGATGACAGCTACGGAATGGGATATTATATAATTTGGCTTACATTATCAGAATTTAATTTGAGGTACTTAATTTGAGTGCTTACCCGAGAAAATGTTGAACCGTTTGATAGAGTCCAGCGTCCATTTTTACCATCATATATAGGTTTGTAGTATGCAATCCGTAAGTAATAAAAAATTTTAAACTGTAATTCCCAGACTCGAGCGGGAATTGTTTTGGGGATATCATTGGTATCATGTGGCATCGTTACAGTTTTAAATAACCACTTTCCAATCATAGCAACTTTAATTGAATGAAGCGTGTAAATAAATGTCGTTTGAAATACTTTGCAAACCTTGATGCACGAAAGGAGATAGGAATCGCGCGTACTGTTTGTGTTTTTTGAGGCACAGGATATTTTAAAACGGAGGCAGTGGGGAATATTTTTATGCTAACTGGAGAAAATATGTATTTAGCATATACACCTGTACATCAATGTTATCTCTTGTCAGAGGGGAACTATTATTTGCCATTGAATGTCAACGCATAAAAGCTTTCACCAAACGAAAATTCCAAAAATGATTTTTAAGATGGGCAAATCGTTTTTGTGGTGCTGAGAAAGCCTCTGTTGTCGCATATTTCAGATAACGAGATTATGTTGCTGGGTCGTACATGAAACGGACTAATGCTTTTAGTTGGTACATTTGTATGATCGATCATGGCTACCACCACTACTAAAAATGTTAAAAGAATTCCTGGATTTCTTAGTTTACCACAAAAATAGTTCTTAAAATCGAACAAAAGACAAACATGACTAGGAACATTTTTTTCTCAATCGTCGGCAGTATTAATGCTTTAGGGTAATCAATTTTTATTCTAAGTGCGCTGTCACTCTCATATGTATGGATTTGGCTAAAGCTTGTGATATACTCCACAACAACAATGAATATTGTGATGTGCATTTTCAAGGCCATGTCAAATTATTCAAAATTTGAATCTATGTTTAGCATTTTGCCATTTATCTGTTGCGGATAGTCTTATCTATATATCTGCTGGCCCTGTCGTTTCGAAATTCTCCGACATAATGACAAATAATCCCGAAAATTATTGTGTTGTTACCTAGCAGCTTAGAAATATTAAATTCCATTGTCCTTGAAAAAGCAATCTGCCTGTTTTCTGTCTTGGAACAGTACGGTTAAGAAATTTTTAGTTTTAGTGATGTGTACTGATATTTCTCAATTTATTGTTTATGATAATTTTGCTCTCCCAATGCAGATTGAAATAAAGTGTTCAGGCGAGATCTAACGACTTGTGAAATTGTATGCACTCATATGAGCAAGCATTATGGTTACTTGTAAACGCGGATTTTTTCTGGTAACCTTGCCAATAAGAAAGGACAAATGATATGCGAACTGCATAATTTTAATAACCATGGTAATGTCAACCTTATAAAGTTAATAATTTACAAGTACAATTTACAATGCAATTGATTTCCATTTACCAGGTGCTACTAACTAATACTTGAACTGGTTAATAAATTACGTCTACTGAAGTGATTCACTTACGCAGTACGCTTCCAAATTCTAATTGCAAGATTCTTTGGACGGACCTCACAACCTTCGCTGTAGTATCTGTTAACTCCCCACCTATCATAGAGAGTCGATTGAAAATATCCCGCCCGCACATACTCGGACCAACCAGTAGGTGGAATCGTTATTGTATGCGGAACGCTACAGGCAGAGTTAAAATAAGTAAACTGACTCTGAGTGATACGTGGAGCGCATTCAGTTTGAATGACTCCCCACTCCTCAGAACTTCCACCGGATGCTCGGAAGAAGAGACCTGCGTATGCACTGCTTACATCCTCCCAAGTTAGTGATGGCCATAGAGATGCAGGACTTGGTTGATTGTGGTATTCGATGTAGATGGATCCCACCGGAACTACTCTAGCGGAAACGGTATGGATTTCTTCTGTGGTACTTGCCAGGTTTTCTTGTGTTGTTTTAAGAACCTGTTGTGTTTTCTCCAGTTCATTGGTAAGGGCTTCGATGTCCTCCTGATGCTGCTTTCGATTTCGAATGATTTCATTGACGGCATCCTGAAGCGACCACGTCAATGTTCTCTGGCACATTACCAGATTTCGTTTTTGACAATTTACATCCGCCCATTTACCTCCAGCATCCGCCATGGCGTTTACTGGCCTCAGCTCCACACACGCGTTGGAAACGTTGGAAATGTGTGGGTAGTTTTCTTCCCAGTTGGTATACGACAGAGCTTCCCCGTCATCCCATTTGAACTCTGACGTTTTTTCATCATATTGGCTCCCCAGCCACACGTAATCATACATTTCATTTGTGATGCTTACCAAAAGATTTTGCATGTCTACTTCCTTGACTAGCACCAATGAGGCCTTGGCCATCTCGTTGCTTTGACTTGAACAATAGTTCTTAGCTTCTTGGTAGCTGAGTAAAGTAGGAAAGGACTTGACGCATAACTCGTCTTTGTAGGCTGTCCACCCATTTTCACACTCTGCCGCATCTGGAATTAATAAAATATATTTTGTAAAAAATGATGAAATTGGTTTAGAAATTAACAAATTTATAAGCAGACAATACTTACCTGTGAGTGTGATAAATAGGAGTAACCACGAGACCAAAATAGCGATATATCCCATATTACGTTTTTTATGGATTTTTGTCCGTCGCAGTGTGGAAAGTATACAAAGTTGACTGGACATGATTTAACTTTTCCAGGAGTATTTATATAGCATGGAAAGTAGTTGATAACCATACCATAGTTGATAATTATTCCTTTGATGGATTACCGTTGACACTAGTAATAAAGTTATGGGTTTCATTTATCTTGCATTTCATTAATCCGTTTTACCAATAATGCACAGAGAAAATTACGAAGAACTTGGATTATCTCATAACATGGACATGAATTTACAAGCAACATTTTGGCAAGGTGCAGCCTGCATTAACTCCTGCATTTGAAAGGACTGAAACTTTCCCGTTCAAGAGATCACATTGACGTAAAAGTATGAATAACTAAATCCTGTACGGATTACTCAGATATCACTCTACGTGTTTATCACTATCACTCGTTCATCAAGTTTTTATCTTAAGCTGGCGTTGGCCGACATATTTTTTCCAGCAGAGTTTCCTGGTGATTATTAAACTGCAGCTGTAACAATTATTACTCGTACAATGCATATTATTAATGGTGCTAGTAACTGCGTAAATATGACGCATGTTTTTCAGCTTTTAATCCGACCCGACAAGTAAAGACTTATATATTAATCCTAATGTTTTTCCAGTCTGAAATCATTTATCAACATGTTTCATGACAACAGCTCGCTGTTGTTGCATTTGCCAGACCGGACTTGTGAACTTTTATCCCTCAGGGTTATTTGTGGCATCACAATTAGATCATCATGAAATATCGCACTTGCATATTTCACAAAATGTTAAAATAAATGTTTCTACATATGTATACGTATTTTGTTACAAGTTTCAAGTGTACTGGACGGAAATTTTGGAGCCACCATACAGCACATCAAAACGAAACAACATGATCGTTCATAACACAATTGACATTAAATAATGCCAAGATTGCAAATAATATTTAGCAACGGTTTTGCACATATATAATTTCGTAATTTACTACCAAGATTGTGACCTCATCGTTTAATGAAAAAGTTCGTTTCTGATTGACTATTAAATTAAAAATTTGTTCACCTCAACCCGCGCGCATGGCGTTGCGTTATATCTAAAATCTTCAGAACAGTAGATTACAATAGGGCGGTAGAACCGTAAATCGAATCAACCTATGATTTCTGGAATTAAGCGGTGATTAAATTTACAAAAGTCACGATGACACGTACGACGAAGCCGCACAATTGGTGACGACAACTGTTAGATGCATATGTCAGGATGAGGACAGGAGCCACTGGGACGAAAGACATAATAAGTTTGCATTGGTGCATTACATTAAATATTCCTTAATTGTTTATAAATGTTATAAATAATCAAAGAATATTCTTATTCTCTGCTTACATTGATATTGCGGCAGGCGTTGTCTAATAAAGGAATGTCCGTCCGTCTGAACGTTGTAAACCTCCATAAAAAATGTAATTTAGAAAGGTAATTGTTTTACAAAATTGCTAGAAATGTTAAAAATTTGATATTTCGTTTTTTGGAAGGTCAGGTTGAACAAAGTCAGCAAAAAGTTTGCACTTGTTGCATTCGGTCTCTCAACAAGAACAAGGACCGTTAAAATTGAACAGTCGTTTGACGAAGCTTTCACGGTACAACACCATGAATATACATTCTCGAAAACTTTCGAACCTGTTGAACTAGAAAATAAAACTGTAATATGTGCTTATATTGGGTTTGCTTTTAAAAAATCATCTTTCATCTCCATTTTTTAATTTTTCGTTGTGAGATTTTTTTGACGATCAAAAATACTATACAGATGATTTTTTGAGGTAGAGAAATTAGCTGCCATGCCAGCTTCAGGAATACTCCAATTCAAATTTGCTTAGGTACTTTTTTATAAGACGTTCCTTAGTGACTAATCTGATGTTCATTATATAATCGTAGTGGTACAATAATGCTTGACGGCTTTAGGATGTAATAACTAAAAATTGTTCTAGTAAAAATTGAAATGCACCAAAGTTTCAGCGGTTGCTTTGACGACCCGGTTTACGGCAGACGGTCAAGTCAACACAAGTCAGCGTGAAGTGGTCAATGCAATATTATGAAGTGAGACGTTCTGATAGTTTGGATCGGTTGTTGACACTCAAAGTCGTCAGAAAAGTTAATCTTTTTTGCGTATGTAATTATAACAAATACAAAAACTGGGTTAGGGCCAATACTTTGATGAGTGGTCATAATATTTTTATGACACAAATTTGAGGATAAAAGTCCGGAAATTAAAATCAACTATGGTAAGCGCAGTAAATTATTAGCGGAATAAATTGCGTTCGTTTTATAGGAAATCGTCGTTTGTAACATTAACGTTAGCTGTTGTTTTTGTCCATGGTTAAATACGTAGTTCCTTAATTATGAATACGTTGGACGAATTGTTTATGACTTGTATAAATGTGCCACCAACAATAACTTTCTACACTCGTCAACAACCTTCCTGGCTGCGGTCGTATTAAAACTTGGCTTGATTGTAGAACATATTCATGTACACTTGTGATTATCCATCCTCCGGCTCTCCCGTTTCTTCAACACTGCACATTTTTGCATCCAATTATCTTTCAATCATTTTTCTCAGAGCACAAACATGCTTATTGTCATTTAAGGTCGTCAATGTAGATAATAAAAATGTATAAATGGTTTTGGTGTTAGTGAATCGGAAATTGCCCACGGTCATTGAGTGATAATGATAAGTTTGTGTACGTAAGTAATGTGTAAATCCAAAACTTGTTGTATGGTGGTATTTCCGTAGTCCCAAAACAGATATAAGCACTTCACAATGATCGGATATGGTCGTGGAAATCCGAGGTCTCGGCAGAAAAATATTACTCACTACAAAGCCTATTACTAGATATTAAGGAATTTTATGAAAATAGCTCAACCTTATCGCAATCGCGTTGACAGTTTGACCAACAATTGCTATTGTGCGTTTCGTAGCATTGCATCGCAATTAAGAAACCAGATTTGAATTCAATAATGCAAATTGTAAAAATACACTCACTAGGGAACTATTTCAGGTTAAGTCTGCGTATTGCTGAGTGAGATATGTTTTTATAGCAAATTGGGTGCGCTGATTACGAATTCGTGATTAGTTTTTTGTCAAACTTACAAGGGAAAGCTGGAAGGTGTTTTTTGTTATTTCTGATATCTCTTAACATGGGCCAAATAGTATGTGTTTATACTATTTGGAACCCGTAGAATTTGAATCTGGCGTTCATTTTTGTCTGCGATCAATTCTACACTCAAAATCCACGTGTAGCGGCTGTAATAATAAAGATGGCTCAAATTTGATCTCAAATTCGAATTCTGCACGCTAAATTATGTATAAATAAATGCTTTACGACAAGCAATTGCTAAGTTTAGAAAACACGTGTATTTAAATAGCCAATATTAAAATTTGATTTTTACAAAAAACGAACATCAGAATAGTGATCAGCGTACTCGATTTAGTATAAAACCATGTTTTTCATTTGAATTTGCGGACTTCACCTCGGGCAGTTCCCTAGTCAGCGGATATAGATATGTGAACTTCACTAACGTCACAGAATGTAGATTTCAAATTCTCAGTTAATCGTATAGATATAACACCTTTAAGCGGCTTCCCAAATCAATTGTACATTTTAGAATTAGTAGGTTGTCTTTCCATCATGTGCTTCTTCTAATAGCGCGCTGCTCCGCAATATCGGAACCATAAGGTAGAGTTTGCGATGGTGACACATGAAATAATATTATGTTGGAAGGATATCTTTGTACAGCTTGTAGAGCTTTCTGTGGTAGCTACTTAAATCATTTAACTGGAATGCAAATGTCTTCAATTATTTGATTCAGCGTGTTAGAAAGTAGCTTCAGATAACTATGCAGAGGCCATGATGGTGCTTAGAAATCATGCGTGCACTCAATCAAATGAGTGCCCTATTCCAAGAGATTTTTTCAGAATGTTTCAATTAATCAGTTAGTTAATGTAGCTAACTTAAAACAAATACTAATATCACAAATGGGATTCACTTGCATCATCTAAGCCATCATTCATTTTCATATTACGCCGTAGTACAGAATTGAAAATTACCTGTTGGATATTTTTTTGATTTGGATGTTGATAGGAATGTACTCGTCGTATACATATGACATTCGCTATCACAAAAATAATTTGAGTTGCTGATTCGGTGTGAGTAACAGTTACATCAAATGGTACATTTCTTTCGGGAATTCGGACAAGCAATTGTTTAGGTTATCGTCTAGTATTCTTCAGACGAATTGCCAAAGGAATTAGAGAATGCGGCAGACTTGTTTGTTTCTGCTTATGTACACGATGCCGAGAATACAAGAATATACGCTTGCATAAGTTGTAATAGTGGTAGCAACATTGTCTATTGAGGACAAGTAAAAATGCATTTGTTCTGCAGCATTACATACAAGAATGCATGAATTCTTGCCAGCAAATCCCCAATAATAGGCGTGATGAATTGCATGCTAGCGGAAACTATTTTTTGAATCTTAAAATGTCTAAGAAAATAAATGCGATTCGGAATTGCAATCGCGTGGCTGTGACTGGAAAACATTGTGTTTACACGAATTGTTTTCCACACTCCTGCACAAAATTGAGATAAGACGTTAAATTATAAATACAAGCAACCAGCTTTATATATCTGCATTGCTGTCAGTGTTTTGAGTTTTTCTGTTCCACGACATTTTACCGATTCCGCATGTAATCACTCGATGGTTATCCCACCTTCGAAATCAAGAGTATGCTTAATTTGATGTGATCCATCAGCGATGAATAAAACTGTAGTACTTCAGCGGCGCAATTGGTAACTAGCCAACACAATTTCGTTAAGTTATAGCAGGTATTTTACACATTCTACAATGCGTTTGTTAATTAGAAATTTTTTGCGCCTAATGCGATTCTCGGTTATTGTTCGTTCAAATACGACATATCTAACATGGATAAGAAGCAGTCAACCGTATGTTATTAAATGCATATTTTAGAAACATGAGAGGGAAACTGGATGTTTGTTTATTTGAATGGCATTATTTACGACGGGGGTTCATACTCCTCTAAAATGTACATTGTGAAATAAGTTAATTAGCCTTTCGCAATATTGAATAAACGTAACGTGGACCTGTCCACTGGGTTTCTTGTGTTTGCCAAGGAAGCGAAATGGTACATGTCGTCACCCTCACCAGACTAGGAGCTTCAGCACAAAATGTAAATCAAGCAAAGGAGCTTGGGCAAAAATGTACCATTTTGTATTTGGAAAATATATTATATTTATGGTCTCGAAAATAGGATAAATAGGCTCCAAACGTATTAACGTGTAGAAGAATCCGGAATGAAATCTAGATGTAGGCCATCCGATGCCTACTAAATTAACCTTCTAGCATTTCTCTGACAAGAAGCAAGCCCTATGCTCGCCAAATAATATCAATAACTTAGTTGCTCACATAAGCTTCGTATATCCTCTTCTTTCCTCGATCATTTTTAGTGACCACATTCGCAGGGAAATATTCCAATGGAAAAGCCAGGATAAGCAACACGTGCTGCAGATTCCATTTGTATTTTTGATTTTTGCGGTTCAGCCTGGATGTACATGTTTCCGAACAATTGTGTCAAATTTAACAGAGCAGCGCGTAAGATGGACACAAAAATCGAGGTCTGTTTCAAAACAACTCTGTGTGGCCAGACGTGGAGCGAATCTAAGGTTTGCGTTTGTGACCCACAAGTTTGCATGTGCCTTGCCACCTCTGAGAGTAAAACACGGACCGTTTGTTGTAATTGACAGAGATTTGACACTTGACCTGCAGAAAAATGGTTACGCTAGAGTTATTAACTTCTGTTTAATTTTCTAAGCAGCATATTTAATATGAAAGTTAATTGTTTCAGTTCCGATTCTTACAAGTATGATGTAACATGTCAGAATGAATAGAATCTCCATTGATTCAATTTTAGTATTCTAACAGAACTAATACGAAGGCAAGAAATGGCCAGTAAATTAAAGATGGCAAATGTCCATGCAAAATGATGGTCAGATTTTCCACCGCTCAATAAAGTATTACATGTATGTATATATTTTTATTTTCAGCACAAATTAAATAATATTCCATTAAAAATAGAATTATTAATTAAAATTAAAAATTACATTTGGTTGTAATCAGTTATAGGTTATTTTAGTAATTAACTAGCTACTACTTTACTATCAACTAAAATACTAAAGTCACATCAATTACCCTCTCCACCAGATTCCTGGAGAAGTCTCCAGCAAATGTTCTGTCAAATTTCAAAAACGGCTTGTAACGCAGCTGAATGTCCTGCAATACTCTCGCATCCTTAACCTCAAGTAAGCCCGTCTTCCTCGCTGAAACAGATTTGGCATTGGCGTAGTTCATTCTGGAATAAAACTTTAGCGTTTTGATGACATCCACGCTAACCTCGGTAAATTTTGCGACCAAGAGAAAGGTAACCGCCATGCTAATTGAGCCCAAAACTCCAAGACCTAGCATCGCAAAGTATAGATACATTGGTAGAATCGCATGGGCCTTCAGAATTAGCCAGATCCAAATCACAAGAAGCCAAAAGAGACCGGTGACAATGACAGAAAAGATGCTTTCGCCAAACGATCTCATACAAAGATAAATAATTGTAATCATTTTGTACTTGACCGTGCAGTCATGCATTTGACGTGTGGCAATTAGTTCATTGTGTATGGACAACAAGCATTTATATATGGTGTCAATCAGTAGAATGCCAATCATGCCGCTCGTCGCCATAAACCTCGCCGATTCGAATCCTGACATTGCCGTTACCACGCGAAGGAATAGGGTCATAATCTTGCAAACAGTGCCTGGTTCAGGGAAGAGGTCGTCAAATATAAAGAAGAAAGGGTCCAGCTGGAAATAAAGCGAAGCAGAACATACCAGTAAAGGAACAGGCGGGGAAATTATGGCGAAACTGAGCAAAACCACGTCCGTAAACGTCCATGCTCTGGTCCGTATTCCTGCAAAAAAATAAACACAATTGATTGACATGATTATGAAATCTGACCCGGTTTCTAAGTCTATATATTACCCTGTTGACAATGATTCTGATGGAAAAGGAGCAGCGCGTTAAATCCGGGTAGAATTTCCATGTGTCGTCGAACCAGACTGGACATTGCAAATATTACGGTGAATAGAAGGAAAACGACAACGTAGCATGCAAGAGTTCCGGTGTTGTAATCTTGTCGATTCTGAACAAGGAAATGTGTAGCCGCAACGTACACACATCCTAGGACAATTAAAATCATTTGGAATAGTCCAAACATGCATGAATACCGAGTTTGCTTGGATTTGGTGACATGTATTTTTGAGTAGTCAGGGTTCCAGCTAACTATAAACGGGGGCATATACCCGAAGGACTTATCCAGTAGAGCGTAAGCTCTCTTTTGGTTTTCCGTCAGCATCCTTAAGCGGATTACAAAGGTGCAGATTTTTCTTTCCAGTCAGTAAAATGCAAGTTCCGTCAGCACAGTCAATATATTTTGGGCAGACGTGCAATGAAGTTAACGTAGTCCAAGGCGCAACGATGCATTACATCTCCGAATAAATTTCAGTTACGTTGCTGAAAATAGGCGCAGTAAATTGAGACGTAAGAATGTTATAACTGCATGTGGAAAGCTGTCGCCAATATCCAATTAAATATTAATGTAAATTAAAAGCTGTAAATCCATTTTACATGGACTTGCTACTGTAAGGTAGCAGCTGCAAATTGTGTAAACATAGATCTCTACAATTCTTATTACTTTGGAAAAATAACAGCTATAATGAGTCAGATATGTCAAAATTTGGCGATGCTTTTCAAGAAGATCCAAATCTGGGTTCATATCTCAATTTGAGGTTACTGCCGTACGAAATGTAGAACTTTGGACTGACAAACGAACCAGTGCTTATGTTCTTACATGCCACGAAGCTTAAAATGCTTGCTATGCAAAGAACATCCGTTATGCGGTTAAAAATTGAAATAGAAAATTGATCGGATAAGTACATGCAAATCCTATTAAAATTTATGTTATACAATCAAGACCAGATGCTATTATGCAGATACTTGAATAATGCTTCTGAAATGGATGATACTTCAGAAAAACAATTATTTGCACGACAGTGCATAACTAAATAGTCATGCAATATGGTTTACGTAACTTATAGACAGTTGAAGTATGGGTGCAGTTGATTACGATTCAAGGAGTATTCACTGTAAATGTGTTGAATATCTTCTCATCACGTCTTTCGTGTTTCGTAGTTACGAGAAATAATTATACATTTTACACAAACCCGTTTGGAATTTTGCCGTTTGTTATTCTAAAATTGTCAAAAAACGACAAATATAGAACTTTCTTTCGTAGCAAGTGCCTAACAGCTAATTTTCTGTTATGTCAAACTTGCTCATACTTAATAATGTAATTTTGTATTATGTAATATCAGTTGACCTAACAAATCATATTACTCTTATACGAGCTATTATTATTCAGCATTTATGCCTATTGTCAGCATTCTGAAGTCAATTGATTTCATAATTATAATTCTGACTGGCCTTTTGATTTTTCCAAGACGTGTTATTATTCGGCTTCTATATTTTCATCCAGTGTGAATATTTTGACATTATACCATCTTAGATATAAAAAAAAATTGAAACGTGATTATGAATTTTTAACACCCGACAAAAGAATTATCCCAAGGGATAATTTTTGTTTGGATAATAATTTTTGGATAGTTAAATTTGCGTAATAATATATGAATAATGCGGTGGAATAATGCTTGACGGCTTTCAGGATTTAAAAAATCAAGTAATAGGTAATACATAGTAGAATATATGAAACTTCCACCAGGTTTACGGTTCATTTAGAACAAGTCAACTTTATATCCACTACGTACAAGTCAAGTGAGATAATACAATACAATCTGTTACTGATGTAATGTGTAATATTCCTGTAGCATTTAACATAACATTCCAAAGATTATTTGGTAAAGTAATACATGAGAAGGTTCGACACCGTTTTATTTAATGAGGTGAGAGTTGTTGGTATTTTTGTGCAAAGGTTTCTAATTTCCAGAAAGTTCGGTTGCATTGAGAGTTAGCTTCGCAGGTTAATATCAAATAGTAATCACTTGCATTTGAAGTACCAGTATCTTCATCACTGTGTTTTGAAGTTGCGTCACTGATTATTTAAGAGAATTAAATAACAAACAAATAATACCAAAAACTTTGCACTGTGAGTGACACACATGGTAATTAATGACCATTTTCATGGTAAATACAGCTTAGTAGAAAAGAAGAAATCTAATGAGATGGCTTTATGAAATGGCTAAAAATCTTTCTTCATCATACTGAATTGCCCTTACTAACAAGACAGTACTGAATTGAAATGCGTATAGATCAATATAATATATCTAAAAATATGTGAGGCGATAAAAATGTTCATTCCATAAGGTTTCAAATTATTATTTACACTTGTTTATACCAGTTCTAGTTTAAAATTTTCAATGGTTTGCTACAAATGCAATAAAGAATGTATATCGCTGGAAGTATACGAACATGCAAGCCTATCACATTTAAGTAACAACACTTCCACGATACTCTATTGTGATAATAGTACATAACGGTAAATCTTAAATAAGCCCCGTTTATTGTCGTGTATGTTAATATGAGATTGGGCGAGCTTCAGTAAACTACATACAAGGCGACAGTAGTACTAGGTAACGTCTTTTAATTTATTGTAGTTGCGGAATCATGATTGCATGCGCACAACAACGCTTTTCGAACCATTGACATCTCACTCTTATTGAAAGTCAAGACTTATAGTCTTTTAACAGACCCTATTAATGACTTTTGCGCAAAACCAATATCGCATGCATTGCAAAATGTCGAACACTTAGGATTTCCAGGTGAAGGAATGAGTGTCAATAAGTTAATGATTTTGTTGACAATTTTGTGGGAAATAATAAAGGCAGAGCCAAATATAAAAGTAAAGATAAAATAAAAGCTTTTACGATGCGAAATACATATGATAATCAAATTGTAATGGAGTAGGTGCAACGAATACTCTGATTATGCAGACCATTGCCAAATATTTCACTACTCTTGAACTGAATAATCAAAACGCCATTGTATCGTTGAGCATGAATTAACAAAGAAATGAGCGTCGATAGGTTGGTTGCAATTCTTAACTATTGCATGTTGTTACTAGATAACCACAAACTGTCAGGTGTTCATAAAATTGCGCGAAAATACACGTTAACTTTTTACAGAATAATTGAATTTTGGGTACAATTTAGAACAAAGGATATGGAGCAGCAACGGATGGCAACAACCACGAAATGCACATTAATTAAGGCACTGCACCAGACAGAATCACCTTTGTATGACAGTACTATTCATTTTAGAATAATGCCAATATTGACTCGCTGCATTAGCCAAATGGATACGCATTCTGTTTCCTACATATAAATGTATTTAATTTATTATAAATCCTTTTGGAGAACATTAGTGGAGGAATGCGTCATATGTAAAGACTATAGTTAAAGCACCATTATATTCAATAAAAGGTTAGGCAGATTGCTGAACATTATCGACATCCTATAGATATTGACAGACAAGTGACAGCATACATATGACAATTCTTAAGAAATTTAATAAAGCAAATTCTAAAAAATATATCTGACATACATAAGTATATCCAACTGCACTTACGCCGCGCAAGTGCGCTCCAACTACTCAGATAAATGTATAGGCGTAACACCTTTATGGCACTTTCCAGACCACTTGCCAATTCATGAAGTAGTAGGTAGTTCAACGTAAAAGTTCTGTGTTATTTGAAAAAGTGTGTTGTTCGAGAATAACATCAATATACGACATAGTCTGTGAGGTCACAACTTATTCAGATGTTGACTGCGATAAGTCCGATAACTTCAGAAAATATTCTGCTGAAACGAGAACTTACCAGTGCCGTTTGAGCAAAGATTTGCCGGAATGCGTTTTTAATTAGTTATTTAGTTAATGTAGCTAACTTACAATAAAAAAAACTAATATCACAAATGCAATACATTCACTTTACCTGCGCCATCATTAAATTTTAGATTAACCCAGTATCAGATTTTGAAATAATCTGTTCAACATGTTATTTCCTTGCTTACTGTTATAAATGTAGTCATCGTGTAAATATGGCATTCTACATTATATAATTTAATTCGGGTTAACTTGGGCTATCTCTTAGTACTCTTCAAACTTTCATTGCAAACGGAATTTTAAATGCTAAAGACTTTCCAGTTTCTTGTTTTTACACGATGTTCAGAGATTTAGTGAAGTGCGTAGGTTCGGGAAGAGAATAATAAGAAGGTGAAAAAGTATCATTTCGAGCATTCGGTTGCATTTATTTTAAAACCTTTTCGTACAATTGGTGGAGGAGATCACCGTTAGCAATATTTTACGTAAACCTAGAAGCCCATAATGCCGTACGCCATGCAGTAATATCTACTAACTGTGTATATGCATACCCATCATATCCGTCTTGACAGATGGAATACGTATAGAAATTTGAATATATAGAATTCTGTTAAATAAAATATGAATTGAAATACACCCATTTTAAAACTATGGTTTATTTATTATTCCACGTGCATGCCGAGATGATAAAGTACATAGCTAGCATAGAAACTATATTCCTTTCCTAATCTTTTTCTTGTCGTGTATGTGCAATGATCATTTAAAATGCTCCGCGTTCTGCCTCCGAAAGCCGTATTCTCAGATTAAATTGATTTCATTTTAATTTTTTTTGCCGTAGAGTTAGAGTTTGGGAGCGATTTTTTATCACATTCTAAGTTGGTTACAAGTTTTAAATTTGAATTATAAAGATCGAATGGCCAAGAAAATTTAATATAAATTTAAATAAACCCACTTTTATTTTACATCCACAATTTTTATTTTATTTTATTCGAAAAGTTCTAGCTTTTATCCATCTGCTTGATAGATATGGACATGCTTAGTAAAATATTCTGAATAATTAATGACATTAACCTAACCGTTTTTATCTCATTTTTCTTCTTTTTGCTCCAGAATATTCACCAAAAAAAATTTATAATCTATTTCATTTAGATGATGCACGAAGAAAAGTGTATATTCCGCTCGAGTGGTAGCAACTGCGCATAATGTCAGTATAATATATGTAATATAGATTCATGTATTATCCTGCAAAGAAAGCTCAGTAAGATTTCGATAGGACTCGGGAACGGAGCACAACCTGACATCATTTCCTGATAACATATACCAATTCACAAATCCAATACTTCTGATATTTCTGGTACAATTAAAAATGACGCTTGGACAATTTGAGGAACTAGCCTTTCGATATCACTCACTCTTCTTCACTTACATGGATCCGGTTTCCCCGTTTCCCATTTACTGGGACTACGAAAACTGCAAAATAAAAGTTCGCACGTCCAAACGTGTCATGATTCCGTACGTCTCAATTCTCCTACACGCTTGGCTTTTCGCATGGATAAATTTTCTGCTCGTGTTGGAATATGGCTATCGAAAACATCGGGAAAATTTCACTGTTGGCAACATTGCAATACTTCTAGTTGTCTGGTCAATCATGGTCGCTCTTGTAGCTGTCACCTATATTGCATTTATGGGAACGATCGCCTTAGAGTCAGCTTTCAACGAACTTTTGGAAACTGCGGATACAATTGAAAGAGGTAGAAAAAAGATATATAAATATTTACCCATTGCATACTCCTCTTGAAATGAAATTTCGAATTTTTTGATTTTCCAGAGTATCCCTCTAGGACACTTCGAGCAAACGCATGGACAAACTTCGACCTGAGCATAATGTTACCATTGGCTATAATCCCGGCCGCAGGCATGTGCCCATTTGTGGTCGTTGGAATCTCATATTTGTCACTTTTGTGGAATTCTCCAGGACCGGATCCTTTGCATGCTGCTGCATGTACATAATACTTGAAAGAGCGCGTAAAATAATGACAATACTGTCAAGTCGAGTAAGGGACTTTCCAGGCTTTTGCTCATATTACGTGCAGTGCTCTCTTTTGGTAAGAAAAGTCGAAACCTTGTTGCACGCATTCATATATGTCGTTATGAGTATTGGGTTTTGGGAGTTTGTTACCCTTTTCTGGGTGTGCGTAAGATGTAGCCCTCAAAGTATTACTTTTCCCACATGCTTGGTGTTTTTTGTGGGGCTTTTGTTCATTATCGCATTGCACGTTGTGGGAGTACCTTTGATTTGTATGGACGTGGAAATGGCAGCTCATGTTGTTAAAGTGCATCAATTAAGGACGAAATTTGGGTACTTGAGACTTAGGACAAGGGTGAAGAAATGTTGGCTTTTGAGGGCTGCTGCGACTCAACCGGTTCGGTTAAAATATGGACCGTTTTGGTATCTTGGGGAAGAGTTTGTAGCCGAGTATACGTAGCTACTTATGCTGCGATGCTTTGACGCAATATTGATAATTAGATAAGGGTAAACATTATAGCCACCTAGGCCGAGTATATCTCTAATCGCCCTTTGCTTCTTGCAACCTTTCTTCTCTCATTCAAGTTTTATCTATTGTTTATCATAAACAGTTGCCACCAAATAAAATCACTTCAAACCGCGGCTAAAATGTATTTATCTTTTCCTCTTTATAACGGATGTTTTTCTTCCAGCTTGGCAGAAACAAGTAAGAAGTTAAACTAATATACTGTGTACACTCAAAACCTATTATGATATATAAATATCGGACCCCATAAATATACTAATCGGCGTTTAGGGATGACAATTGTGAGATTATAGACTGCTAGAATAGGGTTCTCAATTCGTCAAAATGCACGGACAATTTGAGTAGTGTTGCGGATAATAAAACAATGTGACTATAATTTAATTGCCTCGTAACAGTAAGCTTTCCAACTCTCTGATTCCAGATTGTCCTGCATACCAACGTGTCCATTTATAAATAATTACGCTTTTTGAGCGATCGCTAAATATCAAATAATTTGATTTGACCACGACTACATAATATAACTTGAATATTAAGGCTGCTTAAATACTTAACGGTTTAAAATTACGTCAGTAGAGTCATGGCAAAATAATCATTTTTATATGAAACTATCGTAAATCAATTAGGTCGCAAAGCGGTTATATTGTTCGAAGTTTTTAAGTTCGACGCCGTCATGCATAATATGAAGAACGGGAAGCTAATTTTAAGTCCAGGTTGAAGGTCGGGCTTATGCTGTTGGTGTTGATAGTGTTATAGTTTAAGACTATGTAATAATTGTATATACAAAGGCAGCTTAATAAATTGATGGGTATCGCATTGCTCGAAAAGTGCAAGTATAATTAACATTACGATTTCAGGGTTAATTCTAATAAAACCACTAATTGCGAATCGGAACACAAAATGCAATAATTCCGGAAATGGGTGAGATCACAAAGCATCAGTCACGCAAGGATAATAAGGCAGTAATGTTATTCTCAAAATGTATGTGAGCTTTCTTTTTCTCTACTATAAACATTGCTCATAAAACCTTGAAACAAAATGGTGAACCGGATACTCCAAATGTTCTTATCGACTTATCAAGCTGTAAATTGGGAAAATGTCAAGTCTTCAAAGTAAATTAAATATAGATTTAAATACATTACGCTATATGGAGCTTCACATTGACGGGTTGATTGTTGTTAGTTCCCCAGATACACGGTGCTTTGGCGTTATACAGGTGTCTTTGGCCAGTTCGGAGTTGCAATTAGTCGAACTTGTATTGAAGAACATGAATTCTTATGTATGACCAAATTTAATAATGTTTACACAACTTAACAGCATTAGGTTCAGTTAAGACACTCTTTAATTTTCTTGTCATCCTAAGCCTGATCAGGCCAACCATTCCTACAGTCAGGAGTCTAGAATCTATTTAGTTTCAATGAGACAAGATTAACTTAACATTGTATCTATCTTCACTTCTAAAGCTACATTTTAAGACGCTGATTAATTCCCAGGAACAATTCATTTACTAGTTTTATACCTTGGGGTTATTTTGCAACAAACTAACACGACAATCAAATACGAACCAACGCTATGAAAAACCTGTACAGAGGAATATGTTATATCTGTTAGTTATCAGAGATCAGGCGTGAAATCAATTCAGTTTCCTAGTCACGATTTTTCAGTGAAAATAGCATTACATTCGCCCTCAAATGTAGGTATTCGGCTAACCTACAGTATATATGGAACAGTTGACTCTGCCGATATAATTATATCAACATAAAAATATATCCAGTAGCCCTATTATTAGTACATATACCTATGTCAGATGGAAAACCGTAATATAAAGACTTGCTCTATAAAAGCCACCCTGAGAATATAAAGTAAATATTCGATTTAGTCCTCAGAAGCAGTGTCTTTTGCCCAAGGGGTCATATAACCTGAACCCTTTGGATGATATTCGGTGATTCCACAGTCTATATAATATAATATAAGCAATTCAAATACAACTCGTTGTAGAAATAACAAAACAAATGGATAACTGATTTCTGGTTGACGTTTAGGTAATTTAACTTGTGCTCTTTGATAATTTAATTCTTTTACAATAACTTTTACGAAGCGTTGTTCCAGCCAATCACATAATGAATTGTATACAATCATCCAATTGGGTTTTTTAATTAACAAAAGTAATCAACGTACGAGAAACTGAAATCAATGTTTATAATGAACAGCAAGATTAAGATCACGCGTTCTGGGCGCTCACTCAGTCTTCGTGATTTGTACTGACCACACCTGCACAATGTAATTTGAATATTGAGATAGATTGAATTTTCTCGCGTTTCAACTGTGTTAATGGAGTCGTGGAAAAACAATCACTTTGACATCAAATTAATGTGGATATGATACCTGGCACAAAGCTCACATTATTCCTTGTGTTTGTGTCCGACGCCGTCCTGTTTGCTATGAACAATGTCGATCTAATTTGAAGCGTAGGTCATTTTTGTGATACGCATGGTGTTGTTTGTTTGGGGTTTTATCTATTTAATTGTCAGAAAAAGCAAAATGGTGGAAGAGAAGATCACATTTACAACTTTGTAATAGTTTCAATTTTATGGTACACACTTCTTATTGTTAAATACCAACTCAGGATCAGTAGTTGCATTAATATTGCCCTCAAATTCAACTCATCATCCCTACTACCTAATCTAAACATATTTTTCAAACATTTAAGTTATAACATTTAAATACTAGTGACACAATTTTACCCAACACCACTAATGTCTTGTTTTTCTTAAATGCATAACTTCTGACAATGGTTGAGTTTAGCTGCAATCAGCCAAGTACAGTTTAATCAGAGTGATTGTAGGAACGATTATGGCACTTATACCATACTATCAACCCATCATTTTTACTTCTCCAAAATATATATCTGTTAGTATTGATTTATCTGAAATATACAACTGAATTAAATACGCAAATGAAAGTAGTACTGAAAAACGACAAAATATATAATTTGTTAAATAATTTGCAGTTTCCTCTTATATCAGTTGGTGAACACTACAGCCGAAAGTTCCGCTACAACAGGCGATGGTGTACATATTAAAATTGTTTGTAATATTTTTAATATTCATTTATGTTTATCGTGACTTAAACTAAACTGTAAATAATATGGCTCAGAATTATATATTCAAAACTGTTTGGATGCATAAATACTTTCGGTAGAACGATGTTGATTACTTTGATTTACTGGGAAAATTTGCAGAACGGTAGACAATACATAATTAGATTGATTTAAAATTTGAAGATTGGTCTCATTCGTAAATGATATACATACCTCCTATTAGGACAAATAAAACTTCCTCTTTGAGACTTGACGGGCGGATGTCAGTGATAATTCTGTATGCAAGACGTTCACAACGAATTGAACGAACGAACTGAATCGACTTTTTCCAATTGTAACCGTAAATACTGCACTTTTATTTAGATTACACTAACTTCATGGCTAAAGGTTAACACCATGTACCATGCATCCTGAAGATTCGTAACATTTATCTGACTCAACTATCGTAACACGTGTGGGGTGGATCAAAAATCCGGAAGTCCAAAAATCCGGGATTTCAAATATCCGGATAACCAAAAATCCGGAAAGCCAAAAATCCGGAATGCAATAATCCGGAAGTCCAAAAATCCGGAAAACTATTGAAGAGAAATCAAAGAGAGACTAGTTTAAATTAAGTCAGGTTCGGTTAGGTTAGGTTCGGTTAGGTTGGTTTAGATTAGGATAATCGAACTAGGTATAATTGAATCAAAAATATATGTGTTTACCAATTTTCTGAGTTACCGATTTTTGAATTTCCGGATTTTTGTTTTTTCGGATTTTTGGACTTCCTGATATTTGGATTTCCGGATATTTGGATTTCCGGATTTTTGACATAAACCGTTGTTACATTGAAACTGCTAGTAAAAGAAGGATAATTAACTTACGTACCGTAGAATACAAATTTTCGACTAGGAGCACTTACATTAAGCATTGTATTATAACCACAAAATTTAGACGACGACTCGTTTGACTTTATAGAATGTAGCAAAATTTAAACTTTCATTTGGTGTGGTTCTAAGAGAATACATTTTATATGCCAAGAAAAAGAAAAAATTTAAGTTGGTGATTAATATTTGTTCACAGTAGTGAAAAGGCAATTATGAGACCTGATAAAACTGCAATGGGCATTGATGATGATTTTGCTTAATAAATTTTAACGGGGCAGCGTTAAAATATTAACGGCAAGAGGCTTGAGACCTTGGGATCTATGTCTGTAGTCTATGTTCGCATTACTACTCAAACGACACATTTGAGAATCGTCGTTATGTCGAGACAGATCTTGTGTGCATTAGTGATTTACGGCGTATACACAATTATAAGGCATGGTTATACAATCAGCCGTATTTTAATCCATCAAGATTTGCACTCTAATTATACTTCTCGGTGGAGCAATAGAAGAATTAATGGTGCGCTTAAGTTTGTGTCCACGTCTAAACTTTAATTTTTTCAATGCCGTCCATAGTGTCCTAATTCTGATTTCGGTATAGTCAGTATTTCCCAGACAAGTTTCTACGCATGAGAGTATGGCTTCAAATACTCGGTTAATGGTTTTCGTCTCTAGAAGAAACACAAAACTACTCCATGAAATCATTGCACTTATCAAACACAAAACCGTTGCAAACTTGTCAAAATCAATTTCGTCTCTGTCAATAATGTCGGACACGCTAACTTGAGGTGACATCAGTTGCTGTTTTTGTTGACGCCACCTTACCGCTGACAGATCCCAATGCTCCCTAAGCCCACTTTCAACAATTCCTGAAAACGTCCCCGTTAGCCAGTCTCGGTTCGTCGTGTGAGCCTGGAAATATACCAGCCTATGCGAAAAAAATCACTGGAATTTTCAAGAGATTAAACCTTCCATAAACTGTTTCATTGCGGGCTATCAATTTCTCCACTTCACCATCAAGTTCCATCTGTTTCATCTCCCCAATTCAGCAAACGCAATGTCTTGATAGGTACAGTTGATCCTAGTATTTAGTAGTCCGTAAATATTTTCCAATTTAAAATCGAATCCAAACACTTTACGCGTGTCATCATTATCATATTCCTATCGTATCTTGTATCCACTGACCAGCGCATCTTCAATAGCCTTGAACGTGATTAGGGGTTCAGGTCTTGAGAGTATGCTTGTTATTCCGCTCTAATATATGTAAGCCGTTACTGTAAAGAAGCCGTTATTGCTGACCCTAATCACATATTCTTGTAAGGATCCTTAATATTCATTTAGTCTGTAGGCACCAAATAGCAAACAACAAAATAGTATATTATTCATGAATTCAAGTGCATTTACTTAATCTCTATACAAATACTCAACTTTAATTTTGTACTGCTTTTCAAGAAATAGGGTAAATTGTAAGTTAATTTCATTGAGCTTCAATTTTTTAACCTGCTGTAAGTCAACGCCGATATGATTAGCAGGTTGGTCAGACGTATTATTGAAGTGCGCAGATCCGAGAAGAAGCCCACCACGCAAACGTAATTATTTGTAGTTGTCCTTAAATTAATGTAATATCATTTGATATATATACTAGTGGAGAAAAGAACAGGAATTAATATTACACATAAAAAGTAGTTGTTCATTCATGCCACTACATATGTAGTAGTAGTACGTTCAAAGTATGGATAATATACATGTACATCTCTGTCACGAGAGCTGGAAAAGTTCAAAATTGTCCATTTTAACAACTGAAATAAATAAATTATAAATTTAAAAAAACCCGCGATTAAAGTACGGCTTATTGCAGTCCACGTATGCATGTACATCTCAAGAAATTAGACAAGATGTACATGGTTTGTGTCTCAGCACGGAAACGAGCGCTCTTTACTTTAATTTGACAAGAGGTATCTGAAATATTCATTTCACAAATTACACCGCCAAAACTTGGAACTTGGTACGTTATAGGAGAAAGTGAATTACTTCAATTTATACCTACTTTGATTAGAAACTACATTTTTGAATAATTCAAATTTTAAACTTTGGGCCACCTTAATGTTACAAAAATGATCTAATTCACTTTGATACATGTTACATTACACACATTTCTGTGTATATTATACCTGGAATTAGATTGCATTTGAGTAAGCTACATTTCAGTGGTTCAAGAGATTTACTGAATTACTATTAGATGTGATGCTCCAAAAACAAGGTAACGAGCGACCGAAAAGAAATTTGATTTGGTTACATACGTTGGTGGATGGTACTGCACAAAACACTAGTTTAGTTGTGTTTTAACTGTCCGAGAAACTGTATTTCGTTTCGAATAGATTATTTACAATACATTAAAAACTACCAAATGCATAAACGACTGTACTAACTAACTTGGCTTCCCTATATGTTGATAGTTGCCAACAATATTGCTGCAACAACATTAAGCTCACAAATGTAAAAAGCCAGCATATTCCTCGTTGGCACTGGCTTCGACTGGAATTATTTCTTATGCACATAAGAATGACGTCCAGCGGAAACCAATTTAGTTAATTAAGCCGATGACGCCAGAAGCTGCTACCTCTCCGGAGTAGGCTAGTCGGTTCTACCACTCTACCGCTTATTATTCTTTTGGTTATGCTCAATCACATTCATCCATAATTAACGATTATTGTAAGCAGTGTAAATGTCATGCCACGAAAGGAGTCTTTCTGGTTTTGCCCGTCGCGATGTCTCCAAATAATATTTGTTAAATTCTATCAGGAGAATAGTCAGTAAATTTCAATCTCGAGACACCAGTCTTTAAGACATGAAACCTTACTTGTTGGTGTCATCAGTCCGCTGTGGAAATACATATGAATACGCAAGCGATGGTTTTAGTGATAGCCTGAACCGCTACGTCACAATATCCACTTTTAAGTTGTGGCTGATCAATCTTTGATATTTTGAAATGAGCGCAACGGTGATAAAATATTACTTGCAGGAAGATGCCTTGCCTGAAATTACATAATAATTGGACGAAAGACGGAGAGATGCTTACTTGTCCCGGACCTGTTTTGACCAGGTTGACATTGTTTCCGTCGTCCAAATGAATCTATTCGACTAATGCATTTTTGCACACATAGCATTATAGCAGTTTACACTAAAATGTGTGCATACCAATAAAATCATCTAACTTCTCATATGCCAGAAAATGGTGCCCTCTTTGAAAGTTTTATTAGCTTTTCTCATGCCATGTTTGGAATAATCTCTTAATCTAATGTGAACTCAGTCCCCATGAACATATTTTTTTATTTCGAATGGCGGATAAATGCAGCAAATTACATAGGAACTCAAGGCACAAATTGAATAACAGGACATTAAGTAAATTTAAAGCATACAAGCGTAAAGATATTCCAATTTCACTCCACATGCCAATTGGTCAACTTGTAGCCGTTTCCGCAAAATAAATACTCAGAACGAACTACATGATCCCGTCCCATCGTTTTACCCATGTGTGTAATTTTGAAACTAGTTCTTCGTGTAATGGCTGACGGCCATAATTGTTCATAAAAATATGTTTTCCTTAATCACCTTGAATATAATTGTTGCGATTCGGTGACCCAACACTGCCTTTAGCAGCATCTGTGTCATAACCGTTACCAGGTTTTTGACAACATTGTGCTAGGAGTTGAATGTTGGAGTTTTTGTAATTTTTAAGCTAATTTTGTAAGAGACATCCTTCTTGACAGTATAAATGCGCTGAGTTGTATATGGGTTGAAACTGATTAGAAAAATCCATCTCCCTGTTTATAGTAAACAATGGCTAAAATGTTCTTCGTTTTCCCGTCAAGTTTTTGTGACGAAATATGACATATATATTCAGCCTTACGCTGACAACTCTCAGATTTCTAGCTGTGAGCAGTGCTATTCATAATAAAACTGTACACAGAAAGCCAGGTAAACTACCTGTGGGTTTCATCTGGACTATTATTGAGTAGGTTTCATCTCATGTTAATGATCGGCAAACAATATACTATGTACGTTTACGTTTTTTACATACGTTTTTACGTATCGAACACGATTAGTTATGTGTCCGGTAATAACGTTGAATAATTAAGGTTATTAAGCTTATGACAGCAACGTACATTTTTAACATTGACGTTACCAAATAGGCAATCAGATAGAATCGTCCCAGAGTTAAAACCAATATTAGCAATATTACCAATGTATTAATAAAATTAATATTACGTCGTTAATTTCAAAAATTATGGATACTATCAGAGCCTGAAAATAAGAGCTGACTTTGCTGCCTGTATGTATAATATGAGCATAGCCCATACATTTATTTAAATTTTAAAAATACGTTATTATGATTTCTTATAAATAGAAAGCAATTTCTGCAAAATTTAATCCGTTCTACAAGTTCGTGTTTTCCACCCAATTCCATCGACAAAAAGTTTAAAAATAATGCCCAGTATCGACTTTCAATAGTAAGCCTCTTCTCCTCGCAAGGAAAGCTGTAAGGAGTTCTCCTTGGTTTCCTAAAGAACTGCATTTTTGAACTATTTTCTACCAAACTACAGGAATTGAAATTTACTGTCAAACTTGCCTCAATAGAAAATCGTTAGCTGTTATCAATACTTGTACTCATTAAAAGCTGAATATACATATTTTCTTCCGAGAAGCCCATCAGTGAGCCAACTTGGAGAAACAATTGTCATCATGGCGACGCCATTAATGTGGAAGTCGTGGGAGTTTCAAAACAGGATTTACGGGAAATGTATTTACCGGCATGTCCTCTCCATGGACATTTCCCAAGAACGATTCGAGTTGGAAAAGAAATTGAAAAATCGGATCCCGTTTTACATTTCGTTTGGCCCAATTTGTGCTCACATCCTAGTACCTCTGTACAGTGTCTTGAAGTATATAATTTTCAAATCTTCTAACTCCGAGTCAATCGCAATAGTTTTGCTCAACTTTTTCATACTCTGCTTAGCTACTCTAATCACTGGTCTCAACCTCGTCATCATTTTCCAAGGAGACGAACTGAATACAGAGCTTTTAAATTATTTAACTCAATTTGATCGATCCGTAAGAAACGACAATCGTCCCAAAGGATATTCACGTGGCCTGTCATTCAGAAAACTATTGCAAAGGGGTAATTTGCTTTGTGCAAATACAACAAAACTTTTAACATTTCATCAGATTAAAAAATATATATAACTAATCCTTAATTTCCATTTCTAGAATTTATACGTATTTTGCGCAGAGACAAAAATGCAGATATACTCGGACTGGTTATGGTTATGATTGTGGTCATACTTTTCATTGTGGGAATGTCATTAGCAAGTGCTCTAGTCCTCGCCGATCTGGACCCATTGCGATATATTACAAACAAGTTAATAGGCTCAACAACTCTAGTCACTAAAAGCCTCAATATTTCATGCAGACTTATTCTCGGGAGCTGGGTTGCGATGGAGTCATGTCGGTCGTTGTCAATACCGTTTCTACAGTCCTTGCCATTAGCTCACACTGTGTACAAATGTCTGCAAGCCTTTTCCAGAATGTCGCCAAATATGTACGTCGTAAATCATTACATACAGTTGCGATGCATCTGTCAGATTGGGTTGGCCGGTGTCAGAAATTTCGCAGCTTTGTTGATGGGCGTTGGGTTTGTCATCGGCGTTATCGTTACTTGGGTTATTGTTTCGGGGTGGAAATTCTTCCCGATGTTGGTTCATATGGCTGTGTGTCTGATTGGCGCGGTGACCTACATGGTGCTATTACTAACCCTTCCTTTGGCTTGTCTCTGCCACACGTATAGCAAAAACTTGCTGAGTTCAAAGTGGTCAAAATGCTCGTATGGGTACTGGGAAACGGTGTTGAAAACTGGGTGCATTAGTCGTCATCGGGAATACAAGATGTGGAAACGAACGGAGGATGCTCAAGCTCCAATCTCGTTTCGTTATGGGTCGGCATTATTTGACGAGGAAACGACAATAAACTTTTGTCGTAACATTATGGATCATGCCATAAATATTATTCTTCTCTTCAAGTAGATATTGCATTTATTATTTGCATTGTCAAGTTTGTGTACTGCTGTATTCTCGATGAGCATTTCTCGCTAAGGAACATAATTTGAAATGCCAAACGGTTGTCATGTTATATGACATTATCGTAGCACGTGTATCGATTGGAAAAACCGCTTAAATTATGCATATTGTTTAATTTAAAATCTACTTTCACTTGACTATATACGTATACGTAACTGGAATACCTATTCCGTAAAGGCCATTTTACATGATGGATAGTTATATAATATTCATAAATAGATAGATAAATAAAATAGTATTTGACGCCAATTTGGGCAAAATGTTTCTACTAGTATTCGGAAAAGGTTTTTAACACATAATTGATTTGTCGCTGCCTGCTATATATGATATACGTAAACGCTTTCCTTTCGTTATGGATCGGCGCTAATTGACACAGAAACGAGAATAAATTTACTCGAAACATTATGGGGAATAACATAAATACAGGTATTATTCATCTGATTAAATGGTTTGTAGTGTATTTACATGTCGTTGATGCTGTGTCATACATGGTGATATTTGTAACCCTTCCCTATGTCGCACGTATAGTCAAAAATGCTCTCATCAATTGATGTGGTCAAAATGGCCTTGTGAATATGGGAAGTTGTCCAGAAGCCATATTTATTCTCGATAGTTGACGAAGGTGTCACATTAAACATTTGTCGGAATATTGTATAGAATGCCATAAATAAAATTCGCCTATTCGAATAAACGCTTTATATAAATATGATGTTGTAATTCGTTCCTGTGCGATAATTGTATTCCATATTCCACTTGAGTCTTGAACAAAACCCGTGTTAAGAAATAAAATTAATGTGCTGAAATTGGATTGGGAATTTAATATGATATGTAATAGCATCGCGAGATGAAACACGATATCGAGCATACTGGTGATCATTGGAGTTTACATTTTCCTTTTCTGTAGACTACTTGACAAACAATCGAACGAATTATTCATAAAAATGCATCCCAAATGGGATTAGGCAAAAAGTAATAGTAGGGGATTTTCGAGTAATCGCATGACCAAGCACACCGATAATGGTTCATTGCGAGGTCATTTTTATGTAAATGGAAATTAATTTAATACCATTTGAAGGGAAATGTCGACCGGGTTTTCATTTAAAATTTAAGCGTGCCATTGTGGAATTCTTTTCCCTGTCCAGTGATTTCGGAATTGACTCGAAAATTGTCAAAATTTGCAGTAATCAATACGGCCACTCCCATTTAAATTGAATAATCTGTGTTCACGTTGCTATGTAATATCCATATGGAGCACATTTCAGATTGGATATTCCGTTTCACTTTTTCCAGAAACGATTGGCAATAGAACTATAAGAACTAGGACGGGTGTAAACCCGAATTAAAAAACTACCGGAAGCGTGTTGTGTGTGAAATTGAGAGATTTGACACCTCATTCAAGTTTCCAAACACTACTCTTGAATTTTCAAATCAATTTCCGAAATAATATATTTTGACCCTTTTGTGACCCTGTGACCCGTGAGGGTTATGGAGCCACCACTCCGACAGTTGGTCGAATCCTTGGTGTCAAAATGATCAGCTTAAAATTCTCTGTCAGATAAGCGAATAAAGTATTTTTGCCCATAAAGAAGCATGGGGGACCTTACCCCCACCATTCCCCCGGGGGTGGGGCCTGGAACCCCAAAATCAATACCGAATTTTTGAATGACCTGAGGTACCTCTATGCCAAGTTTGGACCAAATCGGTCAACGTGGAGGAAAGTTATAGTGTTTACAGACACACAGATTAACAGACACACAGACACACAGACACACAGACAGACAAACAGAACAATCGCAATAACTACCTATATAAGCATTTCATGCTTCCGGTAGTTAATAAATGGACAATATCCTGTGAACACCGTCATTACATGCCCCATTTTCTAAAACGTTGCAATTTTGCTTTTATAATTTCATGTTCCGAAACTCAAAAAACAATCTGAATAATTGGATTCTGTTACAGAATTTTGTATACACTTCCCGACCATTACATTATTATTCTCAGATATGATAGCTGGAGAGAAATAAATGTACATTTACTTGTATAAAATTCAGCACCTGTAATTTAGTTAAACTATCCATGGTTGTGTCAGTATAAGTATTGGTCAAAGTGGCGTCACACGGACCGCTTGTACAACTTCTCCACAAATTGCTTTGCAGCGCTGCAAATAAGACTTTGCAATAAGACGCTGTAGGTAAACCCTTAACATTTTTCAACATGACGTAGCATATTCCTCCAACAGCATGGCAACGACGCTAATGTGGAAAGCCTATCAGTTACAAAATGCTCTGTACGACAGGTACATTTACTGCCATCCATTCTCAATGGACATTTCCCAGGAATGTTTCAAGTTGGAGCCACGTTGGCACAAATTGCTTCCGTTTTATTTTTCCATTTTACCAATCACTGCGCACATATTCATTCCCTTGTATGCTGTCTTGAAGTATACTCTGCACAGATCTGCCGCCAACTCGGAGTCATTACATTTTGTTCTACTCAACTGTTTCATCTTGTGCCTAGCTATACTGGTGACCGGAATCATCGTGCTCACGTTGATGCAAGGAGAGGAACTATTTCTGGAGCTTTTCAACACTCTCCATCGATTTGACCGAAGCGTAAGAAATGACAATCGTCCTGTGGGATATTTCCGTCATGTTTCCGCCAGCACGCTGCTGAAACGAGGTATAGAATTGTTTCATCTTAAGCTGTTATGTGTACCAATTATATCCTGTACTATACGGATTGCTGTATTTGAATCGTTTGCCTGCATTTCCAGACGTTTTTCCCATTTTGCGTAACGATGGAAACGCAGATATTATGGGCATGGTTATGATATGCTTGGTGATATTCTTGTTTTCTTTGGGATTGCTGTTGGGAGCCGCCTGCGTGCTTGCTAACATGGACCCGTTGAGATATGTGATCAACAATTTAATCACCTCTAAAGGCACCAACATTGCCAGCAGACTTGTAATTGCCACATGGACTGTTGTAGAGTCTTGCCGGTCCATTAGCATTATGTTCTTACCATCTGTTTCTTTCAGTCACATAATTTTCAACTGTCTCAATATCTGCGCTAGAATGTCCCCAGATGCGAAGTCCCTAACCAAATACGTACAACTCCGCTGTGTGTGTCAGATTGGAATGGCTCCCATAAGAACTTTAGCTGCGCTGCTTATGGGCATTGGGTTTGTCATCGGCGTTCTCAACACTTGGGTGATCATTTCGGGCTGGAAGATCTTCCCTTTTGTTTTCTATCTGGTTTTGTGCATGATTGGAGCGGTGGCCTATATGGTAATACTGCTTACCCTTCCGTTGGCTTGTCTGTGCCATACTTGGAGCAAGTGTTTGCTTAGAGAAAAGTGGGGAAAATGCTCGTATGGTCATTGGGAAAATGTGCTGAAAACTAAATGTATTTCTGGTAGTGTGGAATACAAGATTTGGAAAAAGAGCGTCGATGCTCAAGCTCCAATATCCTTTCGTTATGGATCCGCACTCTTTGACGAAAAGACTACTGTCAACTTCTGCGAGAATATTATTTTGAATGCCATTAATGTTGTGCTTCTATTCAACTAGTTGCATTCGAGATATAACCTAACAGTTTTTTTTGGATAAATCAGCGCGAACGAAAGAAAGCTATTAATATCGTAGCGTCACATATTCACAATACAAAATCATTCCCACTAGGCATTTGCTGTAAAACAACCGTGCATCTGTATCGCATCATATTTTGGCATTATCTTATGCTTCATATCCAACCTATAAAACTTTATTTTTATCTTTATTAACGAACTGATTACATTCCCATTCGTTTTGGGAATGTCAGCAGGATTTGCACTTGAGATCCTCGAGATTTCGGATGAAGAGTTTGATTCCGACAACAAACATGTTCGAAATATTATTGTTGCTTGCAGATTTGGTTTAAACAGGATTAAGGTTTTGTTTTTGCAATTGGGACATATCGAACGTTCAGGTAGATGTTCTTGCCAGTCGTTTCACTCTTTAACATAATCTACAAATGTAACAATAAATTTACGGCACTGTCACCAAATATGAGTTCCATAAACTTTTATATACAGATGCGCTGTTGCATTGTTGACAAGCGTTGGATGGGTCATGAGCGTCGTGATTGTAGTTGCCTGGGTGATCATTTCTGGATGGAGAATTGCAATTGTTATACTGTATCTCGACTCGAGAATAGAAGCGGCTGCGACGATTACAATATTGTGCCATCGCTACACCTACAAAAAAACACTGCTGACGTTGAATCCGTCAAATAGCTCTTAAGGCATATGGCGCTGATTACGAAACATATTTTTCGTCATATTCTTGTTATTGAAAGTCCGTCCAGTGATCGACGCTGACGTATGAATGTTTGCCCGCTAACCTACTATTGAAGTTTACCCAAGACTCTCATAACATCCACGCATGTTTGTTTACATGTCCATTTGCCGTCAATGTTTTAGTCGAATATGTCTGGCTGGCGTGTTTTAAATGTTTGGTTAGGCGAATTGGTTGATTACATGACACGAAATCCGACGGGGGGAAATCCTCGGACAGGAAATCCCCGACAGGAAATACTACGTCATGTAATCCTCGGACAGGTAATCCTCGTGTGCGACATGAAATCCTAGCAATAAATTCATTGACCTAAATGCAAATTTCGCACTGCGCATAGAAGCGACGAATTTGAACAGTTAAAACCTGCATTTAGCTAGTAAACACAGAACAACAACAACAAACGCAGTAAGTTTCCAGTGCATCGCTGACAGGTGTAAGTAGATAGAACAAACTGCGAAACATTTACAATGGTGTATGCGAAGAGGTCAAATGAGTAGTTGAGCCTGCATATATAATGTGCTTCTTTGAGCATGTCAAGTTGACTACACAGTGTAATATACACTTCAGAATGTTGCCGCTTTTTTGCATATACCAAGTAACCATTTATAAGAATGGGAAACACGGGACATGTTGCACAACAATCATATTTTTAACAATTTTTTTTAAACAACGCATTCTTTTTATCCATCACACAGCACACCAGGTAGGGCAAAGAAGGTAGAGAAAAGTGGAACAAGTGATCAAAAATAATTTTTCTTCAAGAAGATGATTATCTAAAATGCGACTATACTATGCAAATCACAACGTTGCTGGCTATCAATGATTATGCTTAAAATTGCTAATTTGTAAATTTTATATGCACGCTGGACTCTTCCACAGTGGTGAAATTTCTCTGCTTCCGTGAATTTTCATCATGTCCAAAAATTCAACTCACATCTCAACTCAACTTTCAACCAAACCAAAATCTATAAAAGCAAATTATTTTTTCTTCCTTCCGACATTCTTCATTTGGCGTTCCTAACGATTGATTTTCACGACGACATAACGTCGTAGTAGGATTATATGTCGTAGTATTACCTGTCCGAGGATTATATGTCGTGGTATTTCCTGTCGGGGATTTCCTGTCCGAGGATTTCCCCCCGTCGGATTTGGCGTCGTGTACCCAATTGGTTACATATGCTCAAATTACTGTTGATGAGGATGCCAGAAATACGAGGCGAATATCGATTGAGTGTCTAGTAGAGTGGGCTGAAACCGTTCCGAAGTTATATAAAACGTCGTAACATCAGTTATTATTGGTAACACAAATTGTCATAACAAATTATTGCATTTCGGGCGAGATACTGTAATGGCGTTGCGGCCGTTTATATTAATATATAATAATACAGTCTTGTTTCAATTTAAGACACAACCTACTAAAATCCATTGTCGAATAAATTATGCACTGTTCGCAGAAAATAAATGCTCGTGTTTATCCTTGCATTGTAGCGGCATTGAAGTCAAATACTGATACAAATATTTGTATATAATGCGAGCAACAAGCTGTCATTTATATCTGAATATTCTAAGTAATTAATAGTTATATTAATGTCCAGCTACATAATTAATGTATACACGGTGTTGACAATGAGTATGGAAAAAGCATTACAAACTGTGATTGAAAGGACATCTACGTGAGCACGTCAACATTTTAATAAATTATGGTGGAACTGAATTTTTAAAATGCACATTGTGTCATTTGCGCTCACATACTGCTACTCGGGTGTATTAATAAGCAAAACATCATTCGATTGTGGTTGACAGGAATATCCAATTAATGAATAATATCTGCCTTTTTACGACATGTAAAATGTTGGCTGTAAGCCGCTAAAGTCGTTAGTCAAATGAAAAAAAACTATTTTTTCTATTTCTCTTGAAAGAAGTTTTCAAATTCGTAGATATTACGTTGACAATTAGAACATAATAATAATTAAATTTGCACAATAGCTTTAATAGATACTTTTCATTAAATCGAACATGCTAAAATGCATTTTATCATACTATTTCACACATGATCACAGTTTGTGAATACTCTAAAGAAGCAACAGAGAGACAGTTTGACTCATGTTAAAATCCAACAAGGTCAACGCTATGGAATTATCATAAAAGTTTGAGTACCCAATATATATTTTCAACTTCTTAAACGATCTGATATACCTTCGAAATGCTCTATTCTTCATAAGCTTTTGATTCGATCGTGCTTCTTGTAAGCACTTTCCCGACTTGACGCTCACCATACCTTTGGCAGTACCATCGCATTCAACTGTAAGCACAACCGTGTTAAAAAGCAGGAGACTATACACAGTTAATTCGATAGGGCCCAAATCTTGGTTCATTTTGACCAGCGTATATAAGCTTGCTATAACCGCAAACGAAACTAGTGCGCTGGCTGTTGTCGCCAAGCTAGATTGATGAATGTTGTTATAAGCCTTGACCATGATTTGAATTTCGTGCCTCATTTTGACAAGATTCTCACAATCTGTAATTCGAGATCTTTTCAATTCTCTTCTAAAAAGCGCCAGATAATTGTGAAAGCAGCAACAAGGAACGATTGTCTGGGGAACGTATTCAATAACGCATGTTGCCCATAGGAACAAAAATATCCAAAGTGTAAACGTGGCCGAAATGAAGTGAAGCAGTGAATTTGAAATGTATTTAGACCAATGCAGAAGCACGGGTTCTTGAGTGCATGGCTGAAATATGAAACTTGCCAGGTTTAGTGGCAAACAGTTCTTCCAGAGAAGAAGCTGCCATGGACAGAAGGCAGCAACTGGATATGTGAGTATACCGTGCAACAAGTAGAAGCGAACTCGGTTACTAAGTCCGAACTTCCCTTCTTCTGGTGTCCAGTTGTCAGCTTTAAAATTCAGGATAAGATATTAGTTAACGAAGAAAGCAATAAATCTTTCTAAAAATTCTTTGGTTTACCATTGTATCGTTTCTCAAATGAAATGAGAGCGGTAAATACTTCCTCAACGTCTTTTCGCTTTTGGTAAAGCGGAAATGCAAAGGCAATGTGAAACGTCATACATGTTTGAAAAAAGAGCGAAATGGAAAGCTGTTGAAGCGACAGTGTCGTCCAGTGGCGAAAAAACTGAATCCATACCGTCACAATAAATATTGTGGAAATTATTAACTTTTTGACGAAGATGCCAGCGGATGTTTTCGAAACAGTGCAAATTGGTTTCCTTTCGTCTTTGGTGGCATAATGCAAAATGGCGGTGAATTTACTAAAAAAGTGAAAATATATTTTCACAGGTGGCAACCAGTTGTGTGCTATCAACATGACTTTTCCGTTTGTAGAAGGGGAAACTAAAGAACACAACTTTGAATTTGTTTAATGTTTAAATTTTTTGCCTTTGCAAATTCAGACGTCAGAATTGAGACTGGCTGACTACTGATTAGAACGAATGAAAGAGAGAACGTTATATTTGTAGCATGCAAAGGAAACCTACGAGCATCTTTCTATTTATAACTGTGACGCCTTTACATTGTCATTTTAATATAATAAACTAATAAACTATTTCTAATAAATTACGACATACTTGCGTCGGCAAGAATACGTAACGTTTTATGTAACGAATTGTATAACGGTTGCGCCATTTCAGTTGATGCAACATCCTCCTGTCCTCCTGCATATTGTTGGGAATATGAACCAAGCATGTTGTAAACGAATGCGGTAATTGATCGATCATCTTATGCAACATTCCATTATGTGATTAGGTGGAGGTATTTGCAATTCTACATTCTGGTACGACATATTGTTATGTTTACATTTATTTGATTGTCCAGAACAGCTCATTATGAAAACGCGATATGCTGTGGCAAATACTTTGTACAAAAAGGAAATATCAGCGTCGTCGATAATATACCTTTTCTACGCTTTGGCACATGTCCTACATAATTCTACTTTTATGTAACATGTTTTTACTCCATCGTACCTATGGCCCGGATGTTTATGGCCAAAAAAATCATGACATACGTATGACTTATGTATTAGTAATAAGTTATTACGCAAAAATTACCCAAATGTGGCCAGAAATATGACATTATGTTTTCACGTTTATTGACATATCGCAAAATAATTCATAGCAATGTTGCTTGTCACAAAGCCCATCACGACGGACTAAGCACATTTCCTAATTATTCATTGTGAACTCATCCGTTTAGGTTGTAATAAATATTTTGCTACGCTGAAACTTTTTTCTGCTTCAACGGATGTCAAAGGGCAAACGGCACAAGAAGCAAAAGGCTCCGGGGCCCGTTCCAGTATCGGCTTGACTGGCGGTTCCACTCAGAATTTTCGAAATCACAAATGTCTTCGCCAAATCGAGATTGTTATAGACGACATACTCAAGCTTCGAACGGATTTTGTCTTGGTTAACGACGGAGCAGGAAAGCAGTCGTTCTTTGGTTCCGTTCAATATTTTGAAGGACTCCACAAGAGATAACGACGTTAATACCAATTTCGAGACGCCTACTGCGATAAATGAAAAATTTGCGAACAGTTCTTCTAACTATGCCATTTCCTCGTTCGATTCATAGATGTCCTGTGCACGTGCTCTCTTTATTCATTCCGCTTCATTCTGGTCCAGCGCTAAGACCACCTGCTTGATTGTAGTATGGTTTAGTGCCTGAAAATCTACAGCCTCGAGCTCTAGGTACCACGTAAAGTTAGCAGGTTGCGATTAGTAATATGTAAATTGTGCTGCATAGCATTGTAATATGTTCCCGTCACGGGAATTTCCCGTGCTTTCGATGTACTAATCGTTTTATTTTGCTTTAGCATACGCATTCAGTCATACATACTAAGCCTTGGTATAGAATATGGTTCAACCACTTTTAGTTACACCATTTTATCTGTAACTACTTCTTCTAACAGCAAGGCCATGGATCACAACTGCCCGTTAAACAGTTGGGAAAGTGACCTTTAAGGTAGGTTAAAAATTGTGATTGTTTAGTTGTGCTTGTGCTATTAAGCTGCAGATTGAAGAAATACATTAAATCCCCGAAGCATCAAGCATCTACCTGTCGTTTATTTTTTAAAGAGTACTACGTATGTTGGTTGAAGAGCAGAAACAGCAATATTTCAGTAAAAACGGACGAAAGTGTGTCTAATAAAGATGTTATTATGTGTACTATTTCACGTTGCTGATGCTTTAAACTGAACTACAATGTGTCTTCAACATTAAACGTATGATACTACATTCTAAGCTTAGTTATGTAATCCTGGCACAATTGTTACACCCAACCATTTTATTAACATTTATGACGTCAGTTTGTTGTTGTGCTTATAAAGAATAATCTTTCGAGAAATCGTTATTCCGTTTCGGCTTGTGCAACAAAAATCAATGTGAAGTGTCACATGGTACTTCAATAATATTATGAAAACAGCTTACACGTCGATGGTCGGTTATTGTACTCCTGCGGAGTTATTCTGTCGTACAGATATGACATCTTGTCACTGATAAAGACTGGAAAGTTGGTGGGAATTGAAGCAGATTGTTCTGTGTACTGTGATCGCTGGTAAAAAAGATAGTAGTTACTTACAATATCAATTTCAAATGGGAGAGAGTATGTAAAGTATTAAGTATTCTTTTCATAAGAGATAATTTAGCATAACCTTACAATTAGGATTGCATTGATCAAGACTATACAAACTTACATTACAATACGCTTGTATTAATTAATTCCGAAAAAACTTCATATTCTAGCTACTTATTTTATATTTTCAAGTTGTTTTGCACAATACAAGACCAGAACTTCACCGAACATTTTTGTTTTACTAACCTACATCTTAAGTATTAGTCATACATGTTAGTCGTCTCAGTTACGACGTTAAATCAGTTCGAGTTTGGGAGTCATGCGGAAGTGTTTCTAATTGAAATATTTGAACGTAGATTAAAATGCCAGTTCTAATTCTGTGAACTTTTACCATGAACTGCCTGTTGAAAGTATGACTTTCTTATATTAGAACCATGTTGCAAGTGAATACTTGCAATTGTTGCGACGGTGAGAGATTGTATGCTGTCTGTCATAAACTATATATTTGGTCGGTGACAATTATTTGTACATAGCAGTCAAAACACATCCACACTTACAGTGGTAATGCCACAAAAAGTATCAATACAGAAAGCCATAACATCTATGTTCAATTAGCTTGGTAAAGTAAATCGTATATATTCACTTATGTTCAAAAAGGTTTTTTTAAACACCATTGAAGTAATGAGCAAGTATACCTAATATAAAATAATTAAATGTTACACAACTAATCATCCAATGGAACGTTACCACCTTTTACTAGAATATTTCATGCCTAATTTTTTGTGTCGAAACCAGCATTACCTTAAATTAATCACATCCGACTACACCTAATATGTAAAATCCTGTATTACATTTATATACGTGTTATAAAGTAATTTTCTGGATCAAAGCTAATTAATCTTCAGCGAAATTATAAACAAAGTTTTAACCACGTCAGTCGACAAGTGTTGTAAAGTTCCTATTCTCCAGCGTATAGATGCAATTTGCATGGCATTGATTTAGTGTTAAAATAAATTCTCGAATCATGCTATGTTTTATAAATCAATTGAGATACAAAAACCGGATCTACTACGATACTTGAGTTTGTAGTGACTTTCCACACGATTGGGGTTGACAATTTCATTGAATAGATACACTCAATGGAGCAAAGATATAATATTAAATACAAGATCATGCGTTTATCTGAAATTACGTATAACTTTTGAGTGAATGAAGGAAATGTTTCTCATGCCATGTTTGGAATAATCTCTTAATCTAAACTATATTAAGACATCAATAACGTGTTTTGAATTTCGAACGGCGGATAAATCCTACAAATTATGCGACAATTCAATGCACAAATTGAATATCAAGGACATTAACTAACATAAAACGGGGGGGGGGGGTGTATCGCCTTGCCACAATGCCAATTTGCCACTTGTGGCAAATACACTCGCGAATACACTTGTTAGTCCAAACTGCCACAAAACCAAGTATCCTCACGTCCAAATTGGCACAAGGCCCAACGGCCACATTTCATTTTCCCACAAAGCCAAACTGTCACAATGCAAAATTGGTTTTAAGGGCTTATATTTTCATTCAGATAGGTAATAGATAGGTTCTGGTAATTTAATTTAGATTTAGATTAACTTATGGTATGTTGTGTTAGGTTAGGCTAGGTTAGGTCTTGTTGAGTTATTAACCTCAATTTACTTCGTTGTAGTTTGTATTTGTGGCAGAGTGGATAGTGGAAATGTGGCCAGTTGGGACGTGTGGATATTTGGTTTTGTGGCAAATTGGCTTTGTGTCCAAGCGATAGTGACAGAAGCTATCTCTCGATACTATTGAAACATGTCCATTTCTATTTGGAATTTTTATACATGAACCAAAATGGAGCATGGAGTCAAGGCAGTTTTGTTCTGACAGTACTCTGAAATGACTTTCAGTGTTATAATGTAATTTTAAAAATACACGTCGATAGCTTAAAAGCTGCACAAGTTAATATTTTCAAACATGTTATCAGTTTAAGTTATTGCTAAATGATTAGGTGACGATCGTAATTGCGAAATCATACAAACTGTTTTCAGATGGTACGGGCAATACGACTCGAATTTCTTGCATGTGCTCACAATGATGTTGGTAGATGTTCACCTTGCCACGGCCTCCAATGTAGACATTGGTAGATTGTAGCCTTTTCAGAATTCTGAGACTTAAATTATCGATGTAATTTCATGCTCAAACGTATACGGTTTACAGCATATATACAAATGACAGTGAAGCATTCAAAAACTTTGACTTGGTGAAGGTTGAATACGATAGGACCAAATGTAGCCATTTTGCTTTTAAATATACCATATTGCTGCAATTTCAACAATCTCAAAATGGAACTAATAGACAGAATGTAGGATATAGACAGTCGTTCCTCTATTTATATAGCCACGGAAGATCATGCTCTATCGTAACTTCCAAGAAACGATAAATAGGAACAATGCCCGTGAACCTGAAACAATGTCATTTGTTGATCTTCCGAGAAGTGTTGCAGCTTTCAAAGCGCCATGTTGAAAACAATGAAGCTAAAACATGTGTCCAAAATATCTTTTAAAACTAATTATCTTTTGAACCTAATTATCTTTTGAAACTAATTATCTTTTGAAACTAATTATCTTTTGAAACTAATTATCTTTTGAAACTAATTATCTTTTGAAACTAATTATCTTTTGAAACTAATTATCTTTTGAAACTAATTATCTTTTGAAACTAATTATCTTTTGAAACTAATTATCTTTTGAAACTAATTAACTTTTGAAACTAATTAACTTTTGAAACTAATTATCTTTTGAAACTAATTATCTTTTGAAACTAATTATCTTTTGAAACTAATTATCTTTTAAAACTATTTAATGTTGAATCCTTACAAGCCACTGAAGCTAACTAGATACCATCAGAAAGTAATATATCTTGGGTAATCCCCACTTGCTGATATTATCTGGATCTTGATTACAATCGCTATATTATCACGCAATTTGTCTAAAAGCAGTATAATGACAAGTTATAAGACGAGATCAATAATCACCACTAGCTTCTACGTTCCCTAAAGCCATATTAGTCGCGAGCTAGTTCGGTGGGATTCCATTTGATCCGTCGTTCCATTCTAAATACGATAGTACATATTCTGTATTCTTTCCGAGAATCCCTACTAATCTCACACACGCATATAGGTATACATATATTTTTAATTGGTGGAACCCATGCATAAGTTCGCAAAATGTGGAAAATTTGGTGCGCTATTTGCCATGTTATATTGATACCGATTGCATCATCGTTCACACCAAAAAATATTAGAATTTATATGTCACCTCAACTGGATATAGTACGGTACTGTACAGTGGATATAATCCAAAATGTCATGATTGGAAAAGTAACCCCGACTAATTCAAAGGAACTAATGTTCGACACTCCAGTCGACTTAGCGCCAACATCCTTTCCAGTTCAAATTCGTATATTTTACTATTCGCGTGACAAACGTGGAGTGATTTGCGACAAGAGCAAGCAATGCTTCAATTTGCTACAGCGAAAAAGTATCCTAAAGTTCGTGGTGCCACTTCCACACAAGCAAAAATGTTACGCATTCCTTTACATCCATCCAATAAACAGTAAGCAGTGGTGGACTAAATTTGACTACTATTCGACCATAAAAATCTATTTCCATTTTAACTGGCTAAACGCGACACTAGCCAAAGTGTTTCCAGATGATCTATTTGCAAGACACGAGTCACATTGGCGCCGTAGTTTCAATTTAGAATCGAGTCCATTGTACTTTATTGTCCTAAAACGTCATGACTTTTTGCGTCACACACCGATAAATAGGGTGAGTTTGTTTTTCGCTATGGAAACAATGCTGTCGATCAATATCCCTGCGCTACCGCTACCAACTAAATTGATCATACCCATGCGTTTAGCTCAGAGTCATCAATTTGAATATAGCGCACATGTGTCGATTGACCGTATCTTTCTGGTTGAAATAGTTTCAAATCTGCTACAGCAGTTATCAGCAGATACTCAAAAATATCTTTTGGAAAGTAAACTAGGACATGGCATACTCGAGCGCAAGGAGACGGATATGTTGATGAAAAAGATGAGTAACTGCTTTTCACGTCTCGGAAGAAACTTGATAAAACTGAGACGTTCAAGTTTAGCAAAGTCAATAGGCGCGCTTACTGACATTTTACAATTGGAGCACTTGACACAAAGAAGGATCCCGCTCGTGTCGCTTATACCTAGCGACGATTTAACTCGAAAAATAAGTTTTGATCTAGTTCTAGAAGACCCGGACGTTTCAATGCAGCTACAAATAATGGATTTTGTCTTTGGAAACGTTACACTTGTTCATCAAGTCGTGGAAAACATATGGTTCCCTTTATATCCCACCGTTCAGTTTTATTGGTTGGGGGAGGGTGCAATTGAGGATCGAATTCAGAGTCAGAACAATATCTACTTCACCTCATGCTCAGAGGAGGATGAGTATGCCAGTCTAACTTTTAAAGACTGCTTGTCTGCTTTTGATACCTCAACCTGGATTCTCCTAATATATTTTGCATTTAAAACTGGCCTTCTTGTTCACCTGATTGACCACGTACTGAAGCTCAAGTCGAAAAAAACAAATGCTGATTTTGTGTCAAATCTGACATTTGTGTACAGCTTGTTAGTTTGTCAGGGAACCAAGGTTGTAAATGTTTGCAAGTGGGCCACAGTTCCATGGCTGCTGCTAGGAGCAATCTTTACATACGGCTACCAAGGCGACAACATGAAAGAGTTGACGAAACCGCCCGACATAAAACCTTTGCTCACATTTTCGGAAATACTACTTGCCAATTATACCTTATATCATCCCAACGTTCAGAAACTGCTTGCTGAAGCTGCCGAAGGCTTTTTATCGAACTTGATCACAAACTCAGAGCTAGAGGACGAAAACTATTTTATGCTAATGGGGCGGTACTTTAAGCTTGGTAGAGAAATGGGCTCGGCTAACACGGATTCTGAAATGCATAATGCAACCAAGCGGCTGCTTGTGAATCCGAAAACAAAGTTTGAGTTTGTCGAAATGGCCAATGACAGCTACTTTATCCCCAAAATTAGCTCTTGTCATAATGTGGGCTACCTCAACACGTATAACAAAGTGGTCGGATTTTTTGTCAAACTTTTGGAACGGAGCAATGTGACGTCAAAATATGTGCAGATCAGCACACGGCCATACGAAAAAACGTCGCTGCTTTCTGACTTGAAACATTTCCCGTCGTCTGCAAAAGCTGTCATCAGAAGGTTGTCTAAATTTGTTGAATCTGGTATTAAAGAATCTGTAGTGGAGAGACTGAAGTGGCAAAATACTGCCAGAGTACACAGGGCCAGGGAAAATGCCATTTCGCGTCGTAATGTACCGGACGTATCCCGAAGCGTTTTGCTGAAAGGCAATGTTAGATTCATGTTCTATTACATATTGCTTAGCTACGCCTTGGCCATTGCCATTTTCTATATGTATGAAAACCACTTCGCTAAAACGATCGCGACGCTAGTGTGTTCAGCTTCCGTGCGATTATATTTGAAATGTCGGGTAGGGATACGTAGGCAATGTATTAAGTTTCGAAAACATTTTATTTGGACTCAAAAACAATTGCATTTGGTATTTACTTTTTTCCAAAAATGGTGGAATTAATTTATATGTCAAGTGACTCCACTTGTGATTTTAAATATTTCTAATGCAATGAAAATATATGATATTGTTTTGTATCCACAAGTTTTCAATTTGTTGAAACGGGTAGTTGCTTCGCTTTGTATGCATTAAGTATACTAATTCACATCTAGTTGTCAGCAATACAATATGATATTCTGCATTTAATATACAAGTGGCCTGCAATGAAATAAGTTACAAGAATATAACTGTACATTGTAATGTGAAATGGGATATGAAAAGAATATTTTTTTTCCTGCAATGTGTGTTCCTCCCAATGGATGTTTACGGGTTTGGGATAATGCTTAGTGATTCCTGACATCTGCTTTACCACGGTTTGATCGGCGCCATAACTTACATTTCATGATCATTCTGTGAGACCGTGCTTACAGCAGACATGCTTCTGATTACTTATGTACCATACTAGATATCACCCAAGCCAAGGCTTGGGATAATACATTAATTGGGGTTTTATGGTACACAAATATAGATTTATATGTAGCGGGTTCTTATAAATAATATCATATACATTATGGCAAATTAGACAAAATTACGGCAAATATCCAAATATCCAGACAAAAAAGAGGCAAAGTAAGAGGCAAATATCATGTGCCAATGAAATTTAGGAATAGTCATATCCGGATAATTGTTTATTCTGCAATATTGCAATAAATTAACAGTATGCCCCAGATTTTAACATTGTTTAACAGTATGCACATTTAGACATTGTTTACTTTTTACACTTAATAGATTAAAATACAATGCACAAATAAAATATTTACAAATAGATATGACAAAAGCTACCTTGTTTGTCTATTCTACCCGCTAATCTCCTTTATGAAGTTACATATATGTATTAATCTTAATCGCCCTCAAACAAAATTCCTTGCCTCTAACCTTGCGTAATCTAAACGGATAAGCCATTCTTACTTCGAACTGTAGAAAATGCTGTATACAATTGACCATGAGTAAAGACAGGTTTGGGTAAATAGAATAAATAATTAGAATAACTGGAATGAAATACTGATGTAAAATTATTTGTATCCAGTAAAAAAATAACCTGCATGTAGTATTGGGTTGAAGTCCTTCCTCTCCTGGATACAATATAAAAATAATTCTAACATGGACACGTTTCTTGAAAAAATTTTCCCCTTCGTCAGTGTGGTCTGCCATTGATAGATTGAATTCCCTGGTTTCATCCAAAATGACCGAAAGGAAAGATAAGAGGGTAGGTCGTCGGATCACAGTTGGGACTGAAAATTGGAATATTCTGCAGTCCTCCGTTACTCGTAGGTTAGACACAAATGACTATGAATTGGTGGCTCTTCCGAAACAAACACTTCTACTTCGCTAACAATTTGGAGGTTATATCTTCTAGGGTATGGAGACGTCGTTGGTTATCCACATACTCACGCTCGTTGTATCACCGTTAGATTTCAAAACGTCGCTGATCATCATATAGGCCTTGGCGCGTGGATTTTGATTCCGTAAGAACGTGTCAATTTCTCGCATATTTCCGGCTTGTAACCTACGTTGTGGATGTTGCTCATTCTTTCGACCGGACACGATCTGAGGTTCCTTGTAGCTCGGCTTCATTTGTTGCTACAATACTGCATGAACGGTTGTTGTCCTGTATAAGCAAAATATAAAAGTAATTAAAACTAAAATGTTTATTTGATTCACATGGTGTAGAATTTAATATTTAGTTGCTTTTCCTACCCCTATCTACATTGACGCTGAGATGTTCCTGTCTCAGCTGGACACGACCATATTTACCTTACTGTTCCACTCCAGCTGAAAGTTTTATTATTCCAAAAAGCATTAACACTTTTGTTTTTAAACCCGTGGACCTGTCCCTGTAAAAATACAATAAATATTAAAATCTGTGGGGAAAATGATATGCAGTATTTAATTAATTGCAGGTAGCAATAGCATCTTTACTTTACCTTAATCATGTGTTTATGAAGAACAGCGTGGAGTATTTAATTAATTAGAGGCATTACTATTCAATTATTTACTTAGCTTACCAAGCGTAATATGACTCCGGTACTTGACAACAATGGCCACAAGTTTCCTCTTTTGTTTCCTTACAGCTGTTGTTGGAATACTGACTTGCACCTTAGCTACCTGCACCAGGGTTAATGATAATCTCAATTAAAATGTGTGGGTAATGAAAAACCCGCAGTATTTAATTAATTAGAGACATTTTAATTTGAATGTTTACCTTTGGCAACTGTTATATAACTTAACTGTTAAAGGTATCTGTTGTTCTCTTCCAGCTGTTTTTGTAAACTGTCGACTTGTTCTGGCGGCTGTTTTCCCAATAGTTGTCCTGTACAAAAAACATGAGATAATTAAAATGTGTATGTAATGAACAGCTTGCAGTATTTAATTAATTTCTTGAGATAATGAATATCAGAATTTACCTGGTCAATAATAATGCTGGTAAAGTTAGTCCTGGTTAGGTTGACTGGACAGAAATAATTCCTCACAATTACAATTCGAGCTATAATGAAGAAAAGGATTTGTTGTGGAATTGGATGGATGATGCGGTGATTTTTAATGGTTTGTTTCATTGACTGAACTTGATTGTCGTCGTTGCTGGAAAGGAAGATCCAATTTACTATTTTGTTGCCTTAAAATGAATGCTTAAAAGTGGCGGGACCTTGTGGCATTAATACGCTTGACAGTTGGTAGATGGTGTACGCAGGGGTTCTGCCAATGCTGTGTTATGCTGTTGCGCATGATCAAGCAGCAGCACAGCTGTATGTGGTAGTGGTGGTACGTAGAGAGCAATGCAGAAATGAGTTCGGTCAGTAGCAGCACAGCTCACCACAGCCAGAGTGTGTTGAGAGCAAGGCAAAAAGTGAGTTCGGTCAGCTAAAAATTGTCCGTTACTCATTTGTCAGCAAGCTTTATTATATACTGATACTACATAAATATATCAAATTTAGAATGGGAACAATTATACAATGCATTATATTAATAAGCTAAAAGTTAGCCTAACCTGCACATTGTATGGATCGTGACTTTATACAAATCTACATTTTAATACGTCGAGATTAATTAATCCCAAGAAACATTTCCCTTCCTAAATACTTGTTTTACATTTTGAAATTGTTTTACACAAATAAAACTCTTATCTGAAGCGAGAAAATTGCTTGCGCTCAACCTGGGCCTTACGTATTTGTCATATTTGTTAGTCTTCTCAGTGACGACGTTAAATCAGTTCAAAGATGGCATCAATGTGAAAGTGTTTCGATTTTAATTGTGTGGAAATATTTTAAATGTCAATTCAGAGACGTTTTACCACGATGAGAGACGGTATTTTACCTGTCGAAAAAGAAAAATATTTAGTTAGTGATGATTATTTGTTTAATAGCATTCAAAACGAAATTATAGAATCATTGATAATACTGAAATAAGTATCGGTTCAGCAAACCATAAAATCAATATTTAATTAGCTTGCCAAGTAAACCGTTTGAATTCACCTATTTACAAATAGGATTTTTAAATGCCGTTCAAGTAATAAAACAAACATACCTAATACAACAAAAATTAAATGGTATATGCAATTCTTCGCTTGAAATTTCCACGATCATAATCAAATATTAAATTATACATGATAGGCTTGTCTGAGTATATAACCTTTTGGGTGAATTTAAGACTAAGACGCTTTATCATGTCAGGTTTGGAAACTTTTAAGCTAAAGTGCATTCGAAGTTTATTAGGATATTTTTTATTTGGATCGGAGGTTAAGTCCAACAAATTATGTTACAACTCATCGCACTAATTGAATAACAATGAGATTAAGTAAAATCAAAGGATACATGCGTAAAAACGTTACAACAAAATGTAACAATGGATTAAACCCTTTCTACATGCCACTTGCAAAACCATTTCTTGACTTGTTAAAATTGGTACTAACTAAGATAGACGTAGGCAGGAAAGCGTGAATAAATTTGTGCAGTTCTGGAAAACGATCCTTATCAAATGGCTGATGAGTCCGTAATAATGCAACGCTCAATTAAGTTCCTCAAGTTTCTCTTAATATCTATGAATCATACTGCAGCATTTCAGTGACTCAAGACTCAATTTACCACCAGCTTTGGAATTCTTCAAAGTAGGTGTAACAGCGGGGTTTCTCATAATTTAAGTATTATTGTAGTTCTTGCAGTTATAAATTATAGTTCTTCAGAACTTGATACTGCTTAAAAAATTGCATACTGACAAAGCCAAAACTTTTACAGAAAATTGAATTATCCACAATTGGCCCTCCAACTACACAGATTTCGTTGGAAATATTTCTTTCGAGGTTTTTTAGTGCGGAGAAATACACGATTATTTGAATTAATTGATAGCTGAGAGAGAGGTTAAAATATTTTAAACGAGTCTTTATACTGGCGTGTAATAAATTGAGTCAAACATAATTGGTAATTACAAGACAAGTATTTGAAACTGTAATCGTTAAAATATGTCTTCATTTGTCCTTTAAATCTACACCTATAATTATTTTATATTCGCTATAACATTTCACAATTGTAATAATTTTCGTTGACAGAGTCAATACAGTTTACATAATACGTACGTTATATTTATATTAATATACGTAGATGTCGTTATATTCCTAGAAGCTCCGAGACGGTATTATTATTATAAAATAGGGTTGAATTACTTCTGCAGTTTATTGAGATGCAATAACAAATTTTGGACTTCGAAACACTTGGAGTTTATTCCCAGGTGCCAAAAATGCAAACTGTATCCAATTTTCTTGGGTCCAATTAATTTTGTGAAGGGTTCATTACTACTTTCTTGCTAAACCTCGAATTGCGTTCGTTGCAAATTTAAGAATGCTCAAGAATCATCTTCATCTTGTTATTGTTTAGTTATTAAGTTAACTACCCATCCCATAGCGTCTTTATTAACAATTTTAGTTCATACTACTTACTTCTTCCGTTACTATAGTTTTTAATAATTTGAAGAAACGGAAATTTGATGGTTAATAGAATGGGACATTTATGTTAGTTAATATAACACAATTCTTCATCTAATGCAACTTGGATGAACTTAGGCGCCGGTAACTAAATATTAGTTTCATAATTGGTTTTCAAATACTTTAGATCGGCCCTCGCAGAATTGGTTTTGATGTTGAAGTTGTTGTGGGATCGATTATGAGGCGCGAAGAACTGAATATGTCGCAAACTGAAATGTAGAGCTGATATAAATTGAACAAATGTTTGTACATGTATGTAATAAATTTTGTGAAATAAAATTGATAAGGAGAATATGATAACCGTGAATTTGAATAGAAAAAACTGTTTCACTTTTATGCAATCTGTTAAATCTGTAAATATTATCAATTCAAAACGATATAATAGTAGGCGTGTGATTTTTGTTGTTACTACAAAGTATGTCACGTTTGAATGTTTTGTTAAATTAAAGTAATTTAAATACATTAAAGACAAAGTAAATGCAATTGAAATTATTCAAGTTTCATGACATTTAATTACACCCCTGGTCATTTATTCATAACAATTTAGATTGTTAATGTAAATGGATACTGATTCTTAAGAACAACTCTGTTATCCTTAAAGGCAAGGATGTCAGTGATAATTTATATTTTCGCGTCAGTTTGCAAAAGGAATTATCTACATTGTTGTTGTAATCATTGTGTTGTTTCTACCTTATTAAAGAGTACCGAAGCCGCCATGTGACCTGAAAATCAAACGCAAAACTATTTTTATTTTTGGAATTGCGATCTTTCATTTAAATTACAACGGGACACATGAAGTCCGAAGTAGATTTATGAGGTATTTGAAAGTATGAAGGCCGTAATGTATTACGATTTCGTGAATGTGCACAAACGAAAAAGAATTGGCTTCAGTTTTTGGAACTTGAGCGCGAGCACGATTGACATCTGTTACGGTGAGAATCTCAATAATCATTTGACAACATATGTCCATTATTAATTCCGAGCTGGTTTTTTACATCTTTATTTCTTCAGTAATACACCATCTGGTTAAGAATCTATTGGATCCTAGCAGACAAAAGCGAAAGAAGCAACAATTTAATTGTAGCCGTACATCCTTTTTCTTGTGGGTAAAATTGCAGCACTTAAGCGCTGCTTGTTTCCTTTGACAACATCGGAACTAATTTCTGGTCTGAAGTTGAAAGAGAAATTCATTAATGCTATTTATAGTTTGATATTAAATTGTACTCATCATTAGTGTGATTATTTTGAAAATCTGTCAAAAAAAGTTAAAAACATATTTTCGCTCCTAAACTGTATTTCTAGTCAGTCAGCATGAGAATTAATGGACTGCAAAAATTAGAGCTGTACACAACTGTATACAAATTGGAATGGGTAGAAAGCGAAGACATTTTTGGGTTGGAAATCTTGAATCGTTTCACATTTGTATCGGTAAATAAATGACATCAGTCAAGCATTAAAATGAAAATATGAAATACCATCAAACTGAGTGACGGAAATTATGTATCGAGGATGGCAGGTGTACGATATAGAATATAGTTAACTCCCTGCAACATGGAATACCGACGCATAATATAACTCATTATGATAGCCCACATTGATGCAGCAGAATAAAGGGAAATAACGAGAACCTGCACAAAAGTAAACTCGAGAGACTCGGGACGGAGACATATCCAGCCAAACCAAATGGAAATGCCTACTCCGCAAATGGAAGTAATGAAAAGAAATAGAGTACTCAGGAGATGTGGACATGTGGAATACATTTCCTGAAGGTTTGGGTGAATGAGCGTTTGGTGAATTCAGAATTCCAATGAAATGGATGTAATGTTAAAATGACACATTAAAAGAAAATTTAATTAGCGAAAATGTTAAATTTGTGGAGTTATTTAGATATGTAGCCATTTTTATTAAACAAGGTGATATAGTTACTGTATTATATGACGTATCGTATAAATATTTTATCGTCACGTAAAGCTATACAACCTACTTGCACGTAAAGCATTAACCCTGTTTTCTGCAGCTCAATTAAAGCATTCAAATTAAAGGTTTGCAATCAATTTCGACATTACTTTATTTTTAATCTGAATCCCATTATGTTCAAGTTGCCAGGAGGATTTTATGGCGATCTCGTAAGAGCGTTTAATTTTGCTTCGGAGCTAGCCAAAAGCTTTTCCGGACTTTCCATTACATTACTTGTTACATTATGCATATATGGTTTGCCCATAGTTTAGATATTGATGATATTTGCCGGAGCCACTTTGTCTTTCAATCATTGAGCCTTTCCTTGTGGCGCCAGACAATTTCTAAGTAAGTGAGTTCAATGTATTTGAACTTGTGCTATCCAGTTTGGGTGAGCACAAAGATATCCTGATGGGTTTCCATTTTGAATTTAAAAATGTGATAATTTCTTAGTATGATGCAATATTTTTAAAAGTACATACGAACAGCTTTCTGTGAATTAATTTCGCCGCTCTATTCAATTATAATATTGTACCAACTGAACGCCGTTATTCCCCATCTGGTAGAGTTCGACTACTTATTCGCATTAGGATGAAACGTGGGCCAAGTCTTTTGGGTTTAATGGAAATTTGCAATACTTGGTAATGATGATGCATAATATTTTTTATTTATTCTTTGCGTAGATATAAAGAGACGCCGACATATAAAACCTGAGGCTGAAGGCAAGCTTGTAGTAAACTAGGTTGTTTTGAAGTTGAATGCATAATAATATTTCGTGAGTATATGTAATGTTTGCAGTGTTTTCTCTTGAAAGTAGAGAGTATTTTAGTATTTGTTTTTACTTATCAGCTTAAATTTAACGAAGATTAAATTGTATTTGTTGATATACTGCAAATTCACTCAGACATAACATTGTATAATCATTTGCAAAGTTTAGCGGCGACGCTGGAAACCTCAATGTTTTAGAGATTTTGTAACCTGCAGGTTAATCCGGCCCCAGTTAATTAAGTTTGGTGGTGGTATTGGACTTGAATGAAAGATACATTGAATAACTCGTATTTCCATAACAAGATTTGTCTTTTTACTTTATTTTCCAGTATTGTCAATCTTTAAACTAAACTGAGTTACCATATATTTGTTAATTAATTTGATATTGAATATGCTATGAAAGCCTAGTGCCGTGAGAATCAATTACCAGAATAATATTGTTTTATCTGCTTCTGGAAGAATAAAATGATTAGTTATGTCGAATATAGCTATTAAAGACACTGTTGAACATGGCTTTTTGATCAATTAACTATTGGATTTCGTCAACTTAGTTTATCTTAGTTTTCAGGGGTGAGTGCGAACAATAATATTGAACCCTTTTGACTAACGCATTAATTGAGCCAATTATACTTACGCCACTTTGCTATACAACATGAACAAATTCTTATTAACCTGGATTTCCTACATATAAAGGGAAAGATAATTCTCAAAAGCGTTTTGGTGATCTATTCAATAACTACTATTTGTACTGGTATTTCTGTCGTCACAACAATAAAGACAAACTTGATGATGAGTGAATTCTCCGGAAAACCGTCCCATTTTCAGGAGACGAGACACCTAAATGCATTCATGTAATAACAATAATTCATTTTCTGAGTTCATACTCTCAGCACTCAAAACCAGAAGGTAATAGCTGTCTTCATCTGACACGCGTTTTGGGAAACTTGTAACAAATAAAAATTTGTTAACTGGCAAACTAGAGCACTTTCAAGTTTCATTATTCAAAAATTATAGTGTGAAGTATAATGAACGCGCGGATTTAAACCAATATTAACAAATGGCGTGTTAATAAATGAAACCATTTACATGCATGAACTGACTGCGCATATTATCGTATAGCGTTTCTGGAGATAAACATTTCAATTGTTTCTCTCCTAATGGCTTCTACACGTATCACCCAATCCGTCAACTCCATACCCAAAAGCCATAGCCGTTCCAAATCAGTGTTGGTTAGTCGTACGATCTTATTTTTCTACACTTGATAGCAAATTGATCATGGCAAAGCGATTGTGTGCTCTAGATCCTTGACAAACAATTGTGGATGATGGTTTTAGGGAAACAAAAATATACTTTCCAAATTCAACTTACTTGTTGCATTATCCATTCTTCAAATAAAGGTTGTCACTTCACAGTAACCTTTGATTCTTTAATAAGAACTCGGAGAGGCTTTTCGGTTTGGCGGAGTTTAAATTAGCAATCCTTCGTCCATCATTTCAAGATCATCATATTTAATGAGTAATCTCTTAATTATGTTGAACTGAATCAATTGATTGTGCGAAGTCACAAAAGTGAATCATTACTTTACTATTTTTGCAAAGTTTTTAATTACAACATAGCAACACATATTAGTGCCACGTATAGTAGGACCAATTAAGACAACACTACCAACAGTGCCAGAATTGAAATCAGCAGTACTCCAGCAGAGAAATCAAATTAAATTCCGTGCAGAATGTCTGTTTTAAGATGGATAATTTATTGCCGATTTTTTAACTGGTTTCATGACCAAGCGGAGACACCATACATTTAACCATGTAGGTACTAATGACGGCGATTGATTTAAAAATCAGTTCTGATGTTGTAAAATGTGTACAAACGCGTGTAAGTGCTATTTATTAACTTTCGAAAGCCTTTAGGCTTCATAGAAAGTTAATGCGATCATCATCCTGTCTGTCTGTGTGTGTGTGTGTGTGTGTGTGTGTGTGTGTGTCTGTGTGTCTGTCAACACGATTTCTCAAAATCCACTGGACCGATTGATTTCAAATTTCATATGTGGACTACTCATGACAAGAGTAAGCCACTGTATCTTTTTCAGCCCCCTACCCCCAGGGCGACCGGATATATGGGGGTCATCAAGGTCACATGCTTTTTAAATGGGAAATTTTTTTTATGATCGATTCTGATATAGAATCGAGAGGTAATCATTTTCTCTTGAGTGACTACAGCTCAAAACGGTTTACGTTGACCTGTAGAGGTCAAAAAAGGGGTCACATGCTTTTTAAATGTGAATTTTTTTTATTGCATCATCTGATACAACGTCAACAGGGGATCATTTTTACCCATACAACCAAAGGTCAAAGGTCACCCCAAAGGTCACCAGAGGTCAAATAAAATGTTAATGCATCATCTGATACATCATCAAAAGAGGATCATTTTTACCCATACAACCAAAGGTCAAAGGTCACCAGAGGTCAAGTAAAATGTTAATGCATCATCTGATACAACATCAAAAGATGATCCTTTTTACCCATTCAACCAAAGGTCACCCCAAAGGTCGTCAGAGGTCAAATAAAATTTTATTGCGTCATCTGATACAACGTCAACAGGTGATCATTTTTTAAATGGGGAATTTTTGCTCAAGACTGCTAATCACTTATCATGCGGCGTTTTACTCTTGCGACTGCAGTCTTACCGAGGTTGGTGTTTATATATCCCAAAATCATCTGAGAACCCTCGAAATCATCCGATAATACCCCGAAATCATCTGTTAACCCCCAAAATCACCTGATAACCCCTGAAATCATCTGATAACCCCCGAAATCATTTGATAACCCCCGAATTCGTCCGATAACACATCAAAAATCAGCTGACAACTGATGTGACACTTCAAATCATTTGATTATCTTATATGGCGGGAGCTTTCGAAAGTTGCATTTCATGGGTTTTACACCATTCTAGTTTTGTATGCTTCTAATTGTGCAGTGGAGACGTTCTTGTATATTAAACAGCTACCATAAGCTATTTAATCTGAAAGGTAACTTGTTTAGAAAATAACATTCCTTAAAAAGTACTTCTCGCGTTCGTTAACACTGCTTTGAGATTTTCTTTCGAAGTGAAACTTTGATGCTCAGCTTCTGAATTATAATGACTGTTTGCAACGCAGATTCCTATCGCAGTCGTTTCGGTGTGCCAATAGGCGATCAATAACGCACTTATTTATCTTTCTCGTGCTTCTCCCAAACAATGCTAAAAGTACACTTGACAATTTCTTTTGCACGTCTGAAAGTAATCTACTAAACATGATGATGAAATATGCAATGCCCGTACCCAACGTTTCCGGGAAACAATTTACTTACAAAGCTTCATACAAATACAATTACATGCGAACGTAAAGGAAAACAACAGACGTAGTTGTCATTATAAAATGTGAGTAGTGTAGTTCAGGCTTGAATCAGATATCCAGACAAAATTATAATTATTTGGACTTTTCAGTTTCACTGCTTTCATCGTTTGCAGATTCATCAGCCGTTTCCTCCTGGTCCGCTGCATCAGGTGCAGCCACGTTCATCTGTTGTGCTCCTCCCGCAAGTCGGCCATAGAATGGTGGAGGGTAATGATGCTGCTGGCCGTAGGAAACATAGGTAGTCTCGGTTAACTCGATGCACTTCTTGTCATATGTTTTGCCATAGCCCTTCAAGCAAAGACACTTTCCCTTCACACACTTCATGTGAGGTCCAGTGCATTCAGCAGCCGGAAACGGAGGATTTGCTACTCCGCACTCCCCACCAGCAAGCGCCTCACATTTTCCGGAGGTGCGGTTATAAGTTTGATACTGATCATCGCGACAATTACAAGTGCCGTAGCGACAGTTCAGTCCAGCCATTGCGTCGCAGTCGCCAATTTTGTTGCATCTGTTTGCCCCGTATTTGAGCTTACAGAGGCCGGTATGTGGATCCGCCTTTGCATCCGGTTCACAGTGACAAGTTCCATTTTGTCTCGTTAGAGTCGGGTCGTTCTTTTCTGTAGACCAGCAAACTGCAAATTCTGTACAGGTTGCAATGGGCAGACCATCAGCGGATTTTGTGGTGCAGACTCCAGCGGTGGGGGCAACGCAGCGATTCAGGGTGTCATGCCTGAATAGTCCGTCCGCGCAGGCACAAACGGAAATGTCGCTTGAAACGCTTCTGCAAACGAGGGGGTCCTTGATATCCCGCGGAAAGCAGCGTTTGGTACAATCATGGCCATACTCAATGTTCTCCCGTGTATTTGCTAATGCATACTTGGAGGTTACAATCTCAACCAGGAGACAAATCTAATTAAATATAAATTTAAACCGGAATTAAATTAGATTATGATGACACTTCTCTCTATCAGAATTTGAGTCAGTCTTGGAACAATAAAATGTTTACTTACGGTAAAGAACTTCATTTTCAAGTTATGGATTGAGCGCAGTCTGCTAGTCTGCTGGAACGAATTGGATAACTGAATGAACTACCTTACTAATAAATAGTTTTATACAAAACGTAAAAATATGCATTGTTCGTGTTGAATAACGTAATCACTTGAAGAATCAATGAATCACGTAACGCGACAAATAAATGTTACGATTTTTAATGGACTGATAAATACATAATCTATATAATGTCGTTATGTACACATCTAAGCTTCCTATATGATCATGTATTATTGATGAAAACAATTGACGTATGAATGCAGGGTAAAAAATAATGCTCGTTACATCTGATATTATGAATGAGACGAGATTAACATGATTTCTTACAATTATCCATTTCACATGATGTTCGATTTGATAGTTTCCTGAATGAATGGATCACAGAGTGGATCCGATCGGCTCTTCAATGAGTGGAATACAATAAACTTGTATTTTATGTTTCGTCAGAACATACTTTGCCGTCTTATGTCGTAATGGTTTCTGCAGTCGTCATTCTATTGTTGGTTTTAACTTGAGAAGATTGAGTATACATCAGAGGATGTCTTTGCTCATTCACAAAGTGTCTCCACCATTCTCAGATGCATATGATTTTTATTCATCCAGTTACAAATGAGTGGAAATGGGAAGATAATTTTGTACCAAAAATTTTAAAATTGTACATATGGCAAAAAATTAAGTAGTTAATAATATATCTATTTACTGTACTCCTCTATTCATACTTGTACACAACGGATATGTTACGATAACATGCTTCTTCTAAAACCGAGAAAACAATTTTTTTGGTACAAATAACTCGATTATCATACTCAAATAATCTATTTAAAAATCTCAAATAATTGAATATCAAACTGGAAACTAAAAAAGCCGTGATATATCACCCGATATTCGTGTCGGAATGAGAATACGGAATACCTGAGCATAACACAAAATAAATTCACGCGGAGAAATAGGAAAGTGGAGTTGAAATCGTGAAAATTGAAAATGTGAAAGTAATTTGGCCAAGAGGATGTGGAAAACAAATTACAAAAACAATTTAAATGAAAATCAAACTTTTCTGCTAGTATCCTTGGAGAATTGAAAGCGAGTATTTTTGAGTGGTACCTTTTTCCAGCAAATTTAATTTAACTTTTGGAGTTCAAGGTTGGGCGTCTTGACGGAAGGCGTTCCCAGTTAGGCAATGTTTTCTTTATGTGGATGTAATTCTCTCCTTGACATTCAATTTCCTGTTCGTCGTTTGGTTCTACTAGGCGCAAAGAAGAAACGTAAATAGATGATGCAATTACGTCTTCAGTGGCACAAATTTGTCGATTACTTTCGTGACTGCCTTTAAAATTATTGTTAAAAACCGGTGTCCTTGCTAATAGCTAGTACCTAATGATTTAGTTTTGAGCCAGCGTTTTCAGTGAAGTAATCTGACAAATATACGATTCGATACGATACGATATAAATATTATTGCCGAATGAGGAAAGTCTCCTCTGCAAATATTTTACTGCTAATCTTGACGCCGCCATTATCCAAGTGGCCGGGGAGGTTAAAATTACTTTAAAAGTTGTAAGCGAGGGTGAGACGGACATTGGTATGTATTGTACAGAGATGAATACAGAAAAGATGAACGCCCCATCGCAATTAATATTCATTTGGTGCAAGCACAAACGATTGTGATACGAAAACAGATAAATTATGAAACGACATGTTATCGACTTCATGAGACATTTCTATGGTATGGCGTGATGGATGACGAATACTTACGTACTTATTTTGACTACTATTATTTTTTTCGTTGCAGTATTTGAGAAAGAAACGGTAATTTATTTTAGTCGCATGTCATGACAAAGACCATACAATACATTACATTACAACAGCTATGGAATTATTTCTGGCAGCCACCGCACGAATAATAAACTATATCCCAATGATTCCCCTCGTTTGCGTAAATATTTCCAGAAGCGGATTCGTACATGGGAGCTCCATCTCCTCTGATTCCAATGTATGTAAAAGTGTTGTAGACGTAACTGTTCACACAATTATTCAGACTGATATCAACCTTCCAGCCGTTCCAGTGGGAGTATCCCTCCCCGTTTCCATGACCCACCTATAAACAGACATGCAAATTTAGTCCGTTTTCGTGATCCTGTTGATGCAATTTTCAACAATTTGTGTACTAAACATTCATTTGATTTTACCTCAGTGCCACCGGTGACATTTATGTCGCAACCTGACGCCTGCTTCAATGTGATCACACCGGCAATAGTGTCCTCCCGGATTTGCTCAAAACTGGTGCATTGAGGATTGTTTCTATCGCTGCATCCGCCACTGGACCATATTGTTAAACCTGCAGCGGTAAGTCGTCTGGCTGCCTCAGCATGGCTCAGGTTTGCGCTGGAAATTCAACAAAACCTTATGATATATTGTATTCAAATGTCAGTATCTCATTAAAAACTTCGCAGTTTTATCAGTAATACCTGGAAAGTCCAATGCAGGACGCGACGAGGAACAGAAGTATCAACTTGGACATCCTGGAGCAAACGTTTTTGGCCAAAATATTATTGCTTCGTGGGAGGTCGTCACTGATGCGATCCGAGCGTGTATCTAAACTGGATTGTGCATGGAATATTCACCGAGCATCTATTTATGGGCCGAGTTGGTCGTCCGCTTTCCATTATCTCTTAATGTACGTACCACAGTGTCAACGATGTCATTGTGTAATGTATGCACGTGCCAAACAAAGTAATTTTAGTCAAGCTGTTTATTTTGCTCCAGCAGCATGTTTTGAAATAAAATGTCACAGTAATCTAGAATATAATTATGTGAGTGTGATATATTAATATTACCATTTATTCTTCAGGAGAATTAAATTGATAAAAATTGACTCATTGAGCTGTCAATTCGGTCAGGTATTATCTTGATGAATTATTTTGGGAATTACAGTCGTAATAGCACAAGTGTAGCGTGCCACTTGACACCTGAGAATGTCTCTGACTGACCTTCGTCCGTTTCCACGAATGGCTTACACAACACCATCTCGTCAGGTGAAAATATCTGTTGCTGAATGACTGATGTTCCGCAGACGGCGTAAACACTTCAGAACATATTACAGCTATAGATTTCATTATTTATAATGTTTAATCAGTATTCAGGATTGATTCGGGACGATTAATTAAATTACATAATTTTAAGTACCTATGTATGCTTATCAACTCACTATTGAGCTTATTCGTGCGATGGCCATCCATTTGGGTACATATTCAAAAACACAAGAGTAAATTTGATGTTCCGACGCAATATGAATAACATGCAGAGTACGAAATCATGACAACATTACTTTCTTATGATAAATAACTGAAAAATACAAAGCTATTGTCCTAACTAAATGACTACTCGCGCTTCTGTCGTTGCACAACCTGCAGTTACCTTTTTATGTCAGTAGTCCATATCATTTACTGTATGGCGCCAAGTGTGCACAATTATCTTTGTGCTCACATTCCACTTTATCTTTTCATTTACATTCAGTGATGAAAATTAACTGATGAAAATGTTTTGCATTTGCAAAAGTATGCCATATCCGACACTTTTACCAAACATATAAGTTATCATTTATAATATATTTTCTAGTGGCTATAAAACCGACAAATTATAGTAACTAGCAGAGAATAAATTTAAACTATTCTGGTGGAAATATGTATCGATGATCGTGGCAAGTGGCCACCAAAAATCGGTGGCTTCCTCTGCTCTAACGTCAAATACGGCGACAAACTATACAAAAATTATCCTCTGTCGAACAATGAAAATGGGTTTGAGACCCAAGGATGAGAATATTTTTTTTTCTTTTAGAGTCAAGATTGCGAAAGTAAATGTCTGCTCGTTCAGGTCACGTTTTACTGATCTGAGAAACTAATAAATAAATTTATTATTTGCTTGTTGGTTATACGAGCTGCCTTTGTTTTGGCTCGTTATGCTTAACTGGTATCTAAAACTCAATATTTGAAAAAGTGTGAATATCAGCTGCCCGGTCACGAGAGAGCACGGAGTATTTTCGGACTGGCTAGGCTGGTGTAATTTTTTGGTTTTGTAACTAGCATTTATGAACAAATGGATAATTCATCTTACAGTGCATAATTAAAAACTGGTTAACCATTACTCGATAATTTAGACTGGCATCCTTTGTTGATAAGAGCAAAATGTCACATTTAATAATAAAAATCGATTAGGTAAATTCACCGATAACTATTAGATTTTGACAGAAATTAAATCACAAACAACACTTCAACATAATTACCAGATAGCAGTCATCTTTGCATTTCGTTGATTGTGAAAAATAACCTCATTGTTTCTGTAGGTAAGAATCATGTGAAGATTACAAATCGGATTTGTCTGTATGTTGGCTTCCCCGAAACTAAAGCCGCTACTTTTAGGTTATTGAAATGCAAACGTGTTCTTCGCTCGTCCCAAGATCAATTCTACGAAATTTGAACTTTTTGGACACGTTTTCATGCTACCGGTTATATGTAATCATCATTAATATATTAAGATTTTTGAAAGTTTGAAATACCGCTGTTTCAGTGGTCAACATATTCATTCAATAACGTACGCATATGTAATTGTCTTATTAACTACGCGAAGCATGAAATGCTTGAAAGGTAGTTATAGCGATTGATCTGTTTGTCTGTCTGTATGTCTGTCTGTCTGTGCGCACTCTAGCTTTCCTCCACGTTGACCGATTTGGCTCAAATTTGGCATAGAGGTACCTTGGCACAAGGACACGACACCTATTGATTTTCAGCCATGTCCGTCGTCACTGACCGGAAGTAGGGGGGTCGAAGTGGGGGGTGCTGGGGGTGACAAATGCGTCAAATTTTTTATTGTATAAATCGATAGAGGAGTTCAAGACGATCATTTTCTGTCATGGGACTATGGGTCAAATCGATAAAATGGCGAGTGGGTGGGGGGTCGAAGTGGAGGGGTCACCAGGTGGAAAAAAAATTTTATTTCACAAATCGATCAGGATGTTCAATTTGAGGTTCGATAACGTGGTATAATAGTAAAATACATACCCAATTTGTGATTTTGACATGTTTTAGTCTTCCGGTAGTTATATATTAAAGGTTACACCTTACTAGTTATACTGTCTATTAAATTCCACCTAGTTGAAATCATACCAATAAACCGGATGAATACGTAGAAGTCAAGAGGGTAAGCGTAAAAGGTAAGTTAATATCTAATATTAATTTCAACAGTAACATATTAGTAACGTTATATCCAAAATTTCGGCTTGTTGTACGTCACTGGTCTATTTTATGGGTCGTTGCCGATTCTCTATTTGATAAGGTTCCGGTTCTGCCTTTAACTAGTGTCGTTACTGAATTATATATTAAGTAGTTAATTTTTCGCACAAGTTAATTACAACCATGATTTAATTATGTGAACGATTCATTGCAGGCAACGTGTCGGAAGTACTGTACTTCGTGAAGCTGATAGTGTGAGGTGAAATCATATAATATTATCGCATGTGGACTGGCAGTCCATTTATTGTTACTTAAAACCACTCCTAGTCCATATATCATTAAAACAAACGACTACTGATTTTAATGTTTTATTTGTCTCCCATCTAACATCAATGGTTTACTTAAAACGACAATGAAATTTCCGTGTCCTGCAAGTCGACAACGGAACGACGAGATCAAAGTTTGTGGTTATGAAGGCGTCTCATAATAATAATTATTGTGGAATACTAAAAATTATCATTCAATAGGACGTTGATTTCGAGAAAATGTGTATCGTTTGCACTTGAAGTGTCCAGAGAGTATTAACAATAATATTGTACTCTTGTGATTACTTAAATACAATCAATAATGCGTTAACAATTCATCTTCTGAGCTTGATCATAACCACAGCGCTCGAAACCAGAATGTTGTTGTTTGTCTTCACCTGAAACTATTTTTGGACAACTTCAACGCTGCAAGATTAATAATGGCTGCAAAGTCGATCCATAATTACTACAGGTATCCAGAATTCAGTTTGGTGGATGTGAATTTATTTTCGACTCGATTGTAAAGCTTGAAGATTTGCATTAAGTCCAAAATGAAATATAGATAATAAATTTGTTTTAACAATTTTTTACACGCACAATCTAAATTGAACTTACAATTGTTTGATCGCTTATAATTGTTACGCAGGACGTTCGTGACATGACCTTGACATGAAAGTCATTAAACCCAACTATATAATATACAGTCACTCGATTACAACCATCCCGATTCAACACATCATAATAATATATTTATGAACATTTTGGTTAGGTAGTAGAATGCATTATTTTTAGAGGATTTGCGCCTTATAGTTACATTGGCAATGTAAATTTCTTGTGCTTTGAAGATTTAATATGCAAATAAATTCATCACTCCAACTTCAAATCGTAACTTGAATGTTTTGAAGCTTTCTGCATTTGCAGAATTTTTAAATACAGTAACGTCGTTATACAAAATCTAAGGGTTCAGGCAACTCTATACAGCGTTAGGTAGGCATGGGTTGAGCACGTACTGAAATTTGAATATGGTGATTTCGATGTTTAATATTCCGAAACTTGTTCCTGCAAGTACAAAATAAATCTAGTATAATTTTCAAAAAGGCATTTATATCTCCTTCTTGGCTGTAGCAATATGTCAAGTTGTAAATGTAGCAGGAGTGGAGACAGATCTAACGTTCATCGTTCTATATTTAGTAAATGACGGCCAATCTGTCCATTTTAGTTTTCCTGTCAATTTATTGTGACGAAATATTAGGCTCTATCGAAATAAATAACATCACTCTGTAAAGTCAACAAAACAACCCCAGTTGAACAAAATAATTTTGAGCTACTTAATTTTCAATTGCTTACATCATTCAAATCTATTCTCAATCGTTCACTAACTCTGGTATTAAAATTGCATTCGATTAAATCGGTCGCATAAGCGACTTTGAGTTGATGTACTAGTTAATTTTGTAAATTGTAACCATTTTTGAAGCATCTAGTGAAGAATTAATTATTGAATTGATGAAATGTCATTTCGCATACATGGAATGATTATGCGCATGTATCAATGTTTGGTATGGGTAACGCAGATTACTAAGTAGACGGTATTTAACAAACTGTAATATTTCATACCGATCTTAAATATTGCAACTTGATTTGAGCATACGTTTATTAATTAGATTGCTGCTGTAAGCATAAAATGATACATGTTTTTGCTTAACAGAAAACAAAAGTAATTGTGTATATTTTTATATAAGAACATGCTATTTGGTTAGCGAAATTATTGTATCCTATATTTTTAAAAAATCAATAAAAATTACTATAACAAAATATTTATTATAACTAGCAGAGTTACATTATAATGAAAAGCTTGCCAACATGATTAATAAATATTTTCAAGGACAAAATAAGACACTATTGATTTCTGCAACACCGTAACAGGACACTACTCAAGGTTGGCACCAGAAATTAAGGCACTTTATCTGGACTGAACTGATATCCCATGTTCAGGAAGATGAAATATTATTTCAGTTTAGTTGTTGCCTATTTCCAATTGTGACTAATATTGATACTCTAAGGTACAGTTGTATTACCGGCACGTTTCGGCGCGTTAAGTTTCGGCGCGTGCATGGTGTTTGCCATAAATGTTTTTACAAACAGTGTAATTACAATAAATTATTAATTCCTAATATATTATTTACACAAGTAGTGACAATATACTTCTGCGTCACAATATGATCATTTTGCAATTAGTTGAAACTACTACTATGTGCATACATTCCCTGTGAAATGGTATTATGATTAATATCATTGTGCTCCGTTCCTATGCTATGAAAATTAATGACTAGCACAAATTAGATTAATTAGACTTAATTCGGATTAATTTGGATTGTATCCAAGTATCCGATGAAAATACTCCAGTTTATTCAAACCTCCAGTCTGTATGAACTCATGCAATTAATAAAGCATCAACTGTTCGTAAAATAAACACTAAATAAAATTCTTTCAAAAATTCTGCATCCAGATAACGAAATTGACCGTACTGCACTCGTAAAGGCTGGATGGCCCGAGCCTCTAATGAATACATTTTATTTACGGAACACTTTCCAGCTGAAGCAGCTACTCTTGTTTCTAGTCGATGACGAATAACACCTTCCTTAACCATTTCAATTGTTCCACACCAAGCAGGCAGCATAGAGATTAGCAACGTAGCCAACAAAATCAAACTTAGGAGACATATTAAATACATTGGCATTGATACAGTGGCTGGCGAACACTTCACAATTATCCACATCAAAGCAACCATACACCAAAATGGGATGGAAATAGTGATAAAGATTACCCTATGGATTAAACTCTCAACTTGACGATATTGAATAAACAATCTTTTGTAATGATAACTAAACCTTGGAAAGTTTGGAATGTTTCGGACGGTATTTCTCAAAGCGGTATTGCATCTATCGACTGCGATCACTGTATAGCAGTAAATGAACGATGTGGCTCGGCAGCCTTCTGAGGAAATGAGGGAGTTCCAGCTTATGCGAGCAAGTGAGGTAAGGACAACTTGACTGACCGTTCGACGATCCCTTGGCGGCAGCACGAAGACATCAAGGATGTAGTAGGAACAGTCCATGTCAGAAAAAAGCGTCTTGAAGCAAATGAGCCAAGAAATTACTGCAAAGATTGGAACGGGTAAAAAGCGTAGACATTTTGCGGTTGCAACATCTGACGTACTTGGGATTTTACAGGATTCTAAAAATAAAATATATAATACCGTTACCAATCATTTGGTATTCAAGTTCAGAATATCTGACGGAAGTAATGAATTGATTTACCATTGAGTATGATAGGTGTTCTATGTAGTATATAGTTTATTGCTTGTAACATGGGACGTTGACGCATAAAATGAGTCATTATTACGGCCCACATTGACGCAGCAGAAGAAAGCGAGACGACAAGCACATGTACAGTAGTAAATTCGGGATGGGGACATATCCAACCAAACCAAATGGAAATACCAACTCCGCAGATGGAATTGATGGAAAGGAAGAGAGTAGTCAGGAGATATGGAATGCATTTCCAGAAAGATTGAGTATTGGCGAGTTTGGTGAATTCAGGATTCCAATGAACGGGAAGTGGCCAGGGAATGTATGCAAACAATCTTGAGTGAGTACGAAATGCCACTCTCTCTGTATTGGATAGTACTGCAGTAGTTTTAACCATATTTGGGTAGGATCGGTCTCCTTTGCAAAGCGAGGGTAAAATATCCAATACGAATGAGATATTTCTTGTCAATCCAGCAAAGTGAATGCCAAAATCCATCGTAGCCGTTAGCGTTAGCTTGTTCGATGAAGAGAGCAACAATTTTTTAAATAATATATTAGCGCCTATTTGAAGTGAATTATGACTACAACTGAGAATAGTCTACAAATCGTAATTGGCGATTTGAATATGCTGCCAGCAGGAACACAAGCAATGGAATGCCATTCCAGGAATGTCTAAATTTGGACCAAAATTCAATTAAAGAGGAAGAAGCAAAGAGGATGGCTTTGTGCATACATATGGTTGAATTTATTAAAGTAATAGATATATATAGTCTATAGTCTTTTACATAATATAGCATTTTGTCTAAATGTTTTAGTGCCATATAAAACGACTTACTTGTCTCTGAAACATAAATCTTCTTCGTTGTGGAAACTAATTGCTGAACTCAAATTGAAAATGTATCAATCGACATTCACCTCGCCATATTTTTGGACATGAAGTTTGCGGAGAACAAATTGCCAATTACTTTTCTAGTATTTTCAACTTTATTTAATTGTATTTAGAAACTCATCAGAAATGTTGTAAAATTTCCATTGTGTTGCTTGTTGAATTTTGTATACCCAATTTGTTCCATTGATCAAATATAGATGTAATTTGCTGGAGTCACTTTGTTTATTAATCATTGAGCACTTCTCTTTGGCGCCGCCTGAATAATTTAAATTAAACCAGTCGAATTGTATTCCAACTTCAAATACCTTTTGCAGCAAGTAAAAAGCTGACATGCCTCCATGGACAAATATATTACTATTCGTGTGGATCAAAAATAGCCTGGTGGATTTATATTTTAAATTAAATAGAGTTAAAATTTTGCTAGGAACATGTTATTTAAAATTGACAATGATTTTCAAGAAATGTATTCTTATGGATGATTCAATAAAAATGGTGCACAAAGTGTTAAGCCACAGTTGTTTCTATGGCGCACTTTAAAATATGAATTGCATCTGGTATGTTCAGTAGTCGGATAATAGGAAAGAGTTGATCAGAATTGAACTTTATGCGGCAATCGCGATTCAATTGTGTTTATTGTACTTTAATTGAAGCGTCAATTCGTGAGCAATATTAGTTATTCCAATAGCGAATCAAGTTATCATTTTCATCACGCTTTAATCAAACAATGGATGTCCTCCACCCAACACGTTATTAAAACATAAAGTATTTTCAGTTTGCATTTTTGCAAGTTAAATTATCTATTATATTTAGTTATGTATTCTGCGGAACGACAAATTTATTGATCCGCGAATTACTACGCAGATACAAAGTTTGCTCAATATGAAAATTTTGTAACCTGCAAGTTTGGACGTGAGAGCTCGCACCGCAGATTACAATTAGTGGCGTTGAACAGAAACGTCGCCATTAATGCTCATAGGCAGCTAAATAAAAATGAAATTATCGTCTCCAATTTTCATCTCATCCATTGTATTAAATGCATGCGGCGGATCACTAAAACTACAAGATATACTTTAGGTACTGACTTGCTTACATATAGTTAACCCATGCAACACATATTTGTGTACATTGGATTTTGTTTAGAGCTGATCATGTTAAATTGAAGAAAATATTTGAATTCGGTAAAATAAAAATGTGTTGTTAGTCTGCTAACTTCATGCGCTATGAACAAAATAACTTCCCAATTAGAACTTTTAAACTTTCCACTCACGAAAAAACATTATATCTTGCTCAGTACTGGCGAGGGCTGTGCTGTGAGGTTTAATCTTTTGCTTAGTTTCTACTGGCGGAATCCGACAACACATAAAAGCTTCTAGAGAACTAACGTGTCACCAACTACTACACGAACATGATGACGGGCTGAAGAGTGCAAATCAGTTGGTCAAAGGTGCGTAATTATTTTTGAAAATTACTTCCAAATCAGAAACATTTTTTACAGATTCATTTGTTTTCATAATTCTAGTTCAATCAATTGCTTTATTTGAATGACGCCTTCTGAGACAAAAGCATTTTGATTTTCTGTTTAAGTCAGCGCCATAAATAGGAACCTGAGGGACAGTGGTTATTTCTTCAGTGTACAGATTAGAAGTAAATCTGGAGGTTATTATCGGAGGGGTGTATCAAAAATCCGGAAGTCCATAAATCCAGAAATTCCAAAAATCCGGAATCCAATAATCCGGCAGTCCAAAAATCCGGAAAACTATTGAAGAGAAATCAACGAGAGATTATTAGTTTAAATTAAGTCAGGATTTTTGGACTTCCGGATTTTTGGATTTCCTGATTTTTGACATACACTGGGTAGTAATTGTAACCACAAGAGTGATTTTTAAGCTTAGACACTGAATTTAGTGTAAAATTCTTGACAAAAAACAAAGTGTGACTGAGACTGGATGAGTTTAATACGGCAGTACGACGTTATGAAAACAAAACAAAGAAAATAGCAAACAATTTAAAATAATATTTTTTTTCGTATTTACTTACCACAAAGCTTTGGAAATTCCAGATTGTATCGTTGAGTGAAATCGACTTAATTTCCATTATTCACGGAAGTTTTGTACTTGAATATTTTGGAGATAGGTACAATTACATTTATGTATACCCGCAGTTCCGGAAGCCTTCCAAAAATATGAAAATCGAAGACGTGGGAAAATACTTGCTCATGTATTTATTCAACAATAGCATTACAAGCATCTATTCAAACATGTGTCGGTAAGCATTATATGAATACAGTACAAGCATATCTACAGATGTTGGAATTCATACCGCGGCCAATATCCCATTGCTAACGCGGCACGTGGAGACAAATAATTACTTTCTTGGTCACTGTCAAATGGCTGTCGATCCAGCAATCATTTGTCGGAAGCAATTGCTTATTTAAAATGCGGGAGTAATTACGAGGGTCTCTGTCTCTTCGAGTATCATTACGAGTATAAGAAAAAATCAATAACATCATCAAAACAATATCTTAGCATGTTTGCTATCTACGACTCATTTCCATTCCATTGAACTCAGTAGTCTACTCTGCTTTAGTATCCGTTAGCTGAAACATTCCAGTTATTATCATATTCAAAATACGTATTTCGAAACACAATTTAACTTTTGGGGCTTTTATTCGGTTAACCTCAACATAACCTAACATTCCAAATATAATATTTAAGTACATAACTATGCACTCCGAAAAAAACATTGCCATGCAGCAATAGTGCATAAATATAAATACAATCGTCTGTCAGCTAACCGATTTTCAGGCTCAAAATTGAAAATATGAATTTTCAGAACACTTTGACGTTGCTAGTAACAATCTGCGTCACTAAACTTGGCACACTGGACGCAAAGCGCTTCAATTATTCAATAACACCATTTCAATCGCTTTTGTTCGACAAGATCGGGAAAAATTATCATAACTATTTCAAGAACCCCCGCCTGGGAAACGTTTTATCGGAAATTTGGAAATCACTCTCAAAACCAAATCCAGTAAGAGAAACTGACTTTGGTATATCGGGTGTCCTAGATTTGATGAACGACAACTGTCACGTTCTCATCGACAACTTCCCACACGTCGATCTGATTGGACCCGCGTACAAAAGTATAGTTGTCAGACGGCCGCAGCTCGCAATTTTTCACGATAGTGATGTTACGAAGCGACACATAGTCTGGATCCCTTCTCAATACTCACAACACGTCCACAACATTTCCAAGGTAAAAAACTGGTACAATGTAAACTGTCCAGGATCCGTATATCTTGGAGGAAATCGAGTATTCTTTTCGCAGCAAATTCTTGACTCGTGTGTCGGGCTCAACTATTTTGAGTACACCTTGAAGACGAGACCGTGGAGCTGCCAAGTTCACATATCAATTCAAATTCCGGGAAAGGTTCTCCAGGTAACAAGACATCCTGTCGCTTTTAATTTTGACGTAAATGGTCATTTAAAAGACAGTTTCTTACGAACGGAACAATCGACTGTTCCCAAGCTGCACGTCTTCTTAAACAGTAAACAATTTCCAATCTCCGGAGCTGATCTCTTAAAATTTATGATTTCATTAAAGACTAAAGAATGGTATGGGACGGCGGATGAGCCGCGAAATGACCCCACTTTACACTGTACCGAAACTATTTTAACAACTGTTGGAAAAGTTAGAGGATCTAAAATTATGATGAAAAGAGTATCAACGTATTTTAAATCTCCAAACGGACTGAAAATGTCTCTAAGAGCACGCTCAGTCGATCTTTCAAGAATTCAAGGACCTTTACGTTCCACGCTTTCTGAAAATAAGCAGCGATGGAAACTGCATTTGTCATACAGTACAAATAGTTATTTCAGAGATGCCGTCATTAAGATTTTGCGCAAAGTAGAGGATTGTGATACTCATTTTGTGAGAACATACAAGCAACATAAATTCTCGAAGCAATTGAAAGCTTGTCCACCGAATGACATTTTTGCAATAGGAATGGCGTCTCTCATCGTCATCGACGTTCTTGCCAACAGTAGCGTTGTTGTGGATAACTTGCTGCAAGGAATGGGAAAACCACGTTACGATTTGGATACGGACCTGACCTTGAACGTGGTGGTATTTCCAGCGGATTTAGCACAAACCGTGTCTCTATCTTACAAGGAAAATATAGACAAATTTTCGTTCGTGAGTTGTGGTGGAGGTCGAGGCAACCTGTCATTCGGAATAGCTGAATTGTTGAATGTGTACGATTATAAAGTCTGGGTATATATTTTGGTAACTACGTTAGTCTTGGCAGAAACGCATTCGCGGTTGTCACGAATCATTATGGGAACGAATCACAGATTTCCACATTTGTTTCATCTCGTCAAACTCTTCATTGAACAGGGTGATCCTTTTCCGAACAAACTCTGCAACAGCAAATATTTAAGAGCTACCTACACTGCCGTTTTCCTGGTTGCAGTAATTTTGAGTAATGGATACAAAGGGAGCAATATCGAGAACATTGTATCTCCAAAATACATGATTCCATATACACAGTTTGAGGAATTACTGGAGGATAATTTTACTACCTACGTGAGACCATCCCATTTTGCATTTGACACTGGTCTTCTCGGGCTGATTACCACGGACGAAGCGGTTCAAGAGTTTATTCAAACAATTCGACTAGTCACTGCGCATAAAGTATTAAGCTGGCGCTCCGCCTTTACTTCCATGTCTGGTCTTGAGCGATTGGAAAGTCAGCTAAAAAGGCATAAAATTAATACGAGTGACACGTTGCTCGCTACTATGGTACGAAACACGTCGCTTCATCCCGACACGGTACACCACTTTCGCGAAACATTTCGAGGAAACCTTATAAAATGGTTTAATTCAGGTTATGGTAATCTGCCGCCAACAGAAAAGGAAGTGCAGGACGAGTTGAACAAGCCGCAGGCAAAGTTGCTGTGGGATCATATTGACTCATGTAATAAATCTGCACTTTTACTTCCAACATACATGGCTAAACAATCTGCGTCGAAATTGTACCAGGAGCATCCTAGCTATAGAATTTACGTTGGTGTTGAAGATTACGCAAACGTTTACAATGGAATTCACATGTTTGGCTCGGCTCATCCTAATATTATTAAGAGGATGCGGGCTATCAAAACTTCGGGAATATGGGACTGGTGGTCTACCTTTATTGTCGAGACATCGAGGTTTAGTCCAAATCTAAAGGACACAAGTTTGAAACACTCCAACATGAGTGGAAATATAGCGACAATATTTCTGCTATTGTTATATGGGCTTGTGTCTACAGTTTGTATATTTGTGGTGGAAATAGCTCCTGGACAAATACGTTACGCTGCGAGCGGCTTCAGACGAAGCACTGCTGTGGTTAATTATAACGATTAGGTAGGATCATCCTCGCCCAGATTCTTTATTGCAGGAAACTTTCGTAGCAATACGGATTCGCAAAATAGGATTGAGAAAATTGAAGTTCAATTTCAGTTTTGTTCAAGTTTGCGTGTATAAGTAATTGAAATAGTGGCTTGCTGGGTTATTGATTATTAACAATCCATCCATCTGGATTTAGACTGCTTTCAGTAATATTTTTTTCAATTACGACTGGCTACGTTCAGGAAATATCATTCGAGAAGCAACGCTTGGGAAAATTCAGCAGAATAAAGCAAATAAAACTGAAAGTGGTTTAGAAATTTATATATATTCTTGCTTTCCTTGATTTTTTATTTCAATAAAACGATATTCGTAAAAGCCTCATACAAGCTTCACTATCTACCAGCATTTACTTATATTAAGCATAACAAATCTTACGCACCAAAGTAAACTACTTATGGTTGACATTGCTACGCAAACGAAGCTATTTAGAAATTACGTTGCAATATCTAGGTAATAAAAAGACAGGGGAAACAAACCTGAAAAAATGAATCCATGGCCAAAATGTTAGGACAATTCGTTTCGCAATTTTATTACAATTTTGCTGACAAGACACCATTAATTTATAATATTTAAATGCATTCACAACGTCAGTAGGAAAGAATTAAATTTGGGTTTCTCATTTATTAGCTTCCAAATGTTTTGTTGAGCCTCAATAAATCCTTTATTTTCATTGACGGCTCACGTTTAAATTCGCCTACAAAAGCATCATTTGTATTCTCAATTGCATTTTGTTATTTTGCAACGGGCTACTGAGCATAACTTAATTTGCTTAGAGACCTTTCTCTAGCTATAATACGATATCATGTCACAACTCAACGGCACCAAGTGGATTACTCCTTTCACGCTCCCAATATTTTAAACAGGTAATACTGCCTTCCATTATACTAAGAAATGGTAAAGGACGACAAAGTTGCAATGTTACTTTTCTGCCGTCAGTCAATAAGTGATAAGAGTTTACCATTTTACATAGGTAATTTTACATCCAAAGAAAATCACGTATTTAGTGGTAATTTATCATGAAGCCGTTCGATGAAAAATAAATAAATTGTCTTCGGATGACTGACAATTTATTTTGGAAAATAAATTCTTCTAGTGTTTTTCTAGCAATTGTCTTTTCATATAAAATTATGTTTTGTTATGGTAAATTATATATGCTTTGGAACTTGTATTGTAGAGACAGCTAGACAGGATTATGACAAATTATACATGTTAATCCATGTCAGTAATGAATTGCGATTTCACAGAGTTGATATTTATCTTGTTCCACTTTAAGGTCATAAACTCATAAACCTCTGAGTTAGAGTTACAAGAAGTTGAAGGTGATCCTTGTAATGTTTTCCTTAGACAAATGCTTGATTTTGTTCCTTCTTCCAGTAATAAATGTATTGGACACTCCATTACGGAAAAATATCGCCAACATTTTCTCTGACGTTCATCCCTGCACGTTTAAAATCAATCATGCTTCTCAGCGGAATACATACGGATTAAGTTTGCTACGCTTAAATCTACAAACATGATATAACAAAGAGAAAGTCGGTAACATATAAGGCCCTGAATAATTGATAGGAGGAAGGTTTTGGTTTGGCAGCCGTAGCTTCGGTCAGTCACATCCGTAGGACAATGGTTGTGGCGTTGGTTCGAAGGAGGAAACCCATATCTATTTACGTCTCAAATCTCGTGTTTCTTGACCAACTCCGGAGGAAGTAATGTAATAAGGAAAACGGTGGCTCAATTCATAGCACACCCTTTAAGTAACTGAGATTTTCAATTTCTGTTGCAACCAAGTAAAATGGCCACAACTCACAGAACTGAATGCAATATTATCGAATTTACATATGTAAATAATGGAAAAATTGGTTTATTCGAACTGAGTTATAAGTATGTAAGCAATTTGTGATCCGGTTTGGATTCACATTTTATTAAACGACGGATTTGACGTTTTTAATAAAATAGTAACGTTATTCTTGGAACCATGAATAGAACAGCGCTTCAGTCAAGCGACAAAAGTGAAGTATTGAATGAAGTTCGCTAAAAGTGTGTGCATAGGTATGTTACACATTGTCTTGTGTCGGCAAAATTAATGGGTCAGAAAGCGTAACACCAGTCGACGACGGCCTTAACCGAGTTTTTGGGAGTAAATTACAAATCCGATTTTTCAGTTCCATTCTACCGCAATGTTGGGTACAGTTTACAATTGCTTCAGGAAAACGACACAGCATTGGAATATGGCTCTATTAAATCCGAAAAAACAGCTAGGTCATTATGATTCTGCTTCGGGGGTTGACAAGACTTGTCAAGAAATTTGCATTTTTTTAAAGTTTCATAATTTTAGTATTAATTTAAGTTTGTACATCATAACTTTTATGTGAAAAAATATATGAACATTACGGTCTCCCTTCCTTCTATTCGTTCATTTATGTCGCCCTCTTAAATAAGTGACTGTACTTAAAACAAGTTAACATATGCAGATATAGCATTAACGGTTTTATTAAAATGTAAACTTGGCTGATGGCCTGATTGAGAGTGAAATATCCATACCGGTTATTATTAGGCAAACAATAATCAACCCCACTTATTACGGATAAGATATCGTCATGAGGAGTTCCGATTTATTCATTCAATGGATTATTTAAATTTTCGTTATTTTTCTCATCAGCCCGTCCAATCACAATGTGGTCAATACATAGAAAACAGTGCAATTTAAAAACCAAAAGACTGTCATTACATTAGTTGCACTATTATAATCAAATGATTTTCAATTAACGTAACGTTAAATAAAGTGTAAATATCATTTTTTAAATAAATTTCTTGGCTTTCAATTCGCATTATAAAATAGTATGTAGGCATTGAGAAATCCAAACACCATCATTTTGAAAGGATGGGGCGGGACTGCAAATTGTGCAAAAGATTAGCCGGGTCAGTTAACGTGGTTTGCGTTGTGCATATGTGCGGGTCCTTATGTGGATTATAATTTTCTAGTGTTCTTAGGAAAATCCCTATAAAAATACTGCCTTATATTGTCATCATGTGAAACAAGATACTAGGATTCTAATATCTATAACCGGCAGTATGTAAATCATATTTTAATATTTTAAAATACAACCCGCAACGCATCTAATGCATTACATAATTATTAGAATATCTTGCTCAAGCACAAATTTATTTACATGGTTTTGAGTTTTCTCCACCAAAAAGTTCTCTTCCTTAAATCGAGTCGCGAGAAAAATTCCAAGTAGATTGCAATAGTTCCACGTCGTCGTTGGTAATTTGCAGCATGCCAAGATACACTTTCATTAAAGGTTATTCTGTTTTGTGGTTTGGAGATGATAAATGGTTTAATTAAGCGCCGTATTGTGATTTGATAACTAGTAGACAAGTACAATTATATTCTCATTGTTTGTTTAAGAAATAAACTGCCGTTGTGTGCGTAGAGCTTTGCAACATGGGGCAATCCCTGTGTAATTATCAATTAATATTCGCAAATTCGGCCCGGCATCATTGTTGGAAAATAGTCGGGTATTATAAGTGTAATACGGAAAAATTACTTCCTTGAATACACAGAACTGATTATTAATTAACGATTGAAATTAAAATGCATTTCGCCCAAATCATTTAACAAAATTGCGGGTTGTTGTTACTCATCGCCATTTTGCTTGTTTTTGATACTCCTGAGATATTCCTTGCAGAAAGGTGAGTGCTGACTCCAGGAGATTTTCGGATTAGCTGAGTCTGGTTGAAATTCATAGATTGACATCTATGTTGAGATTGCACCATCAATCATTTTTAAGAGATTTTAAATTCCTATAATTAATCATATTTTCGACATTTGAATAATAGATCCGTAACCAGCAGCAATCACTGTATAATAGATATAAATTTGGATTTTCATGGATTAAAAATTGCAAATTTAGATTGGTTGAAAAAAATGTCACCTAAACTAGCGAAAATCGATTTGATAAATTCACCGATACTTCATCACTTATAACAGAAATTAAATCACATGCAGCCCCTGCAAAATAAATAGATGAGTTCTTTAGTAGGCTCTTTTCGTATTTCGTACATTTTAAACAATTTCCCATGTCATTTTTATAAGAAGAAATCAAGTGTGGAATTGTCGGATGTCGGATTACAAGTAAATCAGCTGCTTTTGCCCTTAAACTGATACTATTGAGTTACGTTCAATCGTTCCAACAACAATTTTCGAAAAGTAGTTTGTAGCTGGTTTTTGCTATCGAATACATATATTTAACCACAAATCATGATTCTGAAAACCAGAGTTAAAGTGTTGGTCAGTTGAAGTGCGCATGAAATGACTTTTTAATTTCGTGAAGATGTGTTAACTTGAGAGTCACAGGTGTTATTTCAATTAAATACATATTATCGAAATTATCAGAAAAACAAATGCAGTTAATTTAATTAAAATTGTTTAATGTAAAATTTAATTAATTAAGTGTTTTCGGATTGTTAATTAGTCTTCATATTCTAAGGACTATATTAACATGCCACAAGAAGCCATAATTCTTATTACATGTGATTGAAACATTCCAGTAAAGACAGAATTTAATGGGGCAAGACTCTAGGTAAGAGTGAAAGGTCATATTAATTCACAAAAGCTATTAATAGAGAACATGATTAAGCCTTAATATAAGCCACGACTGCGTATTTCAAGTTAAATACGATTCTAGCCAAACCAAACCAAAAACTATCGATATGCATTCAAAGTTTATATATGATTTACTTAGTTTCTAATGTAACAATATTTCAGTTTCAAATATAAACTACGAAAACAATTTTTAGATTGCACGTAGCACTTTTGGACACAACGTAAAATAAATATAAATAAGTTTTCAAATGCATCGGTTCAGTTAGCATTTTTGTATATATGTAAACATTATCACAATTGCTCGGAAGATTATTGGAATCAAATCAAAGTTTACAATGAATTGTACTACGTTTTCTATGAATTATAACTGGCCAGATTGATCCTAATAGTTTGATACTAAAGTACCGTTTTGTCTCTTTATCATATGACGAAGAATGAACTGACAAAAACAGTCATCACAAATCTGTTACTCTGAAGTCTTACTAGGTACACTTTTGAAGTGTAAGTCGAGTTGACGAAAACCAAATATTGGATTTAGGGCAACTTTGGACTTTGGACGTAGAATCCGAATATGAAATCCGTTCGGTGTAAAACTCACTTTTGATACAAGACAGTATGTCTGTCCGTCTGTACATCAGAAATTGAAGCATGTGTCTTTGAACTAAATTATATCAGGTTTAACTAAATCGGATGCGCAGAATCAAAAAATGATGACCATTTTTGTTCACAGTGAATAATTTAAAAGTTAGCTGCTCTAACTTTTAAAATACAAACTTCATGCAAAATCGGGTTTAATATTTGAAATCTACGCCTAAAATATGATATATTCGCATGCATACTTCAACCAGAAACATAACTTTTAGTGTCACTTATTTTCAAGCGCTACTTTTGTACATCAGTTTTACAGCAAATAATGTACATATTCGAATTCTCCGTATAACATTTGGTTACAATCCACACTTTGTTTTGCTGAACTCGACTTACACTTCAAAAGTGTACCTAGCCAAACCAAACCAAAAACTATCGATATGCATTCAAAGTTTATATATGATTTACTTAGTTTCTAATGTAACAATATTTCAGTTTCAAATATAAACTACGAAAACAATTATGTTATCCGCGACAAAAGTTGGCAATCTTTTGATTAAGAAATTAGCTTTATGAAGCTCAGATTATGTAAATGACTTATGACAAGTTATTATGGATTCTGCAATAAACGGCATTTAAACGGATATATGCTACCACAATCTTATATGTCAGAATGACTTCTTGTTAGCGACAGAGCTTTCTCTCATATAGAAAAGCCCGTGCGTTCAATTCAGTCGATTCGCGAGACATATTTTTAGTAGAGTGCAAATGTTGCAGTTACCTTCACGCCGAAGTCTGCAAATCGTTGCAAGCTGAGGTACTAGTTACATTAAAGGTAAAGTTTTCGTGAATCAAACAGAGTTCAACCTTAACTATGCTTATTTGTATTCTGAGTAGATAAGTTGTAAATAACTAAACCTAATCATGTGCATAATTTCTAAAGCAATAAATTTATGCTGAATAGATTCAGGCTTAAAAGCATGTGCCTATCAATGTATTAATATTCATTACTCCATTCAATACGATTCGACAAATTTAGGTTGTGACAACCTTCGTAGAAACGATTGTGAGATTTGAACTATGAATTGACTAATAATTTACGATAAAAGTTTAACTGAGGTTCCTTCAAATTAATTCTGAAATTTTGGTTATCGGTATGTATCCACATTTAGCCGATTTTACCATTTGGCTAGACGAGTTTTATTGCATGGACTGTTATAAACTTTGAGATTACGAACAAATTTGCTTTACTTTTTTGGGACTTTCGAACCCAGCGTATTGATAGATGTATGATGCTACAAGATCGTAATAACGTGTGGATGATTTATTCTGTTTGCAAAATTTAAATCGGAATCCTCAGTTGATAAGAAAAGGACGCTGCGTTTTATGACGCAAATGCATTTTGTAAATACTCCGATAATTAAGGAATTATGACAAAAATGAAATACCACACTACACCTGCAACATAAGTCGCAAGGTGTTTGAATGTCTTTGAATTTCTTTGTTTCAATTGGGAAGGAATTTTCCAATCTTTTTTTGACAGTGGAAATCATGTGAGTACTTGGATCAAATCGGATTTGCAAGTATATCTTCTTCTTTGGCACTTAAACTCCGACTCCATTCATTCGTTATCATAACATATCATGTCATAACTCAACGGCCCCAAATGGATTACCCCTGTCATGTTCCTTAATATTCAGATAGGTGATTTTTTCCCGGATGGTAGAAGTTTTTCTATTTAAAAAAATATTTCTTTGGATGGCTGAATATTTATTTTGGAAATGGAAATTTATTATTATTGTATTATGTTGACAATTACTTTTAAATTAAAGTGATGATTGGTCATTGAAAATTGTATATTAATCTTGTTGCACTTTAATAGCATAAACTGATAAACCTCTGATTTTGAATTAGAAAAGCTGAAGGTGATAACAGAGTCCTGGTTGCCACAAAGATGATGAAAATTTTATTATGTGCAATATAAACCAAAATTTGGAAATTATAAATTTATGAATTATCATAAATCTAGAAACCCGTGCTGGGATATATCAGCAGTGTTTCAACATTAAGGTTCACTCTAATATTGTGATTTTCGTTTCAAGTTGGAATTAAGTGCCACCGGTATAGTATTACTGGTTTAGGCGAATATTTTGAATATTCAGGTGGTCTTATTTTGAGTGCTCGAAGAGTTTGTTGGATATCGAACGATGGTAACTTCTAATTACCAATTATTGCTGAATATCAATTCCTCGACATTTGAAACTCATTTAATTATTTTGAGCAGTCAAACCAATTTACTGAGATTCGGTGTATTGTACCCATTTCCTGTTCCAGCTACTGAGAAGGTTTTTGCCAAATCGACTTGACGTTGCAGTGACCTATTTTTTAAAAATCTGAATTTTTGATCAAGTTTCAGGGGCCTTTTGGGAAGACCATTGCAGTGATCGGTATCCCTCAGGTATCCCTAATTTAGGAGAAATATGCAAAAAAGTAACAAAAATTGTGAAATCGTGTGTGCTCTAGAGCTCACAGTTTTCAATAAAATAATATTAAAATTGGCATAGGGGTACAAAATCAAATTTGCAAGAAGGGACTTTTTTTAGTTTTTCGATATTTTAATTTATAAAAAAAATTGGCGCCAAAACTGATATTTTGAAAATCATGCACCAATGTTGCAATATTACGACATATTAAGATTCAGCAGTGCCGAAAACATAATAATTAACATCAGAATATGAATTGCAAAAATTATCCGTAGGGAAAAATACAATTTTTGTGCCGAAAATTTATAATCTCTTCTCGCAACGTACATTTATTGTCCAAAACCGCATTTTAAATTTGGATTAAAGTACATGAAATGTTTAGCAGAATTTTTTTATTCTCAAAACATCAAGTTTGTATGTGTCGATGCGTTCATTTTATTTAACAATTGTTACATGACTTAAGCCAAGATTTAAAAAGCACACTGAACTATACTAAGCATCGTCTTCTGCGTGTTCTAATAGACTGACAAATATAATAACACTTGGATTGAAGTATTTTCAAGTTTTTACAATTTCAATACCTAAATAATATTCATAATTTTTCATTTATTCAAATTTTACAATGATTTAATTATTTGGATGTAACACAAGTTAATTTTGTGAAACATATCACCATAATTGTCATTACTAGCAGTTAATACAAGTAAGTTGCAAAAAATTGATTGTAGATATAAATTGCATTTTACTTCACCGTTAATAATATCTATTACCGGACGTGGGATGATTCATAAGCATTTCTAACATCTTTCATTTGCTGTATTGTTATCGTGTATGTGATACCGTCTTCCGTTTCCGGATCCGCCAATTCAAGTAAGATATCCCTGTAACTTACATGGATAAAGACAAGTGGATCTGGCGATGTTTAGCAGAATTTTTTTTATTCGCAAAATTCCACAGTGAAAGATGTTAGAAATGCTTATGAATCATCCCACATCCGGTAATAGATATTATTAACGGTGAAGTAAAATGCAATTTATATCTACAATCAATTTTTTGCAACTTACTTGTATTAACTGCTAGTAATGACAATTATGGTGATATGTTTCACAAAATTAACTTGTGTTACATCCAAATAATTAAATCATTGTAAAATTTGAATAAATGAAAAATTATGAATATTATTTAGGTATTGAAATTGTAAAAACTTGAAAATACTTCAATCCAAGTGTTATTATATTTGTCAGTCTATTAGAACACGCAGAAGACGATGCTTAGTATAGTTCAGTGTGCTTTTTAAATCTTGGCTTAAGTCATGTAACAATTGTTAAATAAAATGAACGCATCGACACATACAAACTTGATGTTTTGAGAATAAAAAAATTCTGCTAAACATTTCATGTACTTTAATCCAAATTTAAAATGCGGTTTTGGACAATAAATGTACGTTGCGAGAAGAGATTATAATTTTTCGGCACAAAAATTGTATTTTTCCCTACGGATAATTTTTGCAATTCATATTCTGATGTTAATTATTATGTTTTCGGCACTGCTGAATCTTAATATGTCGTAATATTGCAACATTGGTGCATGATTTTCAAAATATCAGTTTTGGCGCCAAATTTTTTTATAAATTAAAATTTCGAAAAACTAAAAAAAGTCCCTTCTTGGAAATTTGATTTTGTACCCCTACGCCAATTTTAATATTATTTTATTGAAAACTGTGAGCTCTAGAGCACACACACGATTTCACAATTTTTGTTACTTTTTTGCATATTTCTCCTAAATTAGGGATACCTGAGGGATACCGATCACTGCAATGGTCTTCCCAAAAGGCCCCTGAAACTTGATCAAAAATTCAGATTTTTAAAAAATAGGTCACTGCAACGTCAAGTCGATTTGGCAAATACCTTCTCTAATCAACAGTCACTAGTAATATTTTGGTACTTCATATTCAATACTAATTCAATATTCAATATATTCAATACTTTTCAGACGAGTGGTATCGTGGTTTAGTAGTATTGGTTTGATCAATGATTCATCAATACGACACATCTAAAGTGTTGAGGGACGTGCAGAAAATTGTTGGAGTAGGTTTAATCATTTAGGTAAGTGGACTCCTCAGCTACATATATGTATTGAAAACGAAAACCACAGCCTATTCAATATTACGTGCGCGATTTTATAAAAATATTAGGATTTCGCATGAAGCCTGATTCAATATGAAACTACCATTTGCGTTTGTGAGTTACAATAACTTTAAACGCTAAATAAATTATATGTATGGGTTTTTAATTGCTTTGCTTTAGTTAGATTAGATTAGTTTAGATTTTATAGTATTTAAATACTGGTTAGAATCCCAGACGCCATCGCTATGACATTATGGAGTGTGTTTGCAAATTATTGAGCACATGGATGGATTTCACTCCAGATTTATACCTCCCGAAAAATAAAATTATTATTTTTTAATTAAATAATTATCTAACTGAAATTAGTTGTGGTCGTTTCAATAAAGTGATATTAAAGTAGTACCGGTTAAAGTCCAGCAGTCAGATAATGCAAAAAAATTCAGCAGTTTATGATTTCATTCACCCATCAGCTGCCAATCCTAACATGACAAGAAAAAACAAACCTCCAACAAAAGTCAACAACACAAGTTCAACAGTGTCAAGGTCCAATATTGGAGCTGTGGAGACTAGAAAACGAAGCAGTGCAACTTTAAATTCTAGTTCTAATTCTGATCAAGGTCAAAGCGGAAGTGGAGTAAACAGATCCCCAGAAATTAACATGCCGCCCAAAAAGAGCAAAACTGAAAAAAAAAAAAAATGGTTAGTACGACATGGACCCCGTCCTGGGTTATTACCCATGAAGTGCCCAAGCTAAAGGAAGTTATGAGGTAAGGTAAGGATACATGGTGCCAAGGAATTTCCTCTAACTAGGACAGTTTTTACGCGGTACCAGAGAAAAATCACTACTAGTTAACTGAATAGGGCTAAACAGCCAACTAAGTAGTAGAAAAAACTCCCGATACAATGTTGCCCAGCACCAGGGATCGAACCTGGGGAAGCATTGGACGAATATGGTACGGTAACCACTCCGCTATGCTGGCTGGGCTACTGAAAATTGCTGTTGCTCGAACTGGAATATTTCGACGCAACTGGAAAAACTAAATAAACTGGATGACATTCAAAGTTCTATCCGTGATCTGAAAGCAGAAATTGAAGCAAACAAAGGTTCGGTGGATGCCCTGCAAGGAAATGTGGAGACCATCGCTCAGGATTTAACTGAGATACAAAAACAAATTGAAGATTTCAGATCTGACAAAATTAAGATAGAAACTGAATTAAGGAAAATTAACTTAATTATTTCGGGAGTTGCTGACGAAGAAAATGAAAGCAAAGATAACCTGGTATCTAAAGTACAATCTCTGGCGAGTGAAATAGATCCCTCATTTATCTTTCAATGTGACACACACACACACATTATCCACATTCGCTTCAAGCTTATGGCCGAACGCAACGGTTTTTTCGAGCTCAGAAAAAAACACAAATAGACCCGTGTTTATGAAAAATCGGAAAAAATCCTCGAATTGAAGTCAAGCAGGATCAATATCATGAATGTAAATTATAGAAATTATGAAATTGATACGGAGCTGACTACATTCAGGTTGATGCCTAACTTGGTTTTCTCGGAAACTGCAAAAGAACCGTCTGATAGTGGAAATGGAAGCAGAAATTTTTTAGGCCTGCAAGATCAGATGGAATAAAAATCGCCCATCTCAATATTCAATCGGTGTGCAACAAGCAAGTACTTCTAAATGAATTTATTTTAATGGAAAACATTGACGTGCTCTGCCTGAGCGAAACTTTTTTAAATGAGGACAAAAACATTCTACTTCTTGACAAACTTAACTATGTTAGAAGGGACAGGAACAGCATACAGTCGGGAAAAAGTAAAGGAGGTGGAGTTGCAATTATAGCAAAACAGCAGTTGCAATTATGTAAATACGAGTTAAAAAACGAACAAAATATTCTTATAAGCTTGTAGTGTTAAATACTCGTATAAAGTATGGGAATTCAAAATATTTATTTGTGTGCGCGGTGTACAGACCACCAACCTACGCGACAGAATCGGTTAAAAACGATATACAAGCATTAGAATCGTTGATTGAAGAACTACTAGAAACTAAACGGCTGTTCCTAATTTTAGGTGACCTTAATTTAAAACCTGACTGGTGCCTATCTCTACTTGATAATTTGTTAATGAAGTACAAACTCTCGCAGTTAATTAAAGTTGCCACTAGAGGAGAATCATTATTGAACGTGATCATAACAAATCAAGAAGAAAAATGTAAAAACACAATTGTCGTGGAACCGCATTTATCGGACCACATGGCGATAATGACGAATGTAAATATTAAAAAACCTAAAAATCCCAAAAAAACAAATTGTATTTCGCAACTATGACAGATGTAATATAGACGACTTGTACATTGATCTTAATAGGTTTAATCTTGATGTAAATACAAGTGACGCCGTTGATGTAAATTGTGCCAAGTTGACAAGTGCAGTACTAAGATTGTTCGACGTTCACTGTCCAGTTAGGACCAAATTTGTGTGCGTGTCTCAAAAGAAGGTACAACTAACCAGTGAAACAAAAATTGCAGATCGTGATAAATTATACAAAAAATTGAAGGAATCCCAAGATTTAGAGGTAAAAGAGGAATATTCCAGATCTAAAAGGCTAGTCAAGAAATTGATGGTGAAGGACAGAAAAGATTCCATCAGTAGGAAGATTGATACTTTCGGTTTTTGGCAAACTGTTAACTCTGTGACCGTTCCTAAATCAGAAAACGCCATACCTTTCTCTCCCAGCGAAATAAATGCTCACTTTGCCAGTATATCAAACAAACCAGAGGCCGCTGGGATAATTGGAAACTATATACCTAATGACATCGATAGAAATGAAGAGTGGTTTTCAGTGTCGCAGGTGAGCCAGCAGCAAGTAATTTTCGCATGGCGAAAAATGAAAAATAAAAATAGTTCTACGGAGGACGCGATGGGCATCTCAAATAGGATGATAAATATGCTTATAAAGAACTATTCCTTTATTGATAACCTTACTGGCCTAATAAACTCATCAATTATACAAAAATGTGTTCCCAAAAACATGAAATTGTCACGGATTATAGCACTTCCGAAACAAATTCCTGTGACACAGTTGAACCAACTACGACCTATCTCGATTCTTCCCGTCATGTCTAAGATTATTGAGAAATGTGTTTATTTTCAATTACGATGTTATGTACACTATAATAACATTTTATACAATAAACAGTTTGGCTTTCGCCCAGGTCATTCAACGGAGCATGCGAATTATACTTGTTCTGCAAAGCAAAAGAAGCACTTTTGAGACGAAACCTATTTGCCATCGTGACCCTGGATGTAAAGAAAGCGTTTGATACCGTCAATCGTAAACTTCTTAGTAAGAAATTGGAAACATATAAAATTGATTCTGCTTGGCTCAACTCCTACAACAATGACAGATGGCAGTTTGTAGATAAAAGAGAGTTGTCAGAGGTCATATCAACCACAAGGGGTTTAGTTCAGGGCTCGTGTGTTCAATCCAATTTGCTCGTTTTATAAATGATATGGCCAAAATATCAAATGAAAAGACGGAAGTAGTTGTGTTTGCTGATGATTCACAAATAATTTGTGAACTACATAGAGACAAAATCCAAAGTGATTTGAGTGACCTTGAATCGGCATGCAATAAAATAGTGCAGTGGTTCGAAAGTAATGACCTCGAAATCAATAACAGCAAAACTGAGCTCTTTATACATTGCAACAAGAACGATTTAAATTTATGCAACAACCTATCGGTGGACATTGACGGGGTAAAAGTTAAGAACTCTAACTCTATAAAAAGCCTTTGACTTATTTAGGACAAACGGATGACTTGGAATGACCACTTGACATCAACTGTAAAGAAATGCTACAAAACTCTATGGTCAATTAGGGCATTGCGTAGCTTAATTAATCCAGGTCAATTAAAAATTCTGGTGGAATCATTATGCCTATCGAAACTTTTCTACATGGTCATTATTTGGTCTGAAGCGAATGTAGGAGTTCTCAAGCAAGCTAAAAAGGTTTTTCGTTCGTGTTTGAATATTGTGTTAGGAAATCATTTTAGTCGTAAAGATTTTAATGAGTTAAACTGGTTAAATGTGGAGGAATCCAATCTCTACTCCTCGATGTGCTTAGCATATAAAGTAAAAGGAAATATATGCCCGTTAGCATTCCAGAACACTATAAATTATAACGCCATTCTATCACACGAAACACGAAGCGGAATCCGCACATCTGTGGATAGGAATCTCTGTGAAAGTTCCCTGTCGTTCATGATCACGTCAGCATGGTCAAAAATCCCCGATAAACTGAAATTATGTGATGAAGTTTACAATTTCAACTCCTTCAAAACTAATCTGAAAAATGGTTCATTTCCAATAGAGCTAGTGAAGAACATGGCTGTGACTTATCTTGCATTGACAAAGTGGTAGAAGACATTCGTAATTTGTTCCAGTGAATGTGCAAACGAATGTGTTTCAGTTAATGAAAATGTGTCAAAGTTTTTCGTTTTGTGTAAAAGTGTAATATCGTTTGACTATATAAATTTTCGAAAACTATCAGTGAGTTACCCTGGTCGGGGAGACTGATAGTTTCATATATACATATACATATATACATATACATTTACAGGGAGTTAACATGAAAGCTTTCTAATGATTTAAACTCAACGGTTTCCTAATGAACGTATTGATAAGAAATACGAAAACTGTGTCTGTGTGCACAGTTTTGAGTTTTTCTTCTCCAAATTAATATTAGTTATTTACAATTAAGTTGGAAACTGATACTACGAAATTTGGTGCTACATGCTTGTTAGTTGGCGTCATTGGTTATCCTGAAACCAATCTTCATTTTGGTCCATTGATTCGATTCAATAAACAAATTTTGAGAAAATTGGAAATGTAGTAGTTAGTTCGACGACGATGTATGTAAGTCGGAGGAAGTTCAAGTAAGTTCAAACTCAGGTCAGGTTTTGGTTCAGGATAATGTTTTCCCTTTTAATCGTCCTGTTTGTATTGGGAAAAGAAAAATTTCAAACAAATACAACCATATGGTCCTAGTTTCTTAAACAAAATAAATTTAATTTTAATGGGTTAAGCTTTACAGCTTATGACAATATTTGTATTATTATCCATACAGTAATTCTGCTTAAACACATTTTAGTGAAATTTACGTACATTCATCAATTATTCCCTAATATTAAAAAAGGAAAATGGCATACGAACATTACGAAGCTAATAATCTCAGCCTTAAGATATAGCTTGAAAAGATTAATCGCGAAATGTTGGAGTGGAGGATTTTACAAATGGCCACTTTATTACAAACACGGAATATGCAGCGCGGCAATTTCATTCCAGCGACCTTCGAGAAATAGTATAATTGACGCTTAAAGTTTAATGATTACCTCTTGCTTTACGACATCAAAAACCACTTGTGTTCGTCACTTGTACAAAAATCTTTTTTTTTTCTATCATTTTAACCATGTTTACAGCAGATAAACATTACATACTATCGAATTTGAGTAATTACAAGTTACCATATACAAATCACTCTTTATATGCTGGTCGGCTTAAATTCCGCTTGTATGAAATGATAATGGAACGGCTATTTAATTATACCAAGGTCCGTACCTGGTGCTCCAAATCCTTTCAGAAAAACGAACGTTTCTGCTATCAATTAGACTTAAAAATTTGGACAGAAATTATTAACTCATTAACAGTAACGTAACAGGGTTTAGGGACAAACATTTTTTCATTGATTAAGTGAACAACGTATTCTGGGATTATATTAACATGCCACTGGAAAACCAATTAATTGATTTCGAATTCCACATACCTAATTGAAGCATTCAAGTAAAGACAGAATAAATAGTCACAAGACACCAGGAGTATGAGTGAAAGTTTAAATTAATTTCTAGTAGCTATTCGTAGGGACCTTGATGAGACCACTGTATAAAAGTAGTAAAACCGTACATAAGGTAAAATTGCATTCTACATTGGCATTGGCGATCAACATTGAAAGTGTTGATATGATTTCCTTAGTTTCTTGTATAATAGGATTTAAGTATGAAATATAAACAATGAAAACAACTCTTAGCTTGTTTATTTCATTCGTAATTCAGCCAGTGTTTTTTCTAAAATTTCGGGCCAAGAACATTACTTCTGCATCTCTTTGTTTATATTCGTTGCATTTGTTGATTATTAAGAGCAACGGTGGAGGATAAAAATGATGGATTAGCTATTAGGTGAATCACATAGCTAGTTTAAATAGGTTGGCTGTCAATTTCTCTAAGTGCTTCCACAATTCGTCCACAGGTTACAAGAAAAGTCCGCCAAAATTACACCACCACTGCCACCACATAATGCTACATTATATATCATACTTCCCGATAACGTAAAGGTTGGAAGTTTTCTGTCGGCGTATGTGTCTGGAATCAAATTAAAGTGGGAGCTAAATTTATTGAGAAATATTACATTTGATTTTTTCCAGACAAGGTGAAACATGGTTAACCAATGATTTAGTGTAAAACGTCCTTTTTACTTTACGCGGGAATAGTATGTATTGCAATCAAGAAGAATGAATTTTATTTCTTAGTTAGTTTATTCAGTCATTACGCTTTGATTTTAACTTGATCAGACGATCCTTAGCTCAACGCCCTTGTATGAAATATGAGCCAATTCATAAATTTTTCACGAATAGGTTCACTTGTTATGTTCTGTAAGGAGTTATAAACGGCATATGCATTACAAAAACATTATATTTCGATTACTATCGCTAAAAGTTTTTTAAATTTTTGCTTAACGTTTCATTTTTACTTGCGTTTAACACAAATTATATATGGTAGTAACAAAGGTTCGCTTTTGCTTAAGATCATTTTAATAGATGTTTATGTCAATTGGTATCCGTGACATTCCATCCGTTTAAATAGCAAGAACAATTATTCTCTCAGCTATATTTGTTGTAACACCGTTGCGGTGAAATGCAAAAGATGACACGTTTATGGAATTTGACATCTCAGTTTGGATGTATGTAATTTCAAGTTAGATCAGCTAGTATATTTTGTAATCGAGACGAATCACACTTACCACATCACAGTATTGTATTACAGTAATATCAAGGAGCCAGTAATACTATAACTGGCTCTATTAAAGCAGTGGCATTTATATTCGTAAGTTTAAGAACACATTCTATTTGGATTGTATTATATTATAAATAGTCATTCAAAGCAGGGGTATAGTCAATTATAACTAGGACGGGTGTAAACCCGAAATAAAAAACTACCGGAAACGTGTTGTGGGTGAAATTGAGACATTTGACACTCAGTTCACCTTCCCAAACACTAATCTTGAATTAGTCGATGAATTTCCGAAAAAGTATATTTTGACCCTTTTGTGACCCTTTGACCCGTAAGGGTCATGGAGCCACCAATCCGATAGTTGGCCAAATTGACCAATGGTGTCGTGACAAAAAATGATCAGCATAAATTTCTCTATCAGATAAGCCGATAAAAGATTTTTGCCCATAAAGATGCATGGCGCACCTTACCCCCCACCGTACCTCCGGGGGTGGGGCCGGGAACCCCCAAATCAATACCGAATTTTCAAATGACCTGAGGTACCTCTATGCCAAGTTTGAACCAAATCGGTTCACGTGGAGGAAAGTTATAGTGTTTACAGACACTCAGACACACAGACACACAGACACACAGACAGACAAACATATCAATCGCAATAACTACCTATATAAGCATTTCATGCTTCCGGTAGTTAATAAAGAAATAAGTAATGCAAAGTATGAATTATACTTTCGATTGGCTGTAAACTTTGCACGCAGGTACCAAGGGGATCGATGTCTCCCGCAGCCAAAATTCTACTCAAACAGGCAATGGATATCATTCGAGACCGTTACAATTTCGAACTTCGAACCGTTTGATTACGACAGGATAAGAAAAAACCAATCACAGGCTTCTAAAAGTCCATAAGTTAACATTGTAGAGTAGAGTTCTGGTTGTAATGCTATGAACTATCGCATAAAAAAGATTTCCAAAAATGTAACTTAAAAAAGATTAATGGATTAGACTTTCATGTCTGTTTTTCAGAGAATTTATGGCCGATCACTATTTTTTAATGAATACTAGAAATTCAAATAAATTTTGTATTTCCACAGTTTCTGTTTCCATTAAAAAAGTGATCAACAAATGAAATGTGTAGGCTAAGTTTATTTTAAGGAAACCAAGCAATTAATTACACAACTTGACCCTAAAACAACCTTAATTATTTAATTTTGTTAACATGTTCTACAGTCAAATGCAAGTTTTACAAGCAATGAAACCTGGATTCCTTGAAGCAATTTGCATTGGCTTGTCTTTTTAATATAAACAACGTTTTGTCCTGGACATCAATAAAACATCACGATGGTTTCTTTATATATTTCAGGGAATGATGAGTTTGTCTTTCATCTCCAGTCACAATTGTGCACCAACAAAAGCTCTCGTTTCATTGACGGAGGGGTCATATTTTGTTAGTTCTTTTGCACTCGAAATTTTCTCTCTCGACTGGGATCACCTCCGTAATTGGTCCACCACGACCACGCAATAGTTCCAAACTTAATTCCAAGTTTCTCCTCGTTGACATGACACTCCGATGATTCATTTGTGCTATTGTGTGCATCAATAGTGGTCTGTATAAACCCACAGCAGCCATCATTTGAGCCACAACTCTTTCGTAAGTTGCAGATTACGGTCGGCTCAAGGTCGGTATGTTTGCACTGACTTGTCGTCACGTCCACATCGCTGCATCCAACGAATATTTCTTGATCGATGTGACATTGAATCCGCACCGGATTTCTTCAGCGCAGATTAAATTAAACTGGCATAAATCACGTTCAAAAATTTTATGCGGATCGGAGTACGAATATCTTGGTAAGAGAAAATCCTGATGGTTGACATTAACAGCCGTAACTCTGGATATAAAATGTCTACAACTGAGTTGAACATATCATTCGAAAGCCCATCTCATTAGCTATAAGCGCATATGCCCAGGACCTATATCGGATACGTTAATATCCGATGAAGCCATATCAAATTTGATGCATTACTTAACGAAAAGCCTTCGTATTACATAGACTTGATGCAAAGCAAGCTGGAAGATAAGCTTACTAAAACGGCGTAATCTCAGAATTAGTGGTCGTTCAAGACATTTTGTAACAAAGGTCGCCTTTTCCTTTACCCATTTCGTAATAGAATGAAGTAGGAAGTGAAAAGTATCCATTTTTGATTCATACTATGATTATTATTTGTAGTAATTTTGTGACATAAGTTTTTGTCAAATTCGCATTGTTTCTGACATAGAACACGCAAAAAATCCTGAATTGAATTTGTATGCCGATAGTTTCTATTCGATGTAGTTATCAATTTAGCTTTAATATTCACTAATTTGTTCCCACTGATGTTTACATTTTTGTAACAGTTTCTAAATCATTGTTGCCTCATCACCTTCTGATATTGTGTACAAACAATTGGGAGATAAAATCCGGTAATAATTGAGTTTTCAGCTGTAGGGTTTATGAACGTACAGTTAACCGTTAATCGCTTCATTCATACACAAACTCCATTGTTAATTAAGGTTGAAATATTTTTCTTACCGAAGGCAAGAATAAAATCTACCATCATACTAGTTTAAATGTAACGCCCTAATTTGTGACGGCAGCGACTCGGTGTCTTTTATGGAATCAGGTTGTTAAGAAGTTTCCCAGTTAGTGATTCAGGATTGAAAATTAGGGATTTTGTACATTATAACAAAACGGCGATGGCTTTCTTCCAATGACTATATCTTACTTTTCACATTGTAAATTGAGTGCTTGGCAGATAGGTTATCAACGATTTACTGGCATCCCGTCTACAGCTTGGTATTGGAGTGACTAGCGTATTGGTCTTATGCAAAATGCCGGAATCCAAAAAGCCGAAAATGAATAAATGTGTTTCTGATGCTTTTAAATTTTAGTTTAGCCTAACCGAACCTAACCTAACCTAACTTAAGCGAAAATAATTACAACAACTAGATTAGCGTCATTATTTCATTTTCCGGCTCTTTAGCTTTCCGCCATTTTGGAATTCCGGTTTTTTGATCCACCCTAGCGTATTATACGGGTTTCAATTGACGATTTCAAATTTTAATTATACAAGCGTCATGAAAATTGCAGAAAATGAATTTTCACTAACTTTTTGCGCCTTATTTTTAAATGTGTGTTAATGAGGTCCATTCATTTTCAGTTTTTGAAGCCAACTTTATTTTTTAATGCGCATCCTAACTTATTTAAAATCAGGTATTTTAGCCCGAATTTGGGCGATGAAAATTAAATTTAAAAAAACTAATTTTGACTTGAACAAATGGTTGAGAAATTTACTTTAGCTATTGCACATTCATAAACTTACAAACTTACAATCATTGCACTTTTCATATTCTACAAATGTTTATCAGTTTAATATCTGGGCGATAGACATATTAATAAAATTACTCAGCGGGAAAATCATATACTTTTATGTAAGTGGGCCAATGTTTATTGGAAGTTTATATCTATCAGGTAACAAAATTGCCACTTAGCATGTCATCATTTTGAATTAAAAACTATTACGATGTCTGATGGCGACAAAGGAATAACAATTCTAGTAAGTTAGGCGTTAAACTGTAGGCTTTAAATTATTCTTGGTTCATACGTTAGGTACAGCGTAGCTTCTCGTGTCGTATTTATTACTTTATTACCTCATGCTGAAGCACACACAGGATAAGTCTGCCAACTTCTGATGATGATGATGATGATGACACACTCCTTGGTGTCCAAACGTTCACAAATAAATTGAATTTCGAAATTATAAAAAAAATCCTCCAACATCATAAAACCTCCAAATAAGTTGTAATGTTATGCTTGGTTTATAACACATGAACCTTAATGATGTTCTTTACCATTACATGGAACTTTAGTACAGTTGAAGACATTTGAAGGTAAATGAGTTTTGTAAAAAAATACAAAATCATAATTTTTATCAAAAATTAATTGTCAAAATGATAGAGTAATGAGAAACGTGGTTACATTTGAAAATGTGTAATTGTGAATTTCCCATATTATTTGTACAGTTGGTATTTTTCTAGTGAGTAAAATGGAAGTTTAATAATATATGTTGTTCGAAGTCCCTTATGTTAGCTCAAACAATCATAATGTTGACACAGCGTCATTTCAAACTTAACGCCGTACTTGCTGATGTGGTGGGTTTCGGGAATTGTTTCTCAACAGATGCTTGTCGCATTTCCTTGTGCGTGGTTGGTGAAAAGCAATTAAGCTTTGCACAGGTGGAAAATATACGGTAGTAGATTCATTACAATCGTTGTGTAATCTACTTACAAACGAACATTGTCAGTAACAGCGGCTCGGATCAATCATTTCCTAAGGCAATCGGTCTAGATTTACATAAATAAACAGTCACAGTGGAAACGGTGGTTTGTTGATATTTATATTTGTGTTTCAGGAAATTAGAAATAACAACTCCAATTCCATTGTTCAATGTAGTTATCATCATGGATCTGCGCAATTATGTTAATCCAAACAACATTCAAACGCACTCGCTCACAATTGGTTGCTAACCTCCACAAACATTCTTTTCCAGAAAGCGTTCCTCTGGATTTGTATATTTTGTGCTACCAAACTTTTACTGACTTTACGTTATGACTTAGGTTAAGATAATTTCAGACTAAAATTACACTAAATATACATATATTCTATGACTTTTTATCAACAGGTTCCTCTTCACGAAAGTTATGCACCACTAAAACGCCGCAAGGTCTCAAAAACACCTGCACGGTTAAATGTATTACCAGTTTAACGTGTTACAACGGCTAATGTTCCACATAGAGACACATTTGACAACCTCCTATCGATGTTCTGAGAAATGAACATACACGTTATAAACGTTATGGTGTTTTTAAAAATAATTTTGTTTATATTTACCTACAGTCAATTTTGTGTTGCATTTATCACGGTAAATATATGTAATATGTGCATGTTACTGAAATGTCATTACAGTTCACATTTTGTGCATTAAGTAGCCGAATCGCCATTAAAGTGATCAACTTACGATTAGAGATGACTACAACTTTGGTAGCAGGTTAAGGTAGTGGGTTCTTTAGCAAAATTCATTTCATCGGATGTTCCAAGGACGATAATTCGATATCGTCATCAATTTGAGCTGCTGAGACAAACACAACGCGAAAATTTCATTATTTGTTTTGCACAGTTGGATTGTGTTCAACGGCACATATAGTAAAACCTCACTGATACTTGTACTAGCGTCCAGATTTATCTCAACTGGAGATGACGCCTGTTCGAATCCGTCTAAATTCCAATTCTCCGGCCTCGTATAATAACTAAGCAAAAAACCTACCAAACCTTTTTAATGTATACTATATTCTGTTTTAATTAAAATACCGTAGTGCAGTTACAAGGATGATTTCGAGTTATTAAGAATTCGAGTGGTGCTGGACTAAGAACATAATCACTTATTTACCAGCGAAAGCATAAAAATGTACTGAATTTATGTATCTTGCTAAATAAAAAGACTTTCATTCCGTTTCTGTCAGTTTTCTGCCATTATGTATTTCGTTGAATATTTTTATGTTACATGGTGAACTATTAACTAGACCATGGATTAATGTGATTTCTGTGGCATCAGTAATGTTAGCACCGTTACGTCAGCAGTTTGTAAGCATTAAATAAAATACAATTATGACCTTTTAGATGCTTCTCGTGAATTCGTTTAATAATGTGTTATAAAATATATTGTGCAACCCACTTTTGGTTCAATATTCAGCTAAAATTGTTAGTTCAAGGTGTACTTTATGTACTTATTTTAGAGCTATCTCGTATGAGATATAATTTTTGAATGCTTGCACTTTTACGCCATAAAACGGCACCATTAAATTATTTACTACCTATTTTATTTGGTAGCGCCAGCGTCATACCCACTGACATTGAAAAGCCATTTGGCCTATTGAATCGAGTCGCGAGACAAATTGTCGGTAGATTGCAAATGGTTGTCGGTCGGTTCACCGCCGTTGTCGGTGATAAAGGACGCTCTGTAATAGTTTAACTGAAGTGCGATTGCGAGTAAGATATCAATATTAATCCTTTTACTTAATGTGAGTAGTTGAGTTGTAAACAAATGATATCACTTGGTCATGGTTTCTCTAACGAAATAAATTATCCCCACTCAAGGTTCATAAATGATCCTCTGTAGTTCAGGTAATCTTTTTCTTCATGTCGGGTTCAACGGCTCTCCTATTTGTTCGCCGCTTTATTTGTTTTATTGGTCGTGACGGATTATATGGTAACAGGTTTGCTGGCTTCGTCATGTGAAATGATGTTAAAGTATGGTGGTACGTTCAACGTTGTCTTTTGAAATATGAGCGAAACCAGAAGCTTTTGGAAGAACAGTTACATTATGCCTCCTCTATGCAGAAATTGTAAGGGTTCATTACCTAAATTGCATATCAACAATAATATTATACAGTATACTTATCTATGACATTAGCATCTATGTGCATTATCTATGTGTACGTCATTTGGATTAATTTAAGAGGTTTTGTTTAATTAATACAGTGGAGATATATTGCGATCAACTTTTTGTCTTTGCATGTACGAAATGTTAGTTGTAGTAAGTTTATATGCTTTCAGAATTCGTTTCTACATAAAAATTAAGTACAAAGAAATTTCTATTCCTTCCGAGCGAAGTATATTTAGACCTGATGCACAACGATTTTTGATATGATAAATATTTTGAATCAGTGATCTTGATTTGGTGCATACAGTATACCTTTCTATAAACTCGGTTCGGTTCGGCTAAAAATATAATGCAACTTACTTAAATATCGTTCGCTCTTTGTTGCAATTCAAAAGTATTTGTTTGGTGGCAACTGTGACCTTAATACAAGTTTATTATATTTATATCCAAAACTATATTTTGATGATAAGGAAAGAGGCAATTAACAACTAAAGACAGTTTCATTTAAATGTCCCATTTCAACTACATCATGGATTGTTCCAAAATGTAAAACCGAAAATACACCTAATTTTATATGCATCTAGAATGTCATACCACAAGGGCTAACTACATTTATTTTTAACTAGTATATTTAACGCAATACTTTCAACGTGACAGAAATTTCTAAAAAAAACATTGGTGCCAAGCTCAAATATCTTGTTACTTTTGCTTCATATCATCTTTTAAGTGACTACAAGCGTCATTATTTACTTAGCAATGAAATGAGTAAGAATCCAATGAAGATTTATTATTAACAATTCCAAGCTGGCTAGCTGCGGATTCATAAATATCTTTGTTCGTTGAGCTTATGTCTGAATTTAATGTTATTGACAGAGGCATCCGACTTTTCTGCCGAATGGCATACTGACCCTTATTACATTATTAAGTCACTGATTAACTAACACGACGAATACAAAATGGTGATCAACGTTCAGAAAATCATCGGTTGCAGGTCAGTAACACTTTGCTGTTGTAGAGCCGCAGTGAATCATTTGAAAAACAGCACTCTCGGGCTATATGTGTGATTTGGTTGCAGAAAGCTGGCAATTTCTTTGCGGCAAAAGTTTTACACTTTTTGGAATTTTTGTGTTTTACATTGATGCTATGAGTAGATTTTGAATAGATTGTATGATGCTTTTACATTATTGTAGCCACAGAGTGAGTAATGTTTCAAAAGTTGTTTTAACGACAGTCTCATTGATTTGCTTGGGTGCATGAATTTCTATGATCGTGGTTATTTGGCTTGGGTTTAAACATTATTAAAACACGGATTTCAGCTATTCAGAAAAATAGCGACCTTCTGATCGGAACCACGGTTAGAAAGCGCTTCACTCAAAAGACGAAAACAAAATGTTGAGTCGATTTTTAACAAGTGTGAACAACTGTGTTTTTTTAATTCTTGCGTAATTGCATACGTAAATACGTCAGAAATAATAACGTATGGCGTTTTGATCTCAATGAAGTTGTTTTGAAATACGAAATTCCGATTTTTCTTGGCAATACTAATGTTATGTTAGATGCATTTGACGGACAACTGTTTCAGGAAAACGACACAATATTGGAATTTATTGAATTGTCTTAAAATTCTAAAAACAGATTGCTCAGTTTGGCACTGCTTTGAGGATTATGATAAACTTGTAAAGTAATTTGCGTGTTAATATTTTTTTTATAATTTCAGTAGTAATTGCACGATTTCATAAGATTTATGGGACAATATACATGGACTTTCCGCACTCCTTTCCTGATAATCATTCATTTTTATGGACTCCATAGTTAAGCAACTGTATTTAAACCAAGTGCGTATACAAATACAGTGTCAATGATTTTATTATAAATGAAATTATTAAGATTTTGTGCATAGCCTGATTTAATATAAAAATTATATTAGCCACTGCCTATGCCTATTACCGCGATCAATATGCAAGCTGTAATCAATTCGCCTTATTACAGGTAAAACATTGTTACCAGGAATATCGACGTATTTATTCAATGGAGTATTTATATTTTATTTATTTCCATCATAAGCTCTTCCAATTACGCTGTTATGCATATTGAGGAAAGAGTTCAATCAAAAGACAAAAACCTCCCGTCGCATTAGTTGAGCGTTTTTAATCAAATGGGTTAGGCAGACAAATTTTGGATAAAATATAGATATGAATTTTTGAATTGCTTCGCTTCAATTCGCATTGTAGTATGGACCTATTGCGAAACCCAAACGCCATCATATTCAAAGGATGAAGAAGGACCGGAAATTGTTCCAGAGATTACTTCAGTGTAAACCTGGTATGCATTGTGGCGGTTATACGAGGTTGTGTAAGGATTTTAACGTTTCAGTTTATTCATGAAGGACTTGACAAGAAATATTACATTTCCCTCCTATCACGTGAAAAATTAAATAACGATTCTAGAAGCATTAACATTCAGCACGTATGTATATAGTTCTCTAAGGTTTTAGCATGTAATCTGCAACAAAGTGCACGTACTTTATACAGAATCAAAAAAATTTGTGAGAGCACAAATTAACATACAGGGTTTTTGTGTAATGTCGGCCACAATTTTTTATTGACACTGTACACTTAAACTGCAAAATGCTACCGCCTAATTATTTCACACATTGTTTTTCTATTAGCTACCTCATCTTCTCAGGGACTGTAAAGCCACTTTGGTCCACCTAATCGATTCGCGATGGAAATAGGGAGTAGATTGGAAATGTTGTAGTAAGGTCCTTGCAGAAGTCTGCAATTCGCAGGGACTTCGAGGTTATTTTAAATGAAGCTGAGATGATGGAGGACGAGTAAGAATCCAACGTTATAATTTTATTTTGCAGTTACGCTACTATGAAATGTACCTGAACTGACTATTTGACTGCGTTTGACTATATGAAAACTACAGACCATGTAGTAATACAGGCGTTTTTTAATTCTACTCAAATTGTCAGCATTTTCAAAAAAACAAATATGTTTGCCATTAATTAGAATCGCAACTGTCTCTAGTGACAGAAATTATTAATTCATTAACAGTAAAAAAACAAGGTTTAGCGGTACATTTTTGCAATTTATTATGTGGTCATCATATCCTGAGGATTATAATGGAACGTCGACGGAAAGCCAACCCTGCTAGATTTTTAATTCTGTATGAGGGAAACCTTCCCAAAGAACCGACACAATTAGGAACAAGACGCAAGCGTTAGAGTGAAATGTTAGACTAATTTCCAATAGCCATTCATAGTGACCGTGATGAAGCCATTATCGAATCCATGCCATAAATTCACACTTCAAGTGAAGTTGGATTGTTACGTGACGCCAAGGATTTCCACCGAAGGTTTATAAATGTTTGCCCTTGTTTCATGAATAAGAGCATATAAATATAAAACGTATACCGACAATAACAACTCTCAGTTTATTTTATTTCATTGTAGCACAACAAGTTTTAGTATTAGTGAAATAAACGTATAGTATATTGACCACTTAGAATCACAATAATTAAAGTAGTTGTATTTACGTCACTTTGTTTATTTTGCAGGTTGTTGCAGATTATGTGAATAATAGGTTAGTGGTCCGGATTGTGGATTCAACAGAAAAGAATAAGCTCAACGTCCTTGGTCTGGATATGAAAGGATTCGAATGACTTTGCACGAGCAGGTATAAAATCGCTGTTTTGTCAGGCATTGAAACGATAATAACAAGAGATGCATGCCAACAATAATGGTTATCGACGGTTTCAGGGGTGATTCTCACGGTCCAAAAACTGCCTGATTTATTGCAGGCACTACCTCCGCGAAGCAACGCGATCGATTGGTACCAAGCCCTGCCCGCAGGTAACAATGGGGTTAATGTCTCCCACGAACCAAAATTCTGATCAAAAGGCATCGGTAACCATTCGTAATTTGGAAATATTGTTACCGCTTAGTCATGACCATTATTCAGTGCCACTGTCATGCCTTATTGACGTCCAACAAAGTGTGCACATGAAAATGTTCAAAAGGTCAACTGTATTTTCATTATTATTACCACAGGTGATTTTTGCTCCTCCGTTTAAACATTTGCCCTACTTTTACGTCACTCTGTATATTTATTGAGCTGTTGCCGATTTTATGTTCAAGTAGATTCTTGGTCAACTAGATTATTTATTGGGCTTATGTGAGTTTACTAGTTTCTTTAATTAGTTGTGGCAATGTCTTTTATTTTTCATTGAAATGTTGTTTTGCATTTTAACTTCATGTGATATTTAAAAAACATTGTGGTTCGAAAATTGCAGATTTTCTCCTTAACCTTATTTGCTTATTGATTTAAAATACAATTAACTGCTGTCATTACTCTGGATCCGCTAAAGTTCTTTTCGGCAAGTTCGCTGATACCACTTTCATTATTACGAAAATACTCACTGATGGAATTTTCTTTCTGTACATTTTTAAAAGGAAATAAGAGTTTATTGCACGAACACTGAAATAGGAATGCACTGATAGGAAATAGGATTGAATATTTTTTGCTGCGGTCTTTTGCATCGTGTAGAGCTGTTTTAGATCTTCTTGGTTTTTTTTTACTTTTTAAAATTTTCTGAAAAATATCTTCACGACATGGCTATGAGATGTAAAAAATGACGCAGAAAATATTCAGAAATTTTTTTCATAACAACAATTTGGAGGAATTTTCGTCCGGAATACTCTAACGTTTAGCTCATAATGCCAGCATTATTGGTGCAAAATTTTATGAATCTACCTCTAACCGTTTCAGCGTGAGCAGCTGCCAAAAATTGCAAACCCCCGCCATTGGTTGTGTACCTCCCTTCACCATAGCACTGGACATGGGTCGGTGAAACTTCTCTCGTGGTGGTTTTTCACTACACCCTACCCAAATATAGTAACTTCGACATGAATGGCGATGGTCGTGCCAAAACGCGGTCACAGCCGAAAAATGTTGTGGGTTTGGGCAAACCAATATATGATAGATTGCGGCATTTGTGGATATCAACTAGAAACTCGTTTAACTGTCACAAGATATGCAGATGTTTTGGTAGTTAGGTGAAATGAAATATATGCTCTTGGCGTATTTGTTTATATGAAAGAATTTAATTATGGTCGCTCACTATTGATGCTGATTTATAAGCTTCAAAATGTTTTGCTGTGCTTCAATAAATAACTTATTTTCTCTTATAATAATTTGACAGCGCAAGGTTGCATTACTAGTGTCTACGAAATCGCGATTGTGTACGAGTACAACTTGTTGATTAATAACCGAACATGTATTCGTTATCACATTATATCATATCACAACTCAACGGCGCCACCTGAATTACTCCTGTCAAGTTCCCGGGATTTCAGATAGATAATATAGCTTTTCGATTTCAGGAAAGAATGGTCAAGTACGACAAAGTTACATTGTTTCAGCTTTCAGGTAATACGTGGTAAATATTTACCATTGCCGATGATATTTTGCCTACTCGTAGGTGAATAAACGAATCCCGGATACATAATCCCAATCATTTAACTCCAATCATTTCATCCCAATCATGGTATTGAATTGCGGGATGAAATGATTGGGATTGAGGTGCTGGTCACCGAATAAACATTGTCAAATACTTTTTATCGAAAAGAAATCATGTATTTAGTGGTAATTTATCATCAAACCTTTCTAGGAAAAAAAATACTTTCGTTGGATGACTGATTTGTTTTGGATGAGAAATTCTATTTTGAAAATAATTATTTGTTCATATAAATTGATGATTCGTTATGGCAAATTATAGAGTTGTTATTTATCTTTAATATCACATTAATATCATAAACTCGTAATCCTCTGATTTTGAATTATAAAAAGTTTATTATTGAAAGTTATAAAAGTTATATAAATATTTTGTTACATAAACGATCAAATTTATTTTCCATTAATTCAAAGCCTGTTAGTGAACTACTGGACTTTGTTAAAATTAGCTAAAATTAAATTCACCGTACAATCCACACATTTCATTTCTGCAGAATAAAGTTGATACCGTTGGAATCAGCAGAAAATTATGATTCCGACGTTTATTTTCGTTTCTCCCTATTCACCTAAAAGCGTTTCCATTTTAGATGCAAATGGTAAACAATCAAACATTTCAATACATATCTATAAATTTGACAAGGCTAAACATTATATTAGTTCATTATCATATTATAGGTAAAGAATTTTGTATTAATAATATTTAAAAACATTTAAGTCAGGTAAATATTTACAATTACTGTGTAGGAAAACTTTTATTGCTGTGATATGCTAGTTGTCCAGGTTCCTCCGCAAACGTCAATGTTCTTTGTACAATTACCAAGAAACACTGTTATTACAATTCAGCCCACCAGGTGTCATCAGAGAAAAGAAAACACTTTAGTTTTACAAATTTAATTAGAAAGATGGCTTAGACTTTATAAAATTCACGTTAAGATAAATAAGGCTGGTCTTTCTTGTTTTTAGAACACTTATATTATATCCAACAATCTAGATATTCTACAATCAGAATTACTTCAAATTAACAAGGTTTTACAAACTAATATCTATCAAAATCAAAATAAAGCATCTATGTATACACTCTCTGCCGGCATATAAATGTAAGCAACTTAAACATAAAAGGTAATATCATTATCGTAGGTAATACAGTTACTGTATGAACGTGCAATAATTAATTATTTATTTTCACTAAAACAGAATAATCTATGAATTCAGCTCATTATATAACAATTAGTGGAATTAAGCAAGAACATACGGATTTCCGTCCTACTGGGTAATTTCAATTTAAATTTGTCTTAATAATGAAAAGTTAGGTACTAATTTACGATTTAAAAGTTATTTTAAAGTATCTTTTCAGTCGCCGTTTCTCGTTCCCGAAGACAGAATTAGCTGCTTTTTGAGGCTGGGAGCTACTGCTTCGACATCGGCTCCACACTTGAACATCGCTTTAATCACTGGCACAGGGCGCTTGTAGAAAAGCGCATAATGAAGTGATGTTTTGCCAGTTGCATCCACCGCGTTAATATTGGCACCGAGTTTCACTAGATATGTAACATAATCAGCGCAGGTTATATTCATTGAAAGAGGAACTAATCCTTCTTCGTTCGGAGTATTAATTAATTTTGGGTAGAGCTCGTTGACGATTCTAATAAATTTTAATGTTTGCTCCGTTACAAACTCCTTCTCAACGCACATGTGAATCCACGTTTTGCCAAATGGCGCCAACAAGTTTTTGCAATTATGCGTCGTTAAAAGATACTCCAGCACATCACCGTCACAACTCAGAAGCGCCATGTCTAACATTGTCACAGTCGCTCCCTTGTAATTACCTCGGATTAAATTTATTGGTTTTCTTACGTTACTAATGTACCACCCACACACATTTTTGATTAGGTTAAAGTCAGCATTTTTGACAGGCAAAACCATCAGTTTGTTGATTCTTTCAATTCTCGAAACTGGGATTCTATCAATGACATGTTTGAACAACTCCAAACATCTTCTCCAATTGTCGCAATTTGTCATCATCTTGGAAATGGGAGTCTCATATTCATTATCCAAGGCCAGCGGATCAGCACCAAAGTTAACAAGGACTTTCCATGTTTTCACAGAATATGAATTCTCAAAGTTGGTTAACTCGACAAATAAATGTAGCAGTGTGTCTCCAGCAGTTTCATTAGCTTTGTTCACATTATCAACATGTTCGAGGCACATAGTCAATACGTCTATTAAAGTATTATCAAAACCAATATTGTCAAAAGTACTTCGGATAGTCAGCGCCTTTGCTTTTCTAAAGTGAAAATCGGATTTCCATGGACGCATTAAGGTTAGAAATATGTCTAGAAGATAGTGCCATGCTTTTATTTGGTCAGTCCGTGTTGTTATCAGTTTGTCTAGCAGATTGTCGGCGACGTTATCTTCAATTTTTAAAGACACGCCATACTTTATTAGTAACTTGGCCATATTGTAATGGTCGTTACAATCAATAATTTCACTATTAAATAACACCAAAAGCATATTCTCATTTTCACTAGTCACTACGTCTGCAGAAACATATTTTCCTTGCAGAAGGGCAGTGGCACCATCTACGTTCGTACTTCTCACCGATGCAAAGAACGCATCGTTTAGTTGGTCTGTGTCGAGATCTACGTTATGCAGCAAACATCTCCAGCTGGTGCTGCATCGTAGATATTTGACACCTGCTAGAAGCAACGAGTTTTTGTCCTGCCGTCCAAAAGTGTTCAGACTTATCGACTTAACCATCTCCAGCAATAGATCTTTGGGAATGTCCAGTTGGAATAGTTCTTCAACAAACGACGTGCTACAATTTGAGGCGGTGTATAGGGAAACGCCGTGATTAATTAATATGTTCGTAATTTCACACTGGCTCGGAGTAAAAGTTGTTACGCTTTTACAAAGTAAATGCAACATGTTCTCATTATTACTTGTTTTTATGTCTGCTTCAACGTGTTGAACAATGCCACTCACTGCATACACATTTTCACGGTAAAAGGCTTGCATGACGGATTTGAGTAATTGTTCCTTACTAAACGCTATATTCTGTAGTAGCCAACAAATACATGAAGAGCTTCTATTGTGCACTATGGCCAACTGAAGTACTGACTCTTGCTTATTGTTGTTCAGGGTAAAGTCCACATTTGCGGAGTGTAGGAAAACTAAAAGTTTTTCATCTGGTTCTATGTTTTCAAAAAGTCTGTGAATTAGTTGTAAGCCGTCAAACGACAACGTCCACAAAAACGAAAATGGGGTAACAATTTGTTTTTCGAGAATGCACGACAAAATAATAAAATAATCTTCTGAGCTACGTAAGTATTCTGTGCTATGAAGATACTTTAAAATGTCTTCAGTTTTATATTTGGGTGTTGCCAAACAGAGAAGTTCTTTTGCTAGGGCAACATGTATTCCTCGCGATAGGAGAGGAACATTGTAATTATCAAAGCTAATAACTACTAACATTGGAAACATCTTACCAAGGTACTTAATTATTTCTATTCTGTCAGACAGCGGCGTGCCTTCCTGTTTGTAAGAATCCTGAACACATTCGTGCACTAAATTCCAAAATTCCGTTCGTGTTAAAATACACTCTACAAATCCTTCACTACGCACCAAAAGTTCGACTAATGCGTAGTTGCCACGTATCATGGCGCAATGAAGAAGTGAGTATCGTCCAATTCTAGTAGATGGAATAAGTCCTCCATGGATACGACCAAAGCCGCTGAACACCTCTGTACACATTTTCACTCCTGCCGACATTGTGCACAAAAACAAAAACTTTTCCGAGTAAACTGATTCGAATCTGGATTGCAAAGTTAGCCGCGGAACGATCAGCATGAAAATGTTTTCAAAACAACTGAATGCGCACGCTTCAGAAAGGTTGATCAAGTCATTTTCTGACAGCGAACGATGTGAAATATCTAAATCATGTATATTGATATTGTCCAGGTACGTGTTTATAAAATAGCAAATAACATTTTTGGTGAATACATGGGTATCCAAGCGATAGTCGCCTGAGTGTGTGTCATCATTCCTAATTGCTAATGTAGTCCTACCACTCTGCAGAATGTGTTTAAATAGTAGTTCGTCTTTTACACTATCAAATTTGAGTAAGGAAAACATGGGACGGCAATACTTTTTTGGTTTCTTCTTTGCAAAAGATTCCACCAAATACATGGCTAGAAAATATTCCGCCAGCGTTCTGTGAATGAATCGAGGGACATCCGTTAAACTGTTAGGTTCAACGATTCCAACATTAAACATATCTTGCAGGGTTATTTTCGACGATTTTAATCTCCTCGCAAATTTCCGTTTGTAGGAAGAATACAAAAGGGAAATGGAATAGTACACGTGCATCTTTTTTAAATCATTCCAGTCCAAATTTCGTTTGTTATACCTTTCAGAAAACTTATTGAACTTTTTCTTAACAAGCTCGTCATAAAGATCCGCTATTGACCTTACATTAAAAGTTAAATCCTTAATTCTGCTGTCCCTACTGAATTTTATTGCTTGTTCTTCGAACACCTCACCGATGAGAAGGCACTGCAAAGGAATCCCGGCAATGTCACGTTCCTGGTCAGTATTAATTTTAGATTTGATTGATGTCAAGCACTCATTTGCAAAGTATGCCACTCTTTTAACCGCTTCGCTATCAGTACATTCTGAATAGTCTGATGACCAAAATGACTCGAGGAAGCACAATTGGTCCGACTTATCAAAAGCATTTATATTATATCCCAAAACGTTGAGGGACTTCTCAAGGTCCGTTAGCATATGGGGCCTTGTGGTAATCCACAGTCTGGCTGCAGGAAATACTTCTCGTAGCGTCTTCAAAAGCGTGAACCCAAACTGAACGTCCTCTGCGCCGATTTCATCTAGACCATCCAGGAGGAGATGCTGCAACTCTTGCGTGTTGTTTTCAAAGTAAGCGATTCCAAGCTTGTTTTGACAGAGGGTCACTGAAATGTACCGCAACAGGTGTTGATTTAAAGTAGTGGAATGTTTAAAGCGTTTAAGCTCGTCAACCATTTCGCTGATGACAATGAACCCAACAGCACCAGGTTTCCTCCCTTTCTGTATTTTGCCTGCAATGTGCGTCAGCAACACTGATTTGCCCATTCCAGGAGTGTCCGAAATACAAACTGTGTTTTTCATCGGATTCGAGATGTTGGTACAAATACCAATAAAATCCGTCTCAGTCAAAATAGCTTGGTTTGCGTTGACATGCCGCTGAATTACATGAATGTTGCCGGAAGATTTTAGCCAGAACAATTTTCCCTCTTCTCGCTTGAGTACATGAATTGGACGCTCTGGGAACCTTCCCTTTTGATGCTTCTTTTTTTCAGTTTCTTTCTTCACCCGAATGCTTTCGAGTTTGACAATTCGGTCAAAGTGCAGCTCATCTTCCAAAACAATAAATTGGATGTCGTCGTCAAGGCCGTCACTAATAGTAGCACCCGATGTACTCGTCCGCCTCCCGTGCGCCAGTATAGAAAGGTCGTGCCTTTCTAGTCCCGAAATAAGAAAAATATCCGCACCGATGTGTGAGAAGATGTTATTGGAAATAATGTTCCTGGTCATAAGCCTTCTTGGAATGTAGTGTTTAGTTAGCTCTGGGACAGTGCCCCTAAACAGATTTGTGATTGTCGGGATCTCACCCTGGATTAGTTCAAGAAGTTTTTGGGGTTCTAAGTTCTGCAACGCAGATGAGCTCCCGTTGTCATCCAGTCCAAGTCGCGACTCAATCTTTTGCTGAATTTGGTGACGGAAGTAGGGATGTAGATCATACCATAGAATTCGTTCATCTATTTTCTGATGTGCGGGGTGATTCACTTCATCGTCATACTTCCCGACAAGTACAAATTTTCCGGTGATGCCATACAGTGAATTTACCATACGTGTAACGCGATTTTCACAATTAATGATAGGAATCTCCGTTGGAATGTGTTGATAAGGCCTTCTTTCCGGAAATTCTATCAAAAAGTTGTGGAACGTGTAATATTTGCAATTATCGGCTGTCTCACAAATTCTGTCACAGGTTATTCTGGAATCACTGCTGTTGATTATCAACACTGTTTGAGTTGTGTTGCCCAAAAACTCTGTCACGTAATCAGGACATCTTGAAAATCTTGAGGGTTTTTCTGAACTGAATGTTACATTTTCAAGGTCGGGTGAGTTTTCGAGTAGCGCCAATGCACCCGACTGCTTGGTCTGCTTCAGAGCTATTAGCAAAATCTCATATGAACCCGTCCGCGTTTGGAGTATGTCATACAATTTGCTGGATGCACTAATATCCCCCGTATTCGTTTTCTGAAAATAACGACGTACTAAATTAATATGTGATTGCAGAGAAATATTGTAATTGCCGCAGATGACTTGCAATAATTACTTACAATGGCTTTGATGATCTCCACGTCCTCCCTGTCCAAGATTTTTCCAGATATAAAACAAGCTAACAGAATGTCACTACAAACCGTCGACCTCAACAACTCGGATAAGTTTTTTATTATTTTGTTTCTTTGTGAGGGATCCATGATGAGTTGATGTATTTATCTAACTTCAACTTGGTAGTTATTGACTACGAAACTAAGATTTGTTCATTCACTAATTTGTATTCATTAATATAAACTTAGAGGGAGCAAAGTCGATAAATAAAATGCTAAACTTGTATCAATTAATGTTCCAGTATCATTAATTGATGAAGACAACGCCAAGTTCAACATCCACTTGCTGCTAGTTCATGTTTGTCATCATGGTGTCACCACCATCAACTTGGTCCCGTTCAATGTTTCTATAAAACAACAAAATCAGTTACTATCAACTGCTTAGCCAAAGTAATGTAGTATCGCAAAAAATAGGTTGTTGGTGACAAGTATTATAATTTAAATGCATAAATGTATATATGTATTCAAAGAATTTGGCTGACATAAAGCAGGAAATGTTTTTGCTGGCTATAACTCCGGAAAATTATGTGATCTGTTGCGAATTGAAGATTATTTAATGATGACATAATATGTTCGAGTTTAGATAACATACATACCTACTAACAGAATATAAGCATGACTACCTACCTTGCATCAGACGAACTCTGAGAAAACACTAAATGTGATCTCACAGATGGTCAATGGTCAGCAGGTTGACAGCTACATGCATTTGAGTTGTATCCATGAAAAAATTGTGTACCGTTTACAAACATTTCTACACATTATTTTATGAAATCAATGCGAGCTTCACAAACTTGAACCAATACACACTAGGTACACTTTGGAAGTGTAGGCCGAGTTCAGTAAAACAAAGTATTGATTATTAGAAAATTTAATACGTAAAATCCGAATATGTACTTTATTTGCTGCAAACTGATGTATGAAGCTAGCGCTTGAAAATTAGTGGTGTTTAAAATTTTGACTCTAGTTAAATTATATATTGGAAAATATCAAGTTTGAGGCGTAGATTTCAAATATGAAATCCGATTTTACGTAAAGTGTTTACTTTAAAAGTTAGCTACTCTAACTTCTAAAGTATACACTGAAAATAAAAATTGTTCTCATTTTTCGAATATACTCATCCGATTTACTTAAATGTGATATATTTTAGTTCAAAAATACATGTTTCATATTCTGATGTGCAGACGGACAGACATACTGTCTTTTGTCAAAAGTGAGTTTTACACCAAACTGATTTCATATTCGGATTCTACTACGCCCAAAGTTGCCCTAAATTGAATATTTCATTTTTGTCAACACGACTTACACTTCAAAAGTGTACCTTGTCAACATTTATGTCATTATCATTTTGCGTGGCTTAATTCAAACAATTGGAATTTTTATTATCTGACGGGAGTAATGTATGGAGATTAAATACCATTATGAATCATCAATCTCGCAACATACATACTTCAACATTATCTATAAAAGACAAAGCAATTTGTCCATTACACCATGGCCCCACGATGAAATTCCTGATATTGCAGATAAGTTTCATCAGAGGTCTTACAACATGAGTCTGACTGACGCGTTGCATCAATTGAATGTCAGGGTCTCTTACACTGCCTGCTATAAAGAGCTTAGATTAAAAATGATGCATTGCAGAACGAGACAGATTTATCTAGTCCCAAACACATGCAGAAGTGTGAATCCATTCCAATATGCTGATATAATTTTGTAGGGAAATTGCCTGTTTCTTGTTCAACACAATTCCCAAAGCAATAGGTTTATTGCGAATTCAAGATTACATACAAATGACGTAATATGTTCTTGTTAATATAACACACATACCTACACAAATGGCACGAATGTGGGAACATACTTGTGCATCAGGCGCACCGTGAGAAAATAAAAGTGACTGTACTGATGGTCAAAGTTGGAGCAAATTGACTGACAGTTACATGGCAGTGTCCTTGATAATACGTCGTACCAATTAATTTGCATGTCTACAGATTATATCATCCCATTTTTGCATGTAGCCACATATGAATATTATTCTCAGTTTACCTTGTCGGAAAACACCGATTGGATTTTCATTTTTTTAAATGACCACACGCAATCACGACATACGTGAAAATGTAATGCCACTATGAATATCTTGACGTCAGCCTTATCATCTAACGACCGAGCAATACGTGATAAAGTACAAACATATATGCTCCTTGACAACAGCTCCTGATGTAATTGATACGTGTTATTACAGGTCTTATGATCGGATTCTATTTATGGAATTGACGACGACTGACTGGCATAAACTCATTGACATTGTCCCTTACGCTGCAGTCTGGAAGGAGCTTATTTTTTGTAATACATGAATGGCTGCTGAAACTTGGATGCAGAGATACAAAACGGCGATATCGTTTTGAGTTACTAGATACCTAAGCAGGAGTATGAATTCATTTTATTTTAATGGTACAGATATGCTGGTGTCATATTATGTTGGAATAGTTTGTTTTTGCTCAATACTGTTCCCAGAGCCATATGAAAGAAAAATGAAACTACACTGAAGACCGAGGAGATTGTCATACCACAATACGCAAAAGCAAATTGCAGTAAAGAAACGAAACTGAGCCTGATTCGTTAACCTACACTGCTGGCAATAAATTCTCCTAAACTGGGTCATGAAATGGTCTATGGAGCTAATACAGTTAAATACGCATTGGCAGACTTACCACAAAATGATTCCTTCGCGGAACTCCTTCATAAATAGTTGAATGATGGGACTGTCACGTCACGTATGTATGTAAGGGATTTTCAGAGTAAGCAAAAAGTCAGTTTTTAAATAAATGTGTTCCACGCTCATGCGTTCAATTTAACAACTCGTAGCCCGATATAATGAACTCTATAATAAAACTAAAATTCACTAACTAGTATATTGCAAAACCATATTTAACTGATAAGGTTTTGAACTCATTACTAAGCACAATTATGTTTTTCAAAAATTGTCCTAAATCATAAAACACATCACACTACGTATTTATTGCAACTTTCAGAGTTTCAGCGCGAATAAAGTTGTGCACTACAGTACGGGGTGAATAGACCAAAGTATGTACAGATGGCGAACCTAAATGTACCAAATATATATTTTACTCATCACTTTATAACACTGCTCCATCACAAACACAAACAATACCAGCGCCGTATCACGGCATTCACAATTTCTTAGTCAATGGAATAATTAATCAGTATTTATTGTCAAACGACAACAATATTTAATTATTTAATGGAGGATGTGTGGCTGATTACTTAATAAAAGTACGTAATAAGAAAGTTTGCATCATCTAACACGATAAAAATATTTTGCAGTAATTCATAAAATAATATGTTTTCTTATAGAAGAAATTATAATAGCAGGAGCGAACCAATTTTAAACACGTTAATGCAGTGTGAATTAGAGGCAAACTATGCATATACTCAATTCCAATTTCAGTGCACAAAAGGGCCGAATAAGTTTAAAGCTTTATCATTATCGTTATCAAACTCGTGAGTTAAAGTGATAACTTATGGTATTTAATAAATATATGTGGATATGTACATATTTGCCACACCATATATGAATATAAGATGCTTTCCACATCTAATTATATCAGATTCAGATCCATCAACAGACGCGTTAAGACCACAATTCAAGTGAGCTCTATGACCACCATAGATTACAAATGTTTATCAGTTTCCCAATTAAAATAGACATGCTCACGTCACTGATCGCGGACCGCAATGAAATGCATGCATCCCACCAACCTACAAAACTGATTCACAAACTCACTGATCGAACTAAAAATTGTAAGCCGTAAGAAGAAAAGATATAAATGAACAAATAGGTAAAGTATTGATAATAGCAAAGTAATGAAAACCATGACAGGTTTTTTATTTTTTTTATTGTTGAATTTTTTACTCGGTCGGTTGGGCGGGACTGACGTATGCATTTATTGGGACAAGTTGACAAACTATAGTTTTTAAGGTTAAATTTTAAAATTTTAAAAATTTATACCAAGATGATCGCTTTCTGATGATACTGCAAGAAATTTTGCTTCTGACTTTAAAACCGTTTTTGTTGCAGGCAATTTTTAAACAACTTTAAGGGCACGTTTTGAACGCCGTGGCCTCCGTAAATCAGAACCTGACGTTGCAAAAATTGTACCAGTGTGTCTCCGTTGGTCAGTGCTATTAATATATTTAAAATCGATTTGATCTACCAAGTTGAGCTGACGTGAGTTTCCTAAATTCACAACAACTGCTGCTCAATATGTGTTTTCACTATTCTTGGAAACTTTACTGAAACGCCGTTATTCTTGAAACGGTCGTATGCGGCAAAATTTAATACCAGGTAAACATCATCTCTGGACCGGAAGATAATGCTTCTGAAGTTTAATTTCCATTGTTAGTTTTAATTCATAAATTGTCCATCATTTTCTTATTGGCAATGTTGTCTGACTCGATCGTCGGGAAAATTCTTTAGGAAGTAGCACTGACCTCCTTCAGAGTACTGCGAAGGTCATTGTAATACGATTAGAAAACTAGGTATCTTTAGTTATGATTTATGTATGAATTTACTAATTTTTGGTAAACCCGAGAAGCCCGAAAGCAATGTCTTCTGCTCCCCCATTTCAGTAGATTTCAACGTTTCTGTACAAAATGTCTGAATTGATTGTAATCAATATCAATACATTGGCATGCAAAGCAATTCATAATGTAAATAGGGAGATAATATATACATTGGTCATATCAATCTGTCTTCAAAAAAATTTCTTTTAGCTTGGCAAAAAGAATTTAATACTTTTAGGTTAATAATATGGTGCGCTTAAATTTCACTCGCCTTCAAGGCTCGGCACTCTACGTTGTAAATTTGATGACAATTATAGGGTCGTTCACGAAGGTGGGTGGGGAACACAATTTGCAACTTTACAATATGAAAATTAGGATAATGGGGTTTTCGACAACGGAGAACTGAATAAGAAAACTTATATTTTCAAGTATCCAAATGCATTCCCCACCCACTTCTCTGCAATTCTGAAAGCGCAATACAAGCTCTACCAAACGTATATTTTGATATTATGATGATATTGTCATTGCAGATTTATGAGATCACGAACATTGCCAATCCGATAAATTCCAGTAACGTCTACATTATTGCAGTTAAATTCGCTTTAACCTTTTTGCGTACAACTATTTTAGTTGGAAAAATTATACACTTCAAAGACTGAATCTCTGAATTAACATAGGCTCTTGAAAATCTGTAACGTAGGTTACTAATGCTGTCGTAAAGTGTTATGAAATAAGTAACTCGTAAGTATTGAGTTTTGATTCGTTCCTGGCTGCGTGGAGAATGTGCAATAACATTGTGACATTACGTTTTTTTCAACTTCGCATTCTTGCTGATTTATTTAATACATGTAATTTGATAAATAGGAATTTGTATTCACGTGGCTTTGGATCAATCTGCTTAATAATAAATTTACAGCTTCCATTCACAAGTTATGTTGAAATTGATGACTACTTTTTGTGATATTTGTTTCGTAATAAGTTCCCCGCATATTGTAAAAATCTTTTTGGAGTAAATAGCAGTAATAAATGGATATACACCTGTGAGTTTTATGAAGTGACAAAACGCGGAGTATGATTTAAAGAAAAGAATTAATCATTAACATGATTCGAAGTATTTTTCTTAACTGACGAAGGAATAAAAATCAATAGTACTGTTCATAATTTAAGGTTTTAATTGTAACAAGTTCCTCTCTGTTTATCTAGAAGTCAACATGTGAATATGATGTTTTTGATCACTTGACGAGTAAGAATAAAATTATGCACCACAAAAATGCTGCCGTATTTTAATAATGTCAAAATGATCAATCATAAACTCAATGTCGAATTTGGCTTCCCAAAGTTGTTATAAAGTACCAACAAACGGAATAATTGGCATGTTTACTAACATAATATGCCACTAACTATATGCGAAGATCCACAAATGTTCCTCCAAATAATTCCTTTCTTTTGCATTAATTCCAATCTGTTATCAGTGATCATTATCTCCGCCAATATATTTAATGCATGAATTTATTTAAGTTTAATAAACGTATCCAGATTAATTACTGACGAATCAAAACGTCACTGCAGTAAAACACTCGCGGACGACTGTTTAAAAATTTAGTCATGAGTCAAGTCATCCTATAGTATTTGTCATTACTTTGGCAGTACTTATAAAAAGCAGCAAATTATCATTCTCAAAACATCAAGGGTAATCCCAGTAATTTTTAAAAGCTCGTAATAATACAGTTAATCCTGATGATAGTTACATTTAATAATAAAATGATTTGAATAATCAAGGTTTTGAGATTAGCATCTGTTTACTTAGAACATGACCCAGTAGTGATCATGGATATTGGATCATGTTTCGAAATAATCAAGCGATATCAAATTTGCACGTACCGTTAGCAATACTTTTCCACGGTACAAAAATAGCTGTTGGGTATACTCGCTCGGGTTGTTGGGTATAGTTACTGTGCTCGGGCAGCGGCAAAAATGTGTGTCGCTATATAAGATTATTTAAGTAATTGTTATACCACTGCTACAACCTAATAGTTTATTATTCACCCATATCTCAGGTTTCTTATTTCCAAAGATCATTTATTTGGACAAGTAATAGATTGAAGACGATGATTCTGCTTTTGTGGCCACTCTGTATTCATAAAATATTTAAATAATACGACAAGAAATGCAGTACAAAGTTGGGGAAGTGGTGATTTGCACTAAAAATGCCCAAACATTAATTGTCCATAAATCAACGAAGCATTGTGCTACCACGAATCTGCCTGAACTTGATGTTTTCTTCCAGAAATTACATCTTCATTTTCTTCAACAGAAATTCGGATTTGTGGTTCTATATTCTACTTGATATTCATTTCTTTTTTATCAGAATGCGTACATGCGTCGTGCGTATTTGAGTAATTTCTGTCAACTGTACTCATGTAATCGAAAAAGGTAGAAAATTTCACTGGAAAGCGTATATTTTAACTTCAATTTTTTTTCCGCATTGCAGGGAAAGTCTTCGACCGGTAGCACTTGTATTAGCTCAGCTTATAGGATAATGTTTGAATATCAAAATGTTATTTATTTATATATTTACGAGCCTGGTTTAAATCAGTCAATTCAAAACAAAACAGAAAAATGATAACTCACAAAGGCAAGATATTACATCATTTTAAACAGGGATTTTTATCTCTAAACACCAATTAACAATTTTATACCCCTAACAGAAGACAAAGAATCATTTATAATTTATACAATTTTATAATTTTTACAAAATTTTTCTTTACACTTTCAAAGTAGAAATTCCTTGACTTTTTTCTTAAACCAAGCTATCGACATACAGGATTTTATCTCAGTTGGCAACAAATTCCATAACACGACACTTCGATATTAGAAGCAACTCTTCCCACTATCCTTTTTTGGGTAAAAATTACAATCGCAATCGTTAGACCTTCTTTCAGACACAGGTTTCACAAAAAAGTTAGTAAAATAATTTTTCCCCGAATTATTACAATTTATTTTGCACATTAAACAAACAGTTTTATAATGGCATAGTTCAAGAGGAAACAGCCACTTGTAATCGATCTGTATTGGCCAAAAATCGTACACACCCAAGTAAGTTACTTATCGTGAGCTTAACTACGCAAAATAAAATATTTCAAAATTAGAATCCAGAATATCCAAAACTGTGGAAACAAATCTGAAAAGTGGACGCCCTTACCACTGCTGCTTTGTTAATAGGAATCTATGCCGTTAATGCTGAAACGGCACATGCAATACCGTTCAATTATTCATTTGTCCTGTTCGATCATTTACATTCGATGATATGGAGAATAATTATATATATAGGAAGCTTCAACAAAAATTAGCAAAAACCTTGTCATAGATTATAATATAATCTGCAATACCGAATCCGGTTCGAAACATTGATTTTGATACTGCAGATATTTTGATGTCAATGGCTAATTTTCGTTGCCACGTTCTCATCGACAACTTTCAAAATCTTAATTTGGGAAGATTTCGCATATGATGCTCATTATTTCGCTCACTATTGTTGCTCATTTGTAAGCATCCAAATGTGTTTGTTGTATTTACTTGAATAAATCATTTATTTTATTTGACAGCTCCCGTGTCCATCCGTCTACGAAAGCTCTTTTGGTGTTCTCAATAGCATTTTCTTATTTTGCAACGGGCTACTCATCATAACTTTATTAGCTTAATGACCTAACATTCATTCATTTTCGTACCATATCATGTCACAACTAAACGGCACCAATCGAATTACCTCGTCCAAGTTCCCAATATTTTTAACAGATAATAATGCTTTTCGGTTTATGAAAGACTGGTAAAATAAGAGAAGGTCAATGTTACATTGTGTCAGCTTGCTGTCAAACTGTGGTTAATATTACCATTGTGGATGAAATGTGTAGGCGTATAAATATTGACCGGTATTATTTTCATCGAAAAGATATAATGTATTTAGTGGAAATTTATCAACAAACAATTCCATGAAAAAAAGGTTCTTTGGATGACATTTTAAATAAGAAATTCTGCATGTGTTTTGCGAATAAATATTTGTTCATATAAAAATGATGATGATGATTCGCTATTTGACAGGTAAACAGGTCCAAGACAAAAAAAGAAACTACTCCATGTCCGTTATGAGATTGCATTGTAATGTGATATGAGTAAACCATACGAGTGCAGTCAGCATGTAAAATTTACAAGAAGTTCATTAACAGATATTTATATCTTACCGGAAATATAGAATAGTAGAAGAAGAATCTTTGTAAGATTTAAAATTTCTTTGCTAATGAGAAGTTAAAGTTGCGCAGCAATATATTTATCGTAATTATGAAGCGAAAGAGCCAATACGTTGCACACTTTTAACTTGTTAAAAATCCAGTATCCACTTACTTTTCGCTAGCGGCGTAAATGTCATTTACTTTCCAGATTATTGCAAAATTTCCATGCATTTCGCACTTACACATGCCGTATAGCTGCTGGTATTAGGATAGTCTTAAAATAAAAATGGCTATTATTGTTCAATCAGGGATAAAAAACTTTTCGGATAACACATTCGGCGGGTTTAGAATCGTTTAGAATATCTTGAAATTTTCCTGTGCGGCAACGCAACGTTTTAACAGCTCCTCAAAAATGTCGGTTTTCGAAAATTTCTCAACCGAGAATTCGGCAGATTTTTAAACTTTGAAGGCTGGTACCTTCCGACCTGTGGATAAAATAAATTATCGACAACAAATGTACCCGATAACTTTAAACGGAAATTCCACAATGCCTAGCGCATTTGGAAATCGGAAATTGGAGACACAAATTTTTTTGGGGGGTCAATGAATTTTAAACATGCTTACGTTGAGTTTTCTGTGTGAATTTACATATTATTAACAGACGCGTCTGACTTTCCAGACAATCGGTACTGTTGAACTATTAAGATTGATCAGTGAGTCATCAATACGATACATCCAAAGTATTAAGGGACGTCCTTGGAGTGGCGGGAGGACCGGTTTATGGGGTGCGGCCATTGTAAGCACCCAGTAACCTTTTTTGTATAGGGGAAATTACAGCAGTGACAACACTTTACTTTGTTTGATAATCTTCAGGCATGTGTAGATGTCTCTGATAGCATCCGTAGGGGCACGGCTTCAGTTTGAAATGGGCTATCTTCCTCTGCATTAGCACATTTTTTATGTTTGTTAGGTATAACGTATTGCACGTTTCGGAACCATAACATCATGTGCGAAAAAGTAGTCAAAATGGACTAATTTTGAATGGACCGCGACAAGAATCTTAAGCACTGGAGACACATGTTCGAAAGCCCGTTTCACGGGCTTTAAAATGTATATCTCGAATTTTCTGTAGGTTGCCATCTATGGATATTATGGGACAGCAAGTATGCCCAATTTTGTTATTTTTTCAAAATTGAAAAATGTCAAATTTTCAAACTTTGGAACCAAGTAGCTTTCATATACTATCAGATAACAAAAATCGGAGCCGACACATTTCTCAGGTTGAGGCTAACCTCGTGTCCAGCACACCTTAACACGTGAAAGAGATGCGTTCCGCATGGTGCGAACATGCCCGATTCCAGCGCCTGGTAATGGGGGGACCTTGAGACAAGCCAAGCTCACCAAGACCGTTACTCATTTTCGCGACAATAACTTACCATTATGGTTTTTTCAAGTAGGAATTAAATGTCACCAATTTTTTTTACCAGTTTAGTACAACATGTTGAGTATTCAGGAAGGCATGTACTCCGCATTGTATGCGTTTGTTGTGTGTTCGGTACTGGCCATATGTAATTGCCAGTTGTTTCCTAGCATCAACATAACGACAAATGAAATATACTTTTGAATGTAAATGCATTATTTGCACACTAAATAATTAATATTTAAAGTATAAATATGATTTTAAAAATTGCTTACCTTCGGTTGGCACAATAGTATGTAAGTATTGAAAAATCAAAACTTCATCATTTTGAGACTACGGAGAGGGACTGAATATTTTGTAGGACAGATAAGTGGTGTCATCGCGTGTTATGGTTTTATGCTGCTGAATAATGATGTGAATTTATTTTAACTTGCCAGTTTGTTCAGCACTGCTTCGGTACGAAAATATGTGTCATTGATCGAAGAAATAATTAGTCTAAAGACACTGACCGACCGTACCGGTTTGCTGTACTTAAGTTTTAAAATGTAATTTGCAACGTGGTTCAACTATTGAATGGATAATCAAAAGCGTTTGCCGACGCAAAAATGTTCGTACACAGTTTTTAATTACCACATATTGTCATTGGTGTTTCTCCATTCTACTATAACATCGAATCATCATCATTATAAAATCATCCACGAATTATTCGCAACCTATATTCCAGTTAGGTTCCTAACTTCCTCGGACACTGAAATGCCATTGTGGTCCATAAAATAAATTCGCGAAACAAATTGTGAATAATTTATGTTATTTCCATTAGGTCCACGTCGAAAGTTGTAATTCAGAGGAAGTTGAAATATAATATAAAATAAGTTGTGAAGTTGTTGAAGGTGTAATAGTTATATTGTCGGCATGACTTTGATGTGAGTATATAAGTTACAATCCAGTACCAATAATTTATTATAAATATAATTATAATTTCTAATCGATATGCACAGGCTCATAACGGTTTCTCAACTAGATCGCCTTCACGATCAATATAAGCAGGGACGCTGCCATTTTTATGAAGGTAAAAATCTCGCTATAGTCCAGCAGGTAATTGACATGGATTCGTAGTTGAATGAAGTCTTCATTTGCTGTTGTGTCTAACGAAGTACTGAGAACGTTTGTTGTAATTTGTCAGACTAAGATATCCGACAACGCTATAAGTACAAAGGACAAATTCAATTTTCTTTGTTTATCCGGGCCTATAAACGGAAATTGGACAAAAGTGCTTATGTCAGTATTCATGCTAGTAATGGAGGGTAGAATGTATGAACATATATGTATGTTCCTTTCTTCTTTGATGATCATTAATGATCAATTATGGTAAAATTAGTTGAAATAGACGATACATGTTTTTTGTTCTTCTGTTTTATGGAATTCTATATCAATCAGTTGAACAAAACAGCGCTGTATTTTGTTATAATAAGATATTAACACAAACCAACAGTGGGTTTTGCATGTAAAAGAATGTCTCCACTATGGAAAGTAATTAAGTAACGAATTACGCAAAGTCATATAGAATCTAGTCCGTGGATATGAAAAGTGGTTCGTTGTATTGTTGAAGAAAATCCTGGTCATCACAATGCGAATTAAATAGTTTTCGAATACAATTGTCTTAAGTTTGTTTTTATTTATTTGATCAATCCATAAAATGCAATTACGAAATATTTAGCAAGACATTATTCAAAAAGAACTGAAGCGCCGCATATGTAAAAAGTTGCGGATTGAAGGAAACCATCATAAGAGATGCAATTCATTCTTGAGAATGTGGATTGTAAATATCAAGGAGAGTTGAGTTGTTATATGAACACTCGTATTATTGGGATTTTTCTCTTCAGCATTAAACCGGTCAACTACGATATGAATCAAGGCAAGGAATGTATCAATTATTGCACTGAAAATACCGAAACATTAATATAAAAATAACTTTATGGCTTTAAATGTCAACAAATTGAATTGTTCACAAAGCAAATATGCTAATAAAACGGAAACGAATCGGGTAATATTAGCAACTGCATGTTTAAAAACGGAGAATTAATTACACAACTCAAAAGGTATTTTCCATCAAAACGTTTCGTTTGACTTAGAGAATCCCTGTTCAAAAGTTAAAAAGTTGATGGTGTCATTTGCTGTTTTCACGAAAGTATGTAAATAGTTTTTGTAAGTTTTTAACATATGTTATTGTACTAGTTACGTCAAATTCGAATCCTAAATTATGAACTACTTTGATCATGATGAATTAGTTGTTGCTACAATGATTTCGTACAACGCTAATGGGCTTCATTTGGTAGCTATTCAGATTGCGGAGAAAAGTACCGGATTGAATTGTACGACGAATACTTTTTGTAGTTTAGTTATGCATAAACGTTTGAAAAGATGTTACGATTTAATTTTACGTTGCAACTTGTTCGCCGCGCTCAACTTAAAACGGAAATATAACTTTTATCTTTGCCACAAACAGATCAGACGTAATTACTGGCATTTACAACGTAAGACAATGCAATGTTTGCAGGAACACTCTAAATTGTTCACTATTGATTCTTTTATTAAATTCCACCAAACTATCAACATGTGTGCTATCCAAAATGAGAATCGAGAAGTGTTCAATATTCGTCCAAATAATTCCTTTTCCCATTAGTCAGAATCATTTAGCACTTATCATTATCACTGTCAATATTACCTAACATGTGATTTTTTAAATTTCATTTCGGTCTCCATTTTGATTATTGAAGAATCGAAACGCCATTGTGGTAAACCACTCACGGGGGACTGCAATTCTGGCAATAAGATTAAATTATCCAAAATTGTGTAATTGCTCATAGGTTATGGGATGAACGACTTTATGGCATAATAATTTGTCCGTGACTGCATTCATCGTAACAGACAGGTGATTTCTTTGATAGTGCGCATGTGAAACAGCAAGCTATCGTCATCACCAAAACCTTAATCGCAAGCCCTGTAACTCTAAAACATATGTAACAATGCAGTTAATGCGGTGTTATTGCTGGTAGTCCAATAAAATGTGTGTTCTAGCGTTTAGCAGTTACATATATTCGCTTCCTCGTACTGACATTTCGGGTAGAAGGATTTAAATTCCTTTTGAGTACACGCCTTGTACTGTACAATGTGACTACGAAAATACTACGATTGTTTTAAATCATATGATATGATACTTGAATAGTACAGATATGTAGGTTATCTGGAGTTAACCCATTTATTTAACTATTACTTGTCCAAACTATAAATCGTTGACAACCAGAAAAATTCCTTGTGGTTGTATCTAACCACTAGCTCTGTCTACGTAGGTAATTAAATATGTAGATGTAAAGGTTCTTCTTAAAGGAAGTTGTTGAATAGAAAAAGTGGACTGATTTTTAACGATGTGTTGCTGGCATAAGTGAATAATATATAATTTGTTCTATGAATTGTATTTAATAATAACTTTAATTGTCATGTTTAAAGTTTAATTTCAACATGTTTTTGCCAGTTATTCCGTGGCATCTAGACCAGATGATATGGTCCACGACACTTGGAACGGAATCCAATTTTTCATTGTGATTATTAACGGATATAGTAGCGGATGCGAAATTATTAAGATTTGGCGAATAATTCTGATATTTTATTCGAGAAGTGTTTCAAAGCCACTAATAATATGTTGTTGTATGTATGTATGTATGCATATTTGAAAGGGAGTTAATTACATCAAAAGTAAATACTCACGCCGCTGAAGCACAATTAAAAATAGCTTATTGCGGTCTCTTTCAGAAGCTACACTGGTGTTTTGCTTTAAAACTAACCCTCCGACCTGTACTCCTCAAGAGTTATAGGAGGTCGGTCGGACGGGGTTAGTTGAATGTCTTGTGCCGATGAGCGGACTCACCAGCACATCCCCACCACTCGTCAAGAATCCGTCCCACCTCCTCTGAAGTGAGACGGACTCTACCTCACTTTTGTCCTCAAATATGCTAATTAGCTGTACTGAGGACAATATCCTACTCTGCGCCTATACGACTTTGAAGGGTGTGATGATCACTGATCGCACAACCAAAACTACAGGCTCGACAGAATGCTTTTCTAAAAATCTTTTTTTCAGCAAATAGTTACTGAAAAAGAATCGGACAATCGTACGGTGATGACGATAATGATGCTTATCAATGTGGGCGGCGTATTATTGATACTCTGCTCACAAACACTAAAAACCATCACTGGCTGTCATTGTGAGCAGGCACACATACACTTTTCCTGCTCACAATACTCACATGCACACTTCTCTAACCGTGAGCTCCTCAGCTGAGACAGTGTTTACGTTGTTAACACCGCACTACAAAGCCGATGGTCAACAGTAACGTCAAGCAGTAACTAAACTGCAATCTTTTGTCAGTGATCAGTGCTTAATATGTTAGAGTTCAACTGTTCGAACTCAATAACCTAAAGCACTGATCAGATCCTTCGAGAAAATTAATTTTTAAAAAATTTCTCTAATCAGAGGGATGAGCAAGCATGCTTATGCTTGCCGCTCCTCCTATCCATACAGTATAATAATATGTTGTTGGCCTTGCAGTATAAATTACAGCACAGGCTAAAATTTAGTTGCAAGATAAGCTCAGAGGAAGCTGAAATTTAATTTTTGAATTTGCAGCGAATATAATCTATCATGATGAATAAGCAGAACTTTGAACGAAGTGAAACGAATGTCGATAAAATTCGTGTATTAGTTCAATAGTTAGTGTTCCTGTTCAGCTATATCATGCATTGTGGTAAAAAATGGAGCAGAAAAAAGAAAATGTACCTAATTTACTATGTCTCTAATAAATTTGATATCACCATGGCCAACTCTATTTATCTTTAACTCTTATTTTTCAACACTACAAGTGTAGATGTAGATTGACAAAAATTGTTAAAAATGTATGGCAGCAAAGCTCCACTGTCCTATTATTGTTGCTTGGTATTGCGTTTTAAATGACTGAAAGTTTCATTATTTACGTAGCAATAAAATGTATTACAATCCAATAATGATGTGGTTTTTACCATTTCAACTGACTGGTTTTGGATTCATAATTCATAGATGACTTCGTTCATTGACATTCTGCCTGCATTCGTATACTATAAGTCCCATCCACGTTAATAACCAACAAGTACTTGTAGCAATGGTTTGATAACTTATTTGCTGCCTCACACGTCTAAGATGTTAATCAACGTTCCGATAATATTTGCGAGTAGATAAATCCCTATTCTGTTTTGAGAGGAATGGTGACATTGTAACGCAGCGGTCTGGGTGACTGATTTGAAGTTAAGATTTAGAGTAGATGTTACAATATTATGATTTGAGTGATAGCCTAATTCAGTAGGAAATAACAGGTGAAATATTGAAATCGGAAGTTCTAATTTATTCATTCAAAAGAATATTTAATTTATTTCTAAATTAATACTATTAATTTTTCATTTAAATTTCTCAATCGACAGAAATCATTAATTCAATGACAACTAGGACGGGTGTAAACCCGAATTAAAAAACTACCGGAAACATGTTGCGTGTGAAATTGAGATATTGGACACCCCGTTCACCTTCCCAAGCACTTCTCTTGAATTTTTCGATGAATTTCTGTAATAATATATTTTTACCCTTGCGTGACCGTGACCCGTGAGGGTTATGGAGCCACCACTCCAACAGTTGGTCGAATTGACCCATGGTGTGATGACCAAAAATGACCAGCTAAAAATTATCTATCAGATCACTGAATAAAAAAATTTTGCCCATAAAGAAGTATGGTGGACCTTACCCCACACCATTTCCTTATGGGTAGGATCTGGAAGCCCAAAATCAATAGCGTACTTACGTTTGCCCTAAGGTACCTCTGCACAAAAATTGGACCGAGTCGGTCAACGTGGAGAGGAGTAATCGTGTTAACAGATATACAGACACTCGGACACACAGGCAAACAACTTAATCGCATTAACTACCTTTCAAGCATTACATGCTTCCGGTAGTTAATAAAAGTGTACGGTTAAGTGGAGAACATTTTCCCATTAATTAAGGTATAGTCATATTCTGAGGATATATTCAAATACCACTGGAAAGCCTATTGATGGATTTTTAATTTCATAAGATTGAAAAACCAGTAAAGACGAAATCAGTAGGCACATGATACGAAGGCATAAGTACAAGTTTCAATTAATTTCCAATAGCGATTCATGGAGGCTCTCCTTAAGCCTTTATATAGAGCCTGAATCCGCATTTCAAGTTAGGGCAAATTTGACTGTGACACTATCCCTTTACATGAAAAGTTTATATATAATTCTTTTATACTCTTTTAAGGCAGGAGTTGAGCATGAAAAATGAGTAACGAAAACTACGTTTATATAATTTATTTCAACTGTTATACAGCAAATCGTTTTTGAGAGTTCCGGCTAAAGTAGTTCCCTTCCATATGCGCCACTTTGTTCATTGTATGGGTTGTTACGGATTACTTGGATAATAGGTATCTGGGGAAGATGGCCTAGCTGTCATGGGAAGTCCCCAAGAAATGTAAAAGGTTGGTTGTTATTAATTTGTTGCTACCACAATTCGATAACGCGTTACGGGAAAATTCCGTCCGGATTATATCATCAATCAATTTATTCTACTTTTCCTCATAATTTCCAACGACATGAAGCACGAACGTTTTCTATGTTCAAGTATTTTGAGTAAAATCTAAGTTTGAGGCGTTCCAATGAGTATATGCAAGAATAGTTTATGTATTCGATCATACATTAATGTATTTTATTTAGTGTTAGCTTGTTCAGTTATTACAGTTAGATTTCAATTGTGATTAATCGACTCTCAGTTCAACGACGTGGTATGAAACGTTAGTGAAATCAGATTATTCTACTGCAACAGTTGAATAGTAGTCAATTAGCAGTTGGTATCATGGTTCCATCACACACGTAATTACCATAACAATTATTGTCTCAGCATCAAGAAACGTTGGCAGCAGTTTATATCAGAGTTTGCATATTAGTAACTTCAATACATCATTACGTTCTTTTGATTAAGACGATTTAAACAGTTCTCTTCAACATGCACATTTGCATGCTGCTGAATCAATTGTCAGTGGCAAACGTTTATTAAAAGTTTATCATTCCATCTGCTTCGGAAGTTGATGGTTTACTCATCGTAACATTTATCGTCAAAGTTTTCCTCCGTTTAAAAACGAAACTCTCTATCTACATCCAATATACAATTTAATTTGTCAATCAGGATTAGAGGATTAACGTGAAATCGCAACTACTAAATTCGCACTAGAAACTAATGTTCCTTAATTTGAGCTCACGGTCTCAAAATAAAACATTTATTGATCAAGATCGTGACATGTAAAATATTCATGCAATCTATGTTGTTACAAAGCTTACCTTATATCAAGAGTTAAATCTGTTACACTGCAGTAGTAAAAGTGATGCAAAACAAGAAATCTGATTGACTTACACATGTTTCTAAACCCAATCTCTAACCTTGATGTTAATATTAATGAGTATACAACATTGGGTCTCTTTATGGTATATTGATAACGCACATTGATTCTGATTATTCTGATATCTTCAGGAAAATTTTGCCGGCTTTTTTAAAAAACTAAAATGCGATACTAAAACCGTTGTACCGTTGTTTTTCAATGGGTCAACAGGGACGAAAAATTTTGAACAGGTTCCGAAATTTTCTTCTAGCCGTTTATTGTAAACTTTGAATGACTATTTTGAGCCCTCTGATTTACAAGGTGTATACCTGTTTATGTTTAACAGATGTCGTATTGAGTGTGTAGCGTGTTTATATTAGTTTGATGACTAGATTTTGTAAAATGCAAGTGCTACGTCATTTCCTTTAAAAACATTGAATCTGCAATCCAATTTAATATACATACGTAAAAAGTACACACAAAACGAATGGGCGGTTTTGGTTTCCAAAACTTGAATTATAATAAACCTCGTTAACTTAGGCGCATTTGTTAATTAATTCGGCGACAAGTCAAATTGCTGTGGGATAAGGTAAAGGAAAGCTTACTAAAACTCCGGAATATCTGAATACGCGGGCGCGCAGAAAATTTGTAACGCAGGTCTTTCCGGTTGGTGATATTGAGATAAGAAAAAACATGCAAAGGGAGATGTCGTCAAACATGCTGGTGCCCTTTCAATAAGTTGTGCAGTTGAAATTTGTAGGTTTCCTTTATTTTTGGTATTTTAAGTTCGTGTTTTTTGTTCAAGAAATAAATTTTCAATACAAGCAGACTTCTGGACAAGTATTCCTCTCAATCCTTATCAAATTAAAGCAAAACGATTTAAGGTTTAAAATCTAAATGGATGGTCTCTGTCGCGAAAATAAGTAATGGTCTTGGTGGGTGAAGGGAGTCTCACGTTCCCCCAATTGCCAGGTGCTGGAATTGGGCACGGCATGGACGCACCATGCGGAACGCATTTGTTTTTCGTGTGAATGTGTGCTGGACACGAGGTTCAGCACACCAAGTTCAATGTAGTATCGAGCTCCGCCACCACCAAACCAAAACACTCTCTTCCTAGATTTTGTCGTGTGCAGAAGCAAAAGCCACTCGCTGCTGCGGCAGCAGTGGCAGTAAAAATATATCTGATTGTTATCGGGCCGTAGGCCCTTGTAATTAAAGTGTTAATAAAATTCGGTTATTTTATTAAATGTCTTCTCGTGTGTGTCGGTCATTGTTTTTATGTCAGCGTCGTTGGTCCTGTGATCCGAACCTATCTGAGATGTAGTTAGTAGTGGAAATGGGCGTTAGTTAGGTGGCACCGGGGCATACGGCTTCCCCACCGCATCATGAACCTTATCTGACAGGCTCGTTTCCCGACAGTCTCCGTTCAGTTGATTCATCAGTCGAATTCACTTTTTAAAGTACTGAACAACACAGCCAAAGAATGACCGTCCACTGGATGAAATGTTTCTTCCAGTGGAAGAAAGTGGATTCTTCCAGAATTTTTCACTGGATGAAAGTATAAGAAAGTGGACGAAAGCAAAAATAGGTAAAATGTGTAAGAGCAACACTACTCGAAGCAATCAAGTCATCCAGTTTAATGAAAACTTTAGAATTATCTCGGTTGTTGCACATTATATTATCAAGTATTCATCCTACAGTCAATTTTACAGTCAGTTTATGCGACATTTGTAAATAAATGTTTGAGTAATCATTGTTAATTTCATCTGGAGTTGGATTTTGTTAAAAATAATGAAGCTACCATTGAATTGAATACTTGTATTGTAACTGATCAATGTTAACTTAACAAAAACAAATTTTATATGTGCAGCGTGTTCGACTTGTTATTTCGTTTGCATATATCATGCTCCAAACGTAAGCGTAGCCTCAAACTCATAGAGTATGGACTTCCGTTCACTTTCTTCCGTTTCGTCCATTGTTTCCACTTTCGTCCATTTCTTCCATCGTCCACTAAAATTGAGGTGGAAGATGGAAGTTTCCATTCTTTGAACACAGCAGTCGTAACTGAAACGTCGCCACAATAAACAGTAACGATTGAAGATAAAGCAGATGCAAATGCAGGCTAACGTCGTAAGTAATAACAGGAGCTAATTGGGTTATTTTAGAGTTAAAAGATTAGGTCACTCTCCGTCTGCGTGTAACTGGTGGATTATATCAACAATCCGGAAAACCAAGAATCCGTAGTTCCAAAAATCCAGAATCCAAAAATCCGGAAAACTAAAATCCGTAACTCAGAAAATTGGTAAACGCATCCTTTTTTGATAGAAGTTGACCCACATCGGTTATCCTAACCTAACAGAACCTAACCTAACCGAACCTGAGTTAATTTAACCTAATCTCTCTTGGATTCCTCTTCAATGGTTTTCCGGATTTTTGGCTTTCTGGATTTTTGGAAGCACGGATTTTGGTTTTGGTTTTCCGGATATTTGAAATTCCGGATTTTTGGACTTGCGGATTTTTGATCCTCCCCGTAACTGGTATTTGGGCATGAAAATCTCTGGGTGAATACCCTGAAAGATTTCTGGCTTTATTATTGCGAAAGTTTATTACAATGTCTTTCCGCGGTTTCAATGTTATTTATATTTACTGCAATCAAAATACTACAGACCATGGATGAAATAAACATCGTCCTTATTATGATTATTTCGCTATCCTGTCATTGCTATACAAAATAATCCGCTTGCGATTTAATTAAATTTATTTATGAATGAAATTTCACTAAATATGCATTAACTTGCTTACTAAAACGATCCAATATGACAATTAGCTGGGGTTCCACAAATTCTTTAACTTAGGTAGCTTGCTACATTGCCAATTGTATGATAGTAGGATTGAAGTTGTGGAAAGTATTAATTTATTATCTCTTCTTTCTATATGGTAAATTCGACACATTGCGAGTTACGTTTTTATTAATTTCTTATTATTTCAGACTGAGCTAATAAACATATATTTCTGCATAGGGGTGTGGATGCTGGAGGTTTTGGCCTTGGCTATTTAACCGTCAATTTAAGCCCTGCATTCAAAAATTTGTTGCCAGTAATTTCCACTTCTTTTTTTTTACAATTTTTCAACCCATTTCCTAGTTCCTCGCGTTTTATACAAACATTTCGGAAACAAAATCAAACAATAATAATTAGGTTGACTGCTGCAAGTTTTGGGAAATGACAATTTACGGCGAATTGCTCCAATTTACAAGCAAACAAAATTGTTAATATGACGGATGAAGCAGTAAATAATGTGAGCATTGTATCGAATGCCTTTCCTACACTTTACATTCTATAAAACATTGCAACAAGGGCGGTCATGAAGGATAATACTATATTTATTTTACTTCATAGCATCAAGAAATATATTTATTATGTCAATGTATAAACATTTCACTGAATTACATCAACAATGCATGTGGTTAATTCCACTCGAATCCATTGGGGCGCCAGGAGTTACGATAACCGTGCTGAACGGAAGGGGTGGCATTCAGCTTTATGAATGATTCCGTTATGGTACTGTAAGGTGCCCAAGTTTCAAATCGAGCATCGGCAGCCGGTGTAGGATCCCTAGTAATTTTTGAATAAAATTATATGCATACTTATCTAAATTTATTGCAGCAACAAATGTTATAATAAATGCACACTTGAGACATACCCAGTTTTTGCAAAATTTATCCACATGTCGCACATGATATCCGAGAATGCTATGTCATTGTTGCTAAGCTCGGATGTGATTGGCATGTCGAAAATGTAAATCAGCTCTGAATAATGGAAAAGATATTAACACTCTAATAACGGCAACTTGCGTAATACACAAACAATTTTGCACAAAAATGATTTATAACCGTCTGCATGAGTTATGCCTGCCGTTACAGGGACCGTTGTCGGGTCGAAGAACATATCGCCAAGGGAATTATTGGAATGGTGCTCAAAGGAATAGAGATATACGGTCCGATTTCTCGCACTCAAAATTTCGGCCGTGTTCTGTGCCGCAGATTTATACGCCATAACGGTGACCATCTAATACAGTCAAGTAAGTAAAATATGCTATTATTATTTTTAACAAACCAGAGAATTTTTTTTAAATATTCCATACGTCAACAAGTCCAGGCATGCTTTCATTCCAACTGGTTCGATTCACCCCGTTCAAATACGCCAGCTCCAAGGATGAAGCGACAGCCCTGTTTCCAGGAGCCTCTTGCGGAACATTAACATATTTCAGAATATCATAAATAATTTCATGTTTCATGAACTCAGGATTCTTATCCAGTCCAAGAGGACCCCATTTCGCGCTGTACATTCCAGCAAGTACAAAGCTGGCATCGTGCTTATTTGCCCCAATCATTACAGGAATATCTGGAACGTCGCCGACTGACATGATGTCGATAGGCTCTTCTGACATAAAGGCCCCAATGGTATCCTTTGGTTCAATTACCGGAGTCAATGTGGCGTAAGCGTATGACATGTTTGTGACTTGTTCAATCGTGTACAGAGTTTGGGCCAGGACCAAGGTTTGCCAGGGAAATTGTCGTAGACAGGATACAATAAATTCGGATTCCAGTAGTGGGCATCCGAGTCGTGTTGCCATCAATCTTGCGGATGCGGTTGGATTACGGTCCAGAGTCCAGGAATTTAGTGCTGTGCCGCTTTGAGCAATGACGCCGTGAAGGAGGTCCTTGTTTAGGGGACTTATTAGTTGAAACATTGCCGATGCTCCACCTTTAAAAACATCGCAATGAAAAGTTTCACATATTGTCTTACAGTTCAGACCTTAATTATGAAATAATATTTACCTGCGCTTTGGCCAAAAATTGTCACTTTATTCGGGTTTCCGTTAAAGCCTCTAATGTTCTCGTACACCCATCGAATAGAAAATGCTTGGTCCTTTAAACCTTTAAGATCAAACGCATACATTTATTTTGCTTCATCAAATGTAACATCTTAAAGAATCCACTTTAAATGTATCTCACCATTGTTTCCTGGGACTACGGCGTCACCAGTACTGAAAAAACCTGAAAAATATAACGGATCCCATCTAAAACGAATAGATACGTCGTCTTCACAAACTCGGATAAAATTTGATTATGAATTCATATTCTTCACCTAGCATGCCTAGTCGATAGTGTACAACGACGAGTATCACGTCACCTCGCGCGAGTAGTTTTGTTGGAGTGAACATGAGAGAACTTCCACCTGTAAACGAGCCACCGTGAAACCTAATAACAAGCATTTATCAAGCAATATTATAACATATTTCATCTACGTTTTTTGAGTGCAATTAAAAAGGTTGCGGATTTGTTGTCCACATTCTCACCAAATCATAACAGGAAGACCTTCTGGATCCTCCAGGTCCACGTTCTAATAAAAACATAGGATACATTTGGAATTAAAAAATCCCGATCCCGTTTTCAACTAGCATATTTTAAACAAGTGTACTAACCGCAGGTTGGTAAACGTTCAAGTAAAGACAGTCCTCGGATACATTAATTCCCGGCGGAGGAACCTCTGCTTGAGGACACCAGTTTGGAAATGTGGAATTCAAAACTCCCCAATTTCTTGGAAACGTTTGAGGCGGCACGAATCTTAGCAATCCAACTGGCGCATTGGCATATGGAATTCCCATGTAAGCACACGCTTTTTTCTGCGGGTTCCAAGTGTCAATTAAAATACCGTTTATGGTACCATTTTGAAGCGAGACCTGCTGACAGTCCTGGGCTGCCAACACTGGAAGGAAGACTGCCACGCCCAGGATATATACCATATGGTTTCTCATTTTTGTGGCAAAGTGTTTAAGCTTTGGAAAGTGATGTGGACAACAATAACAAAAAATGCCAACTGCTGATGATCATAAGCATCAAGGGCAATATGTTCGTCAATGTATCTTTATCTACTTTAACTGAAACTCAATATGACATTTCATTTACTCAATTAATGAAATATGTCAATCATAATGTCAAGATATCACGCCAATAATATTTTTATGTCCATCGTATGACAGCTTGTTTTTCATGAAATTATATCTCCTACGTATTGGCGCATGTCCACTTCAGCATAACTGAAGTAATTATCAGTCCCAAACATTAAGGCGAATGTGTTTACATGTTCTCTGCTGTGCCTGTATGACATGTGATAACGCCAATATAATTACGGGACACATGCTCTCTATTTTCCCAAACGATTATGTCAAATAGAATATGTTTTGTTCAACAAACGCTGAAGCTAATCACTGATCGATACTTTTATCCGAACATTAACACAATTTTTAATAGAAATAAAAGTTGATTTCGCAAACAATCAAATAGGAATGCTGCTTAATGATTTCATTTTTGTAGATTTCTTCTCCAGAATGAACGGATTTTAATAACTACATATATTTGGTCACAATAACTCAAAGTATTTTGCACCTAGAAGTAATACTCAGCCACATTTTCGGTAGCAATGTTCAGTGGTTTTTATCACACAACTACTAAATTGCACATCCAACAAATGTTAATTAGATTTATTTCCTTCGGTCTACACTTTTGGCCCGACCATCTTTCAGCTTCAAGCTTAGTGTCCCTCGCATTAAAACAGTGTCCTAGCAAACGTGAAGCATATGCACGGACCAAGGCTCAAAACTTTACTTGTAGTGTTTCCCGTTTATGAAATTATCCACTTATCCTATAACCCATGACCAGAATTTGCTATTGTTTGGGTCACAATGGATATCAATGTGAAGGTGGAAAATTTTCAATAGGCTGATTTGACTTCAGTAATATGAAAATGCGAGCAACTCAATCACTGAACTGCAATCGGGGAATTTTAATACGATTGACTGTTTGATGTGAAGAGTTAGCCCCTGGTTGCCATTAAATTATTACATCGGCCGTGTCCTTAAATTATTTTGGGATCAGGCGTTTGGTAAAAGTAGATTTGCAAACAGTTCTGTGATAGTAGAGGACAGTAATTAAAATAAGTCATACTATTCAGATTTTAAAATGAAGCAATTATTAACCGCCACTTGTGACATTTCGTATACGTAGTTTGATACATCTATTCATAGGTAGAATTGTTGACAGGTATGTATGCTTGTTAAGCGATCGCCATCAATAATTGTAATTTCCAGCTAAGCATTAAGCACACTAAATAATTCCAACTTATTCGAAACTGTCAACATGATCAGCATCCGTGGTCTATGAATCTGAACGCACTAATTCAATTCTTTGGCTATTGATTTTTAAAATGTGTCATTTTAAGTATCTAATGAATTGCAATTACTCATGACATGAGTAATTACTTCCGCTCATACAGGTGTTGGGCGACCCTAACGCCATCATTGCCAATACATGCCGTTCCGCTGGCGAGATTTTATAAAGGTAACATGAGCTGGGCTTCTAACTTGGTGCAATATAATAATAATTTGGATGAAGGGTCTGGATGGTCGGGTGTATCAAAAATTTGCAATTAAATTAAAAATGGGTGATCAGATTAATGAAGTTGTTATTTGTTGTTTTGTCCAAGAATTAATTTATGTTGTGTAGGTATTCGTAAGTAATACGTTTAAATGAATGAATCTGTTAGCAGAGTACCATAAATAATTGTATGTATTATCCATGAGACATTCAAAAATCTTGCAAATTTTACTTCGGTATGGGATTGTGTTATTGGATGAGTTTGTAATATATTCGAACGAATCAGACTGTCACGGGGAAACCCATAGTTAAGTTAGTAGTTCATGGATATGGACCTTGCGTATATGTAAATCGATCTGTAGGAACCTTTGGTAATGCCTAATACTATAAAGTCTACTATACAATATTGTGTCTGCAGTAAAGAATAAAATAAAAAAAAATATAAAACAAATTTATCCATATGAAAACGAATTAAATCATTAACTACACACAGTACTCAAGAGCTTCTTCCGATACAATTATGAGGATGTCGTTGCTATGTGGGGCACACTGGTTTTCACAATTCAAAGAAATCGCGTTATACTTGCTATCGGAAACTGGTGAATTAATTGTTTCTCTTTTTATGGGGGTAAAACCAAAGGTAAATTATGAGTCCTCAATCATTGTGTGAGCAATACCAAGTAGTTTCAACAAATACCAATGTATAAATCGTTCTCTCATTTTATCAATACTTTTGTTGATTAAATAGCAGACATATAAACCTGTTATGCATATGGATAGTCAAAAATTAAACACTTATAGCTATTAACCGTTCGTAAATAAAATATTTTTCGTATTTAGGACTGGATAGTTTAGTTTGTCCTACTTTTTAGTTTTTAGTATGTATCGATGGAATCAATTTTCCAAACAAACGGACAAAAATGCATGTGAGACTCAACCGCCGTCACTCTAAACTCTATTGGCATGAAGGGAAACTTACCATTAGGTTCCACAATAGCAAGGTTGCTTATATACATATGGGAAAATAGTATGTTATTTTATGAGTCACCTCAATGAGGTTGTAATATCAAGAATAGAACTTCTTATTTAACTAGTTCGGTGTAAGCCGAATGAAAAAACTACCGGAAGTTTGCGACATATACTCGTAACCGGGCACGAAAATGTAGGAATGTTTACATGTGTTTGAAATCTTAATAATCAATAAGGCGCAAAAATCTTCAAAAGATTGGGTACGTATATCTATTAAAACTCATTATGTTACATCTGAATTTCGGGGGCATGTTTTAAGCATTGGCAATTACTAATTAACTTAACTACTATTTTTCTTCGAATAATTGTTGTATTTATGCGGCAGCGGTTGTTTGATATGATATTTTCGTCACTACTAACCTGGCCAGGTGTAATATTGTTGATAATAAATTATTAGCTATTCTGCTTCGATATTTGCTTAATTTTTATAACATAAAGATGAACAAATATATGAAGGTATGCAAGTGTTGTTGATTATGACATGCATTACGATTACTTAGATATCAATCTTAGACTATTAAGTTATATTTGTACTTATCGGCTATATTTTTTCATCTAATTGCTAAACTGTGATATTAATTTTGATTAAAAGATTTAACAGTAAATTACAACTTAATTCGCTAAGAAAGATAAACGTTGTTAGTCAATATATTTTTTAATATAAGAGAATTCAACTTTATTTTCATGAATAATATTTTACAGAATTTTAAATTAAATCATCGTAACATATAACGTCCTTCAATTGATTGTATGTGAAAATATATTTACAGAACTGAATTCTATCAAGGGTACATGAACTACTGAATCATTTTGAAGCGAACCGCAATAAGACCCACATATGTAAATTAAATCGATTGTTTATATATATACATATTTACAAAGTTGATTGAATTGAGAAATCAAATTATTGAATCATCGTAGAATGGACCATTAAAAACTAAATCAAAATGAATTAAAACTATCATCTTAACGTACGTGTTTGTATACTTATTTCTACTCCAACGAGGAAACATAAATTACGGAATGTGGAAAGTATCCATCTTAAAAATTAAATCACATTAATGAAATTCATCATGTTTACAGCTGTTTACACATTTAACTTCTAATGATCAAAAAAAAAATAATGAGAACGAAAAATACATATTGCTTAACTGAATTGAAGAACACATTAAGTTAAGAATTAATAATACATTTTCTTCAATAGTTTTGAGTTATATAAGAATAATTCTAAGGCTTATAAAATGTGATCACGCTTTGGCCATACTACACAAATCGGCTTATGATAGCTGTAATAGGATTCATATAACCAACAATTTAAATATGGAACATCCGAAAAGCATATATCTATATGTGTTCTAAGGTTAGTAGATGGCTCCGAAATATCCAGTTGTGACTGCAAACCATATTTTGTGAATATGTTGATTACTTGCTGATTGCTTGGGTCAGACAGGTCAAGGTTGATATCGCCAACATAAATTGCGTCCTCGTTGATTGATGTAAGCGTTGAACTAAGCATGTGACAAAATCGGCCTTTTGGGAAGCGTGGAGACTTGTACATTACGACGATCTTGAGTCCACCGTACTGGGTTGTTACGAAAATACAATGACCATCCTCCGAGAATTGTGTTTGCAGAGAGGGGTTGAAAGTGGCTGAGCAGGTTGCTGTTCCACCTGCAAAACAATAAAATAAAGCGAAAGCAAATCATTAGCAATTAACATCACTACTGTTTAGAATTAATATTTTATTCTAAATATATAACATTGTACTTTTCAAAAGCAACAGAGCCCCCTCTGAGTTCCAAATAGTCAACCGTCTTTTGCGTCGAAGCTCCCTGCAGTTTGTACGATGAACAACATCATATCCAGGAAAATTCAAGTCGTCAGATCTTAGCAAATGCGGCTCAACAAAGGCGATGAGGTCAGCGGAGGTAACACACAAATCAGAGGCTGCGTCGTCTAAATGTCGGGCTAGAGACTGAATATTATGGAAGTAAAATTTATGGTAATGTTCTGGGATGTCTTGAAGGAACTGGAGCTTGAACGCATATGGATATGACTGAATACGTTCTAGTTCAATTGTTACAGGGTCGTTTTCGTTTGGGGCATGGGGCGGAGTAAAGGTTCCACTGATGAAAAGTCCACTTATCCCGGTAGCCCTGCTACAGGCAACGTAGAGCTCCTGACGAGTTAGTTTCCGACGACCAGTCCCCTTGGTAGACACAACGACACATGGCATTGTAGATCCCTGACTTTTAGCTACCGTCATCCCATTACAGGCAACCAGAGGAATTTGACTTCGAACTACTTGCAGACCCTCGTACATATACGACTTGGAGAGAGTTTTTTTGATTCGTTCAATTGGGACCCATTTGCTGTAGCTGGAGTTAAGCTGCGCTCTTCGAGTGACTAATGAATTAGCTGCTTTTCTTTTCATGGCACCAATGAGTGGATTCTTGAAATCCAGCCAAGTCCTAACCGGTTTCGTTTCAGGGTGCCCTTCAGTTGGCCGAGAATATTCAAGTGCTTTTAGAGTCCCAGTCGCTCCGTTGAAAATACCGTCGGCTACGTTAATATTTGTTGAGATGAAATATTCTCCTCCTACTTTTAAATACGTTTCGTATCGGAGCCCGTCGCATTCTGAAACGTTCCACTTTTTGGCTGCATCTAGTAAAGACTCCTTTGCTTTGTCCGTCCCAGAACCTTGCAAAGAATATTTTTGCATTTGTTAATTTATTGTATACTAGAAAATTACATGAACTCAACTCCAAAACGCGGAAGTATATATGTAAAAAATATGATCATGAATGCGAATAATGCAAATATCGTACCCTGGATGAAATCTGAAGCTGTTGATAAAGCGCCCTCACTTCCAAGTTGTTGATGAACTAGCTCGTTGTGAGCTACACATTCTGCATTGGTCTTAAAAAGCCAAACAGCTTCTTGAGGAGGCACTAGAGTATCCGAAATTTCTCTTGATCTTAACAGTGTGACATCGCCTTCATCCATTTGGCCTTCCGACATGTTGGTCAGAGCCTTGCAGAGGTCAGCTTCGCCTTTTTGCCTCATAATCTCGGTCAATTCATAAAAACAAAAGTTGTCTTTCCAGAGATAATTTCCGACAATATTTCCATTTGGCAAATGGGAAGGAATGTCGAACACGAAAGGGGCAGCAATGGGAGCAAGTTGGCGCAGATGACCGACTGCCAAAACAGAAATTCCTCCAAATGGTTTATCGACGCCGGTAATTTGTCGTAGACGTTGGTCAATTTCAAAAAGCATACGAACGCTGACCATGGATATTTCATCAATTATTATTAGCTTCAATCCGCCAAGCTGCTTTCGCAACGAGTTAAGGGTGCTGGCATCCAAATCTGCTAATTTCTCATATTTCTTTTGATTGGGATGAAGTCGCAAAGTGTGGTGAATTGTCATTCCCAACACATTAAATGCAGCTTTTCCGGTGAAAGCCATTACTATAACTGGCGGTTGGGAAAGGTCCCGCCCGGGCTGTGAATTAAAATACCTCAGAGCTGATTGCACAATTGCCGTTATGGCATGGCTTTTCCCAACGCCTGCACCGCCGCTCATGAAAGTAAAAAACGGTGACTCTGAGGTTTTGAGGCGGTGTAATAAATCGAAAACTAACTTCCTTTGCTTCTCATTTAAACTGCGCATAAGACGAAGATAATCATTGTCGGGTAGCATATTTGGAGGTAGAAATTTCTCAACCGCATTATTGGTCTTGCGCTTCTGTGCTGGAGCAATCATGTCTTCAACTAAATAATCTTCTTCGTCCTGCCATGCTGCATCAAGATCGTTCCCTTCCGCAATGTCGTCATATGACTCCGCTTCATCAACATAAGCCTGTATTTCTTCATCCCCAAGATTTCTGTCCTTGTAAAATGCACGTGAGTTTTGTATTATTTCATTGCGAAATAGATTTCCGAATTCAATAACGTCGATTCCTAGAAGCTCTAAGGATTCATTCCTCCATGGGACAAACAGCATAAGCTGTTCTCTCCAGTAATTAACAGGATCAACTTTACGACTGTAATTCCGGAAACGGATGATTTTTCCAACTGATCGCCTTCGCACATATCCAGAGTTATCCAATAGGGGGTATCTCGGTAACTTCCGCCTGAACATTCCGTCCTCCAAATTTTCTTCTGCATCCGACTCATCGTCTTCTGTAGCAACTACTGCTGGTGCATTTTGTTGACCTTGCTTCGTTTTTTCGAACTCGTAAAACGAAGCAAATTCCGCCAAACACACGTCTTCAAGAATAGTTGGTCTATTAACGTACCGGTCAAGTAAACCTTTCTGACAAATATCTTCGCTGTTGGCATCTAATGCAGCCAAAGCGTCTGGACTTTTTAAAATACTTGTTCGCTCCTCCGGTGGAGATGTGGATATGAATACTGTTTGTCTGCTGCCGTGTGTGTTTTGGATCCCAAGCAAAAAACCAGCTGCTTCTTGTGCGGATATTTCCGTTCCATTTAATAAAACTTTCGCGCAAATTTTAATCTTTTCACGAATGTCTGCGTTCCCTTTTGCCTCCTTGTTTGCCGCCTTTAGTAATTTGGATACTCCACCATCGTCCTTTAAGATATAACTGACACAATATTTCGCACAGGCAAATGTGTTTGTAACATATTGTATGTCCATATTTGCGCCCCAGGCCTCAAGAAGTAGTTTATTGTATCTATTCACGTACACTGCATTGACTTCCCGACGATGGAATACTGTGATTCTCTTGATTGAGCTACGGATAGCCATAATATATTCCTCCTTAGAAACAGGAAATGTTTGTATAAACTCTTCAAAGGAGATGTTGCTCTCCGCATTTTTAATTCTTCTTGTCAAGTCGCTTTGAATTTTTTGATACAAATTCCTTAATTTCTTTCTGGTTTCTCTGCTTGTTTCTTGCGGAAGTGGATGCAATATCACAGTTTCGGGAAGCGGTGGCAGCGGGTACCCGAATCTGCATTCTCTCTTCCCTTCTTTATATTTGCAAGTTGCTGAGTGACTATGAATTTGTTTCTTGACTAAATCTTTCATAGACTCGCTGTCATCTTTATCAACCGAAATGTATTTGTCAATAAACTCAATGCACTGTTGATGTGATGCCGGATTATTTTCGTCAAATTCCGGCGCATTTTCTACCCAATACAAACCATGGGAATGTGGAGATCCCCGCATCTGAAATTCCGTCCTCCGAAACCAGTCCTTTAGTTTGTACGGCGCAAACATTCCATTCTCTTTTTTCATCAATGTTGTATGCGCTTTTCTAATTCTCTTGTCAAAGTGCCGCATACATGTAATTGGGTCTGAGCGTATTAAGTCCGCTTTTTCTTCCGCCCTTAGAGCTGATGCCTGTTCCTCAGTTATTATTTCCTTACATTGCAACCTCTTGAGCGTCACCAACAACTCAGTCCATTTAGTCTCAGCGGCAGAAAATGTAATAAAAAATGCACACTTGCCAAGTTGGCGGACCATTGAAATCACGTTCTTGCTTTTATTCGCCCAGTATGATGGGGACGATCGTAAATTTTTCCAAACTGCGTATCCTTCGTCGTGATTAACTAACGTTTGCAAAAAGTCCTTGTTGCGAGCTTGTGCAGCAGTAATCTTATCGTTTCCGCGTCGTTTTCGTAAGTAAATCTGAACGGCTGATCTCATCTTTTCGTTAAAAGATTTCTTGAAAGAATAAAGAACTTTGGACGGAATTGCACAACGTCGATCCTCTCGAAGGCATTCCGATTTGGCAATGTCTGTATAAGTCAGCTTAACTCCTTTTTTAATCTTACGTTTGTGACCACCGTAAATTTTAGGAAAAGACATTTCCTCTGCATATGGGTCATCGTAGAGAGGTTTCGGAGTCTTTCCTTCTCCTGGTGCAATATTTAGAAAATTTGATCCAAGATTATTAAATATCAATGTTTCTTCCACAGCCACATTTTCGTCCAAGTCGCCAACGAACTGTCCGTTTTCCACGCTAATTTCATCATGCTCAGGCTGTGGTTGAATATCATGATCCTTTTCTGAAACTGGAACTATGAACTCTATCCGGGAATCATCATCATAACCAACAAGGTCGTCCCGTGCCAGAACACTGTTTTCGGTATAAAGCTCCTGTTGCATCAGATATTCCTTTGCTCTTTCAATGAATGCTGGTCGGATTACTTCGTACCAGACATGTCTATCGTCACTTAGACGTCTTTTGAATTTTAATTGGACTGTGGCCATCTCATCAAAACGTCTTGGAATAGCTTGAGCACATTTGTCTAAATCGTTCTCTAAGTTGACAATATTCCCTTTCAGTTTCAGTTGCTGCTCGGATCCCACAGCTTTAATGTGCATGAAAGGTATCCTGAGCGCAAGAAGGCGCTCCTCCAGAAATGTTAGGTCCTGAACACATTGTGGAATTACTGGAAATTCTAATCCGTTAGATAAACAAAGCGGGGGGACTCTTCCTTTTAGAATGTGTGATTTACACGTGCCGCAAAACTGTGGGGCGTCGGCGTGAATACACATTACTTGAGCGACTATGTCATCCGCAATATCGTCTGTTGTCAAAATTTTGATATTGTCGTCATAGTATAAACATCCACAAGATGTACATGGATGAGTGGGAGCCATTCGAATTTGTTTCCTAAATTCACTGAGAAGCTTACTCCAGTCCATTTCCTTTCGCCGTATTTGCTGGGCTGCTGCAATAGCTGAAAATTCTGCCCTGCGTTGCTCAGGATCCGATCTTGCTCTTCGCCTGGACTCGCGGTCTCTTTGGGTTTCCATTTCACGAACTCGCGTATTTGCTCGTGCAGCAATTTTAGCATATTTGTCTTTAATCCTTTCAGATCTGCGAAGTGTTACATTTTCGCGGCGTTTTTGCATTGACTTTCTGTTAGTAGTCCGATCAATATTTCGAAGATGTTCGTCTAAACGGCGCTGTCGCTTCGACAACGTGTCTTTTTTCCTCTCATTAGTTCGGGTATCTGTATCTTCTCGCCGCTTTAGCATGGATAATCGGTTGGTGCTGCGATCAATATTTCTAAGCCTATCTTCCATGCGTCGCTTTCGCTTCGCTGCTTTGTCGGCTTCCCTTTCGTCATTCCGAATAGTGTGACACTCGCGCCTTGTTCGCATAGAAACTCGATTGCGGCTGCACTCAGTATTCCGTTGTTCTTGATCTAACCTCCGCGCTCTCCTAGATGTCGTATTTTTCTCTGTCTCTTTATTCTTCGAAGTAATGTCTAAGCGTCGTCTCTTATTTGTGGAACGGTTATAAGCCCAGTCAATCGTTTTAAATGCTTCGTCCACCCTTCGCTTCTGCTTATACACTCGATTTTCAACACGCTCGCGACGCTGGTATGCGCTTCGCCTTCTTAGTTTTTGAACGGACGCAGCTTGCTTCTGACGTCGTTGGGCGGCGCTCTGTTTCTTCTTTCGCGGCATGACTTCCTAAGAAATTGGGAAAAGGAAAGTAACAAATTCAGTTACGTAAATATTGTAACAATAAAAGAGGAGGAAGCTATTTTTTCCTCAAGCATCATATTCTTGCTTTACAGCTTGACGACTGACTAGACAAATATTATTTTTAAGCGCAAGATGAATAGGCTATATAATTTCATCAGGGATTTTCAACAAAGATAACGGGAACGGGTTATATAACGGGAACATAATCAGTTTCAAAAATATATATACAATAATAGGACCCTAAGTTTTTTTCACGTTGAGATAGGTCATTATAACTGTATACTTGTCGCAATTTAACAGTAGTCGTAACACAGTAGAAATGTTTGTATGGGGTCCATTAGTAGAGAAAGTGATATATAATTTTGCTTCATGATTGACTGAAAATCCAATTTCGACAATTCAAACTTGCCAGCGTCCCTATCTAAACACGCATAAAACTTATCGTGGTTGGACGAAACGATTTATCAGCAGCCATCCACCTTGTTTTAACGAAACGCTTTGCTTCGTTAAAACAAAATGTATGCAACTGTACGTTACCACTCTTAAGTCTGAAACCCGGGGCCTAAACTAACTTACGATGGGACCATTATGTCCAAGAAGAAAAGAGCTAAGGAAAGTCAGAACTCCAGTCCACACCCAAACCCAGTTGTCCGGGGCTTTCTTTACTGTGGCCCTCCGAAGAGGGAGCTTCTTTACTTGCAAAGGGCAGCATTGTATATTATATTTCCCAATGGGAAATACCGCTCCCTCCCGTCTAGCCAGTTCAACTCACTGTGAACAAACACAGCCCCTTTCGGGCTCCTGGCAGTACCGGGTCAAGTGTGGGCCAAAGCTCTGACTGGGCCTATCCCCATCTCCCGCGCAGCTGCCACAAGAGGTAAGCAGCCCCCCACAACGGCCCTTCCGTTGCGGGTTGAGAGATTATCGGGAGCTAACAAGAAGCTCAACCGTCTCTCGCCCATCGCTGGGCTTCCACTTTCCTTTTCGCGGGATCCACGGTCCATAGATCCCAAGGATGTGGGTTTGGAAGTCCACTGGCAGCCCCCAGGCATTAGCGGTGCTGGAGACAAACCAGTGGAGTCCCGCCTGGTCCGCCTTCTTAGGGACATGAAAGAGAGCCCCCGGTTCTCAGTCAGTACCGTTACGGTTGAAGACCATAACAAAAATGTGACACCCAAGAAGGCAACACCAGTGTACTCTGGCCTCTGTCCAGCCCCAACTCTCAATGCGGCACGCCCACCTCTTGAGTAGCCTCCGAGACAGAGGTCTCCTAAAACCATTTCCCAATCCCAACCCAAATCCCATATCTTCCCAAAAAGGATATTAGCAAACCAAAACATAAATGATAATTATCTTTAAATAAACATAATGTACCTTTCGTAATCCCACTAGAACCAGGAATGCTCAGGCAGGATTTTCTTGTAAAATTCAACAATACAACTGAAGGTTGAAGCTGCAAACCAACTATAACTAAACTGCGATGAACAGAAATATTCCACTTTTATAAAACTAAGCTGCAGAAATTACTTAACTGAACTGTGTGACTTAGATTGTACACAAAATTTCAGCAATTATACTATTTAATTGTAATTAATTATTTAATTAAATGAATTAACGGCAGTAGATATTTAAATCAATATTGTGAGATACAAAAAAACTGCAAAACGACAGACACGGAATTCATGTTAACTCCGTGAATGGAGAGAACGAACTCACGCATTTGTCCGAAAAAACGAAAGGCTGACTGCATGCGTTTCGGTCGTCGGCTCGTATCTTCGATTTTTGTCTTCCTCAATACGTGGGGCCAGTACTGTGTTTCACTGCCTGCGCGTCGCTCCTTCCTCTTTTTTTACATTTTACAGTACATGGGGCCAGTACTGTGTTTCACTGCCTGCGCGTCGCTCCTTCCTCTTTTTTTTACATTTTACAATACATAGGGCCAGTACTGTGTTTGACTGCATGCGCGTCGCCCCTTCCTCCATTTTTGAATTCTACAATACACGGGGCCAGTACTGTTTTTGACTGAATGCGCGTCGCTCCTTCCTCCACTTTTGCATTCTACAATACACGGGGCCAGTACTGTTTTTGACTGCATGCGCGTCGCTCCTTCCTCCACTTTTGCATTCTACAATACACGGGGCCAGTACTGTTTTTGACTGCATGCGCGTCGCTCCTTCCTCCACTTTTGCATTCTACAATTCCCCGGGGCCAGTACTGTTTTTGACTGCATGCGCGTCGCTCCTTCCTCCACTTTTGCAATCTACAATACACGGGGCCAGTACTGTTTTTGACTGAATGCGCGTCGCTCCTTCCTCCACTTTTGCATTCTACAATACACGGGGCCAGTACTGTTTTTGACTGCATGCGCGTCGCTCCTTCCTCCACTTTTGCATTCTACAATACACGGGGCCAGTACTGTTTTTGACTGCATGCGCGTCGCTCCTTCCTCCACTTTTGCAATCTACAATACACGGGGCCAGTACTGTTTTTGACTGAATGCGCGTCGCTCCTTCCTCCACTTTTGCATTCTACAATACACGGGGCCAGTACTGTTTTTGACTGAATGCGCGTCGCTCCTTCCTCCATTTTTGCATTCTACAATACACGGGGCCAGGCTGTTTTTGAATGCATTCCTTACTCCAATTTTGTTGCATTCATCATTCCACTTTCCCAAACACTCATCTTGAACATTACTCCCCATTGGTAAATAGTACCCGTACACCACCAACACATTGTCGGCCCCACAACTCAGGCACTTGGTCAAATTGACCTATAGTGTCATGGCAAAAAATGATCAGAATAAAATTCTCTATCAGATAAGCCGATAAAAAATTTTGGCCATAAGGATGCGTGGCGGACGTTACCCCGCACCGTACCCCTGGGGTTGGCCCCCGGTGGCCCAAAATCAATACCGATCTTTAGAATCACCCTATGTACCTCCATGCAAAATTTGAATCAAATCGGTCTACGTGGAGGAAAGTTATAGTGTTTACAGACAAACGGACACACAGACACACAGACACACAGACAGACAAACAGATCAATCGCAATAACTACCTTTATAAGCATTTCATGCTTCCGGTAGTTAATAAGTCATGACAGTTACGAATTTATTGCACAATTTTTTGTACATTTGATATTTACAAGCAATCTCTACCCTGTCGTTGCGAGTAGAAAATTTGTGATGAAGGACAAATTAGATTTTTAATATGCTAATTGGCTGCTTTCAGCATGCTTGAATATAAATATTTTGCTGTGGCAACATTTTACAATGGAAAGTGTGGATTCTTTTCACCGGTTGAGTGTTGACAATGGTGACGTAGATTTTTTTGCCACCGAAAAAAGTATTCGCTTCGATAATAGATTGAGATAATGTAACAATCGCTTTAATAATTGCTACCATTCGCAATTTTAGAGCAGCATTCTTTATCGATGAGAAAATTGCAGATATAAAAAGCGTTTTAAATAGGTCTTCTGAATGCACTGCTAATTAATCACTTATTGTAGAAGTGAAACTATACAGATCGCGTTCAATGTAGTTGATAGGAATCATGGTGGGCACTTAAATATTATCGATCGATAACAAACTGGACCGACGTCCAAGCACTTTAGCGCTCGCTGGAAGTAGAAGTCGATGCCGCTAATAATGTATGCCATCGTCTAACGAGGTATATACATACATGTTATTGCCCATCATGAATAATCGTTGCATACTTCAAATCGGCATTATCAATTATTAATTATTCTATACGATATCTTTAACGGTTTTTACAAACCTGCTCACACCACCTTATCTTGGGGGTATTTTTGAGTGGAAAGCTTTTTTTAGAAAGTGGTTTATTATTTATATCATGAGTTTATAACAAAAATAAAAGCTTCTTTCGAAATGTACTTATAATTAGTTATGCAATTAAAAATTATATGATTGCGTATTTCCAAAATTATTTGGTTTTAGAACAAATTAATTGCCGTTACAAACACACTTCCTGTATATTCTTCTTCAGCCTATTCTGTTCGCTGCAACAATCGCAAAGTTGCAACACCATCGGTTAAAATTTAACGCCCTTACGACGATTGGGGCGAATCTCATAAAATTATTAGCACACAGATTCTCCGCGAGAATGAAATTTTGTCGAAACACACATTTCTGTTTGGTAGGTACATTCATTAAACCTTTAATTAGTTTTATTTTTATCGTTTCGTAATCTACTTGGATTGGAACATTGCAAGTAACAGAAGTTCGGGTGAATCACTTCAGTCAACAGAACCATTTTGTACTTGTTTGTGGATTATTCGAATTCAATTGCAAATCGGTTTAGACTTTATAAATCGCTGTGAATAGGTTTATTTATATTGACATATGTTTTTATGGAGACAGGACATATTAACTCCGGTTTCATTCATTGTGCAATACAACAATAAGCCCAATTATTATTATTGTTGGATGTAGCAATCTTCTCAATTACATTAATCCAAATAGTATTCCCACGCAGTCCATCGCATTGCATCGGAAATTTCTATAAACTCTCTAATCTTGAAATCATCCGACATTATAAACTACAACTTTGTTAGATATTATATCCTGCTCATTTTGGGACAAAGGTCGCACTAAATATTCATTAATTCGATGACGTTGGATGCTCCGATTAAATAAATATGCACTGCAAACACGCCAACCAATCTCAACAAGACCTACATGAACCAACGCAAGTAATATATTGAGTTATCGCAATACAGCAAGGCATTTTACATATTATTTATCAATCTTGGCTTTTCACCGGTACGTACGTACTAGTATAATCCTTGGGATATGATGACCACCTATGTAATCAACGGCAAAATAGTTGCTGCTAAACCTTGTTACTTTACTGTCAATGAATTAATAATTTCTATCAGGATAAATATACAATACACGGCTAGTTGTGTTGAAAATGTTGCGTGCAATTTCATTCCATGCGATAAATTGTTCTGTTACAGAAAGTATGATCATGATTGTACTTGTTTAAAATGTACATACCGTAAAACCTGAATTTATCGCACTGCGATAATTTTTTATGCGGGAAATTTTAAAACGAGATCGCAGCTGCGATAATTAAAGGACTGCGATAATTTAAGGGACTGCGGAAATTAACAACTCAAGGTCCAAAGTATATTTATTGACAACAAATTGTACATATTAATGATATAATATATAATATACACTCAACAATAATTTAATTATTCAACTTGTACTGATAGTAAGACATTTAACAATAATAGAAAGTCAATGTCGATGCCAACAGACAAGCCAGAACAAAACTGGACAGGGTACAGAATGGATATGTACATTGTTTGTTATGCGGTAACTATTTCCCGCAAAAAATGGGGCTGCGGTAATTTAAGGGCTGCGATAATTTATCGTGACGGGAATTTTAAAATGAGATCGCAGCTGCGATAATTAAAGGACTGCGATAATTTAAGGGACTGCGTTAAATTCAGGTTTTACGGTACCCACAATAAAAGTAAAACAATTTTTGACTCTTACAGTTCCTCCAACATCTCACCTTTATATAAATTATTCTCGAGCGTACTGAAAAGTTTCAGAATTCGTCGTGTAACTTACTACAAAATTTCCAATCGACTCACAATTTCTCTCGCGAATCCATTAAGTGGACCGAAATGCCTTTTCAGTTATCGAAAAGATTAGGTCGCAAACAGAATAGCACGCGTCAAATAATTAGGTGGTAGTATTTTACAGTTTAAATGTGCAGCATCAGTAATTATTTGTGGTTTATTTTAAACAAACCCCTTTGCGACAATTTAACTAGAACAAACTCTTTTGTTGTTTTAAAATAAGTTTTTGAACGTCATTTCAGATTCCATGTTAAAACCTGGGAACAACATAAGCCTGCGGAGGGTTAATATTTTGTAATCATTGTTTGTAATTTCAGGTGATACGGGGGAAACGCAATATTTCTTGTGAAGACTTTCCTGACCAAAGTGGCAAGTTAAAATCCACAGATTTCGTACAATCGCATTAATAAGCATCACGCACATACACGCCCGAAATCTGCGAAACAATTTACGGTCCTCCTCCATCCATTGAATGTGGTGGCGTTTGGATTTCTCAATACTTACATACTGTAATGTGAATTGAGGCCAAGCAATTCAAAAAAGCATATTTAGCAGTTAGATATTTGTAACTCATTTGACTAAAAATTCAACTAGTATATCGGAAGGATTTTGTTTCTTCACTGCTTGTTATATATAATATCGTGCTCATTTTACGATAAAGATCGCACTAAATATTCATTAATTCGAGGACTTTAGATGATCCGATCAAAATAATATGCGCAACAAACATGCCGACCACTCTCAACAAGACCTACATGAACCTACCCAAGTATTAGATTGAGTTATCGCAACACAACAAGGCATTTACATAAAGCAATAGTAAAGTAACTGTGGCTACTCAGGACTGAGTTTATACAATAATTCCGTATTAAAAACAATCTGACATCCTGACATGGTCCATTAGGGTTTCGACCAACCGATTAATTAAACCCAACAAATAAATTAAACAAATTGCAAAAAGCTGAAAGGTATTGTCAATAGCCGAAGGTATTGTAACATATCTCGATGATGCGATCTCGGCACTTTGTGAAATATATCTTAATGTAAGTATTTCTTTGTTGTCGGGAAATGTAAATCTGATCTTAAAAAATTAAAAGCACCGAAACATTTACAACCATTTTTCAAATTTTGGAGTCATATTTCTCAAAGGCGGACATTCTCTCTTACCACTATGCTATTTAACCATTGCGTTGATGACACCAGAAATTTAAACAGCAACATCATAAACGGTTTTAGTTTGTGTGACGAGTTTTCAGAATTTACCTGCTTGATTTAGTCATTACTGTATAACCTCAGGTTATAGTCATAATGTAAGCAAGAGTTTTGTATATTTTTCACCGTGCGTTCTCTTATTAATCTTAACTCTACTACCAACAAACTATCGAAAGCCGACATCGACAAATGTTCCTCCAAATACTTCTTGGAATGTATACGAAACTAACGTGTTCCAGGGGAATTTTTTTAAACAAAATAGAATTTGTCGAACAAATTTTCTATCCTGCCGAATTTGAGAAGTCAGTAGTACCAAGCTAATCACAGTGTGTTGATCAGCTCCAGTTACGGTGCTATGAAATGCAAATGAAACGGTAATTTGAACGCATTAAGATATGATAACTTCAAACTGGATCGGAATGCGGATGGTTGCTGAATTTTATTCGAATTATCAGCATTTCCAAAAAACAAATAGATATTTATGCTATTAATTAGAATCGCAAATGTCTCCAGTGACAAAAATCATTAATTAATTAAAAGCAAAGTAGCATGGTTTAGCGGCAAATGTTTTTCCATTGATTAAATGACCATCATATCTTGAGTTGTATTTACCACTTCGTACGTAACCAGTGGATAGCTCAGATTGATAAAGTTTTAATTCCACATGAGTGAAACATTCCCAACAAAACACACTCAATTGGGAACAAGACGCAAGGGTAGGAATGAAAGGTTAGGCTAATTTCCAATGGCATTTCATAGTGACCTTGCCGAAACCGTTATATAAATTCAAACTTCAAGTGTAGTTGGATTGTTACGTCACGCTTAGGATTTCCACTGAAGGTGTATTACTGTTTGTCTTTTCATGAATAAGAGCATGGAAATATTAACCGACAATAACAATTCTCAGTGTATTTTATTTCACTGTAGTACAAAAAGTATTAATAGTAATACTATAAAAATATAGTATTTAGAGCATTCAGGGTCCCTATAATTAAATTAGTTGTACGTCACTTGGTTTATTTTGCGGATTGTTGTGAATTATGTGCATAATAAGTTAATGGTTCTCGTTGTGGATTCAACAGAAAAGAATAAGCTCAAAGTCCTCGTTCGGAATATGCAAGAATTTGGATGCCCTTTGCACGAGCAGGTTTATGATAGTGCTCTTTTCTCATACATTCAAATAATTGATAAAAAGAGTTGCATGCCAAAAAGAATGGTATGCAAAAATTTCGGGTGACTCACGGCATTTACTTTCGCCGTAGCATTAATTATTATGTTTTAGTAAATTGTAACACATTGTATATAGTTAAAGGGCATATAACGTTTATAGTTAAGGGGTATACCACTCGTATTCCATAAGATACCGTTATTAGATGTTAGACCTCCAATCCGCCACAAGATTACATATTTGACCCGTGGTGCCGTGACAAATAATGATCACCAAGAACTACTATATCGATTCATATCATAACATTTGTGCACAAAGACAAACCAAATTATCTATAAAATGCCAGTTCCGGAGGTACACCCATACCGTACTTCATGTGAATGGGATTTTTGCATCTGATATGAAATCAGCGCCCCGAAATTAGTATTTGTCTCAATTTTCATTGACCTACGCGTGATTCGGTTGGTGCACCTTCCTTGTCAGTACATAATCGCGGCTTTGCTAGAAAAAGAATAATACTACACTGAAGTTATCTTATATTTAAAAATTTAAACTAAACCACGGATGAACGCTCGTCCTTATGTGGCAACAGGAATGTTAACACGGTGGCGCTACCACAAATTTAATTCAAATTATACCAGCGGTAAGCATGATACTAACTATAATTTGGGTATTATGACGCTATCAGTTATCATTAACTATGAATTATATGCTACTATATATATGTAAGTAGATGTACAGCACAAATATAAGCTATATTATTAACATTTTCTTTCCAAACAGTAGTTAAATACCACTAGTAAAATATTACCAGTTTAGTTAAATATGTTGAGTATTCAGGTCACTCTGATTTTCCATATTATATATGGGACAAGGTTCTGACCTGACAAAAACAGAATGGATACTTCTGACATTTCTGAAGCTAGTGACACTGGATAATTTCAAAATTGGATAAACTGGACAAAATAGACAATCTTGAAACTCTGCTGAAAACTTCTATCAGTGATAGAAGTTTTCAGCAGAGTTTCAGAATGAGAAAATTGCTGCTCTTGAAGCTCGAAACGAATACCTTGAGAAGAAACAGATCCAGCAAGAAAGGGCCATGGACGACGTTTGGCGAGCCTTTTTTGAGAAAAACATAATTATCCAAGGCCTTGTTGAAGATACATCAGAATCACCACAAACACTACATAATTCAATCTGCAAGCTAATTTTCGAGATATCCCAACAAAACATAGAACCGGATATTACCTACCGAATTGGAGAGTGCACAAGTGGGAAAACCCGTCCTATCAGAGTTATTTTTGACAAATACCGGGAAAGAAATCTTATTTTTGACTGTAAGAATAAACTTCCAACTGGAATTGTGATGAAAGCTGACCTTCCCTATGACATGAGAGTAGACTATGCCGTACTGATGAAAAAGCGAGAAGAACTGACTAAAGCTGGACAAGAGTGCAAGGTGAATTTCAAAAAACGTGAAATCAGAACTAATGCTGGTGGAGGATTCTCTGTCCTTCATGGTAACATCCAACCAATTCCACAACATAATGAACCATCATCGTCAAGCAACAAACTATCTTCTGCCCCAAATAACAATGCCGCAAAAAACGCCAGAGGAAAAAAGCGAAGTTTTCCCAATCCAGATTTCATAGGAGCAGACAGCACAAGAAGTTCAGCACAAAAACAGCGTCGGACAAGCCAATCGGAGCAAGGGCAACCTCAGTCAGGACAATGACCGGAAATGAATTCGTACGTATAAGCCACGTCAACATTTTATCTGTAAGAAATAAATTTGTACAGCTTCAAAACCTAATTAAGACAAAAAATTATGATATTTTCTGCTTAACGGAAACACTTTTAAAACCTATTCATTCTTTGTTATCAATTAATAACTACATTATTTTACGCAATGACATTCGTCAAAAAGGTCATAGGGGTACATGTATACTTTTGAAAAACGACTTTAAGCACAGTTTGCTCAAATTGAACATTCCGTATAACAGCAATATTGAATACCAAACCATTAAACTGCAATACAATCATAAAAGCCTTATAATAGTGTGTTTATACCGTCATCCAATCTATACCAAGGAAACTCTTAACAACGACTATGAATTCCTTACAATTATGTTCAACTCTCTTGTAGCACACAATACATTATTTTATGTTCTAGGCGATTTTAACCTGAAAAATGAATTCATTAATCCCCTTTTATCCATATCAGAAGCTTTGCATATTAAGCAGTTAGTCAACTCACCAACAAGGGGAAATAACAAACTAGATTTAATCTTCACGAATTCTTTAGACTATAACCGTTGTACTGTATTTGATGCTTCGTTAGCTGATCACATGGTAACTGATTGTGAAATTAGCTTGAAAAAGCCCAAAGCTGTTTCTCGTACAATAATCTATCGTAACTTTACGAACATGTCTAATCCTACGTTTATCGCCGCAGTTAATGATGCATTCCTTCTCATTCCTCCTGATTCTAGCCTCTTTATCTCAACCATTCTGAAATGTTTTGACACTCATGCCCCAGTAATAAAAAAGAGAATTAAGTGTAGCAACAGCAAGGTGTTTTTATCTAAACAAACAAAAGCACTAATTAAAGTAAACAAGCGCGTATATAAATCACATATACGCAAGCCGTCGTCCTGCACCGCTGCCCAGTTGCAAGTGCTAAAAAGACGCATTAAGGCTGCAACTAGATACGACACCAAGCAACACTTACAGAATCAATTCTCGACGATGGGGTTTTGGAAGGGCTTCAATAATTCCTTCCAACCCACCATAAAAAAGACCATAAACTTCTGTTTATCTCCTGAAGACATCAACGATTTTTATATAAACATTTCTAAAAAATCCTCTCAATCCTTTGTTAATGTACCTTTTTCCAATCCTAACATACCTGATTGCATCTACACTACAAAGCGTATCACTTGTGCCAGTATCAGAGCTATTTGGAATAAAATGAAAAACCCTCTATCGAAGTCACCAGATCCACTAGGTATAAGTGCATTCATGATTAATACATTAATCAATATTGACTCCTTTTGTATAGCATTAGTTTACTTGTTTAATACATTTATTGACTCTGGAAATATTCCTAATATACTAAAAACCTCTAGAATTGTGCCGGTGCCTAAAGTCGATAATCCGTTATCTCCTAATGAAACGCGCCCGATTGCGATTCAACCAGTTCTCATGAAACTATTTGAAAAATGTATTTTATCTCAGCTTAACGATTATGTCTATAACAATAACTTACTTACTAAAGAACAATTTGGGTTTAGGAAAGGTTTGAGTACTACACATGCTCTGGTTGCTATAACAGATTACATATATACTGAAGTTGACAACGACAGGTTCTGTATTATTGTTTCGTTAGACTTTGAAAAAGCTTTTGATAGTTGATAGGGCAATTCTCATTGAAAAGCTATCTAAATACGGTATATCTTCTCCAATTTTCAATTCTCTCCTGTCAAATCGTAGCCAATACGTGTCATATAATGGGCACAATGGTGAACAAATAAGGTCATCCATAAAAGAGACGGAACTTGGGGTAATACAAGGAAGCCCAATTTCAGCCCTGTTTTTTAGTTTTATGATAAATGACCTGCCGCATCACATTATCAACTCCAATATTTATATGTTTGCCGATGACTCCAATCTTGTCATTAGCGGAGACATTAAACATATTGACGAGACTATTAAAAGTTTAGAGTCTGATCTGCTTAAGGTTGATAGCTGGCTAAATAACAATCGTATATCGCTAAATATCCAAAAGACCAAATTTCTATGTGTAGGTAAACATTCTCATGTTAAAAAACTGACTGACATTGAGATACATTTTGGTAATAGCAAGATCACACGTGTAGACTCACTTAAAATTCTTGGAGTATATATTGATGAGCATCTTTCATGGGAATATCACACGAAATATGTCAGTAACAAATGTTATTCGTCTCTTTCTAAACTATACCCATTGAAAAATGTTCTTTCTTACGATCACAAACGCAATCTGGTTAACGCATGTGTAATGTCACACGTCAATTATGCTAGTACGGTGTGGTTAAGTAGAGAATGTACAAAAAACTATGCAGCAATTGATAAAGTTATTAGGAACATGGGACGGTATATTGTTGGTGTTCGTAAATATGATCCGATTAGTCTAGACATTAATTGTAAACTCCAATGGTTGTTTTGTAAATACCTATATCAATATAATACACTAATATTAGCCTATAAGATTTTGACATGTAATGAAAACGATTTCTTCTACGACTACCTTGACCTGACTGGTGAGATAAGTCAAACAACAAGGAACCGTAGTTATGTATTACCTAGTTTTAAACCAAGAACTAATTGGGGATCCTCTTCCTTTAAATATATGGCCGTTAAATTGTGGTGCGAGCTTCCGACATTTGTTGTAAATAATTCACACTCTTTGTATTGTTTCAAAAACTCTTGCTATGCGCATATATTAACTAAACAAATTGAAGAAACGCTCCATTATGACTCTGATAATATTGAGGAGATAATGACCTGCATTGACTTTGTTATTAACTCGTACTCTGATAAATAAGTTATGGTAATTATGATTGTAACTCTTAATTTCTTCTTGATACTTATAAATGTTAAACTTTGATTTATACAAACCAATTTTTTTTTACAAAAGAAAATTATACTTTATACCCTATGTCCAAGTCTATGGTGTAATATGCCACATTTATGTGGGAACCATTTTTGACAATAAAGAATTCATTATCATTATTATTCTGAGATCATCGTGTGTGGTTAATTAGTTAGATAATAATTAATGGTTACGAAATTCATCAGGATTATTCATCCACTGGACGTGTTATATATTACATCATAATTTACAACAACGCAACGTGCAGTTTATAAGGGTTCTGTCCGCTGAACCTGTTTGCGTTCCTGAAAATGGTATGTGTGCATCATGCGAATCATAGTTGAGCATTCCCATTTTGTGACGTGAACGTAACTGAAAATTCCAGTATTTCGTCAGGTCCCGGTTGTACTTCATTAAAGTCCAGTATTGATTTCCAACGGCGTATACATCAACAAGGATTATAAATAAATTAGAAATCTATGAAATTATATTGCAATATCTCACAATTACAAAGCTATATGAGCTTTGCACAAAATGGAATAGCATCGCACTTGAAAAGCTTTGTTTTGTCATTTGATTTGGACTTTATATGACGAATTTTGCAGTTAATTTCAGGGTTTAGACTGCTTATATGTACCACGCAAGAAATTATTCTCCCCACTTGATCTATGGTATCAGATGATGCAACATGATTTTAACCTGAATCAACTTATCGTTCTGGAAACGATGATCAACAAAGCAAGAAATGGGATCATTTCGCATTACAGTTTACATATATTTAGCCCAGACGATCCATCGGAACTCTTCAAAAAATTCATTTTACTGGCTTCAATGGAATTTGGGATACTGATGCGCCATTAGTCTTGAATGTGTCATCGAGTGGCGAAATTTTTATAATAGGTCATTACGGTCTCTGGCTTGGTTTAGAAAGACAATGTTTAGTGAGCTTTACCTCGACTCTTTTCTTAATTCAGACAACGCGCTCCATTTTCTGACTTACACCGATGTCTGACTCGGTCGTCGCGAAATCCTCCGGAAACCAAAATCTACCTTCTTCAGAATATTTGCTAATGTTTTTTCGTGCTCCTTACTCACGCTTGTCATGATAAGGAAAACGCTGAGTAAGGAAATTGACACTTGTTTTATTTACATGAGTAATATTGAGAAGTAGAATTACACGAAAACAAATATAACCTGTTGTCTTGCAATTTCACCTAGCAATTTCCATTCAACTTCTTTAATTTTTTGCAATACGATCGCAATTCACAGAGAGATTTTCTGCATAATGCACTCTTCAAAAGCTGTTTCCGTACAGACCAACAGATTTGCTCGGTTTTATAAATACCAAAGATTGTTGTGAGTTGGTTTGGATTGAAACTTTATTATAAACACATAGCCGATAAAAAGACTGGAAGTGTGCCGCTGGTGGTGCCCGTCCAAACGTGTAAAATAATATTTATTTAACTCAGACCCAGTCACATGAAATGTAGCCTGAGATTGAATCTGAGAAGTGATGCTGGAGCCATGGATTGAAAAGCACTAATTGTACCAACAGGCACTAACCAAACTATGATCATCGCCCCTTACAACATGCAGAATATTGTTATCAGGGCTTCAATACATATCACTATACATTCAATTGAATTTCAGAATATTCTTCATCTTTCTCCTAGGCTCCTACAATCGCATTGTTTTCACTACAAGTAAACCATGCAATCAATAGCCAAAATATTTCGTCGCACAAGCTGAAGTTTTTGGTGACAAGAGTTAGAAATGGTTAAACGCTGAATAAATTATAAATAGGTTTTTAACAATTGCTTCGCTTCAGTTGGCATAATACATACAAGTTGTGATATATTGTGAAACCCAAATACCATCATTTTGAAATTACGGCGTGGGACTGTTAATTGTAGGGCAGATTAAAAGTGTCATTGCGTTAAGTGCAATCAAGTCTTTCTGTGAGGTTGTCTATTAATTTGCAAAAAGCTTCGATACGAAAATAATATATTCTATGTGTATCATGTCATACAAGAAACGAATAGTCTAAACACGGTGACTGTCAGTACCAATATGCTGTTCATAAAAGTCTTAAAATGTGATCTGTAACGATATTAAACTACTGTATTGCTTATCAAAAATGTTTCCTGAAGCCGATATGCATGCACATAGTTTTATTACATATCAAAACAACAATCGCTTCAAAATATTTTCTTAGCAAATTGAAAATACCATATAAATATGAACATTGTCATATTATCAGTGACAAAATAAATTATAGCTGGGTGGATAAAGGCTTTATAGCACTTGGTAGTCTCTTTATTATGATTAATTTCTATATGCAAATACAGATCCGAATCCTTCGCGAAAAAGTTACGAGTGTTATATTTTATTTTTAGAGTATCTTCTTCAAATTCACTGATAATAAAACTATTCAATAATTTTTGATTAAAGACACATGAAAGAACAATTTAATTTTGAATTGACGTAAACAAAGAAATAGGAAGTAACGTTGCAATAACTTACAGTTTATCCGAAATTGCAGATTGGTTGATTTATGGATGCGTTGGTATATTTAAATTAATTAGAAAAAAATCACGATCAATCTAAGGAGGAATGCTGCCCGCTATTTAAGGTTATATAGAAATTATTCCGTGCCTACGATAAATGGTTTGCTGTCTCGTGGAGGAGAATCCTGGTCATAGCAATGCAACAATAACAATAACGGAAATAACAATCAACTACTATTGATTCAAAACTTGAAAGTCAATTATTGGCTGCCTTAATGTGAACAAATTCCATGTACTCTCCATTGTAAAGTTTCCAATGTCAAAATGATCATTACTTGGCAAGTTCCCCAATAATTTATGTATAATAATAATGTATTAATTTCTAGAACTGACTACAACAAAGCTAATGAAATCCGCCGAGTATTCTCATGTAATATAAATAATAATTACGTGTTCGTGAATAAAATACTTTTCGAATACAATTCTCAAGAGTTTGTACTTATTTATTGTGTCCATCAATAGAATTCAATTTTCGAAATATTTAAGTAGAACTTAAGCGCCGCATATGTAAACGGTTGCGGCTTGACGTAAAGTACAATTACAGGTATAAGTCTTACGGGAAATTGTGGGTTGTGAATGTAAAGCATACTAGTACTGTTTTTGAGCCCTTTTCATAATTAGCAAATTGTTCAACGTTTCTCCAAACAATTCTTTTCTTTCACATTAAATATAATCAATTATCAGTTACCATTATCACTGTCAATATATCTAATACATGATTTTTTAAATTTCGTCTCCATTCAATTTTGATTATTGAAGAATCCAAACACCATTGCCGCAATCCACTCACGGATGATTTCAATTTTGGCAAATGTTGAAATGGAAGGCTTTAATATGAATGGAATGTTGGTACAATTTATTTAGCAGTGGTTATAATGCTACTACTAAACAAGTCATTTCTTTTCTTTGATAGTGCGCATGTGATACAGAAACACATAATTGCCAAAACTTTAACCGTGAGACCTGTAATTTTGAAATAACACGTAATAATGCAGTTAATACATTGTGATTGCTGATAGTTCAACGAAATGTGTGTTCTGGCATTTAATATTTCATCCATTTCCTCGTGCCAACATTTTTGGTCGTATTCTTTTATTGTTTTCCACAAGCTGTCTACAAAAGTAGTATCATATATTTTAATTATGAGACTTGAGTAGTTCGGATATTTCTGGAGTTAACTCATACTAGTAGAAACATAAATAAATAGATACAAAACCCCTCCTGCGCAGGAAATCGCGAATATAAAAAATTGGAATCTATCCAAGGATGTGTCAGTTGGATGATTGAATAATCTATTTTTAGGTTCTGGCAATTGTATTTAATATTAACTTAAATTAACGTGCAAAGTTTCTCTTTATTTAGCGAAATATATTCTGTCCGCTGTTCAAAGGATAATATTTTGATACCCCAAGCAATGGAACGTACTATAGTACAGCATCGCAAGTTTGGCTTTGTTGAATAATTTATATTGTCGAATAAAGTTTGACCCCAGTATTGCATACGATAACTTAATAATGACACCTTTTTGGATCATATATTCATTTAATGAATAACATTAACCTTGAAATGCATGTCTAGATATATCAGTAGTGGTGCAACACTACGGCTGGCTAGAGCTATGAATAATAACCAGTTATAAATAAGATAAGATAAGATAAATGTTACCAGTTGAGTCGAACATGTTGAATATGCAGGTAAGAGTTGATTCGTGTCCGGTCTGTTGCCTATTACAATCATCATAATAAATATTACATGCTCTCGCTCCATGAGTACTGTATTGTTACTTCAATTTATCCTAAAAAGGGTAACGTATTATTTAATATTTTTTTTCAAGTGAACTGTCCCTGTGCAATAAATTATATTCAGCGTATCAGTGCAAGAGATCACTATTAATAAGAATAAATTCGATAATTCAATAACCATACGTTAAAATATATTGTGCTCAACAAACGCGCCGCGAGGTCTTAAGAGTGCCTAAAGGATGAAAACGTTAAAGCAGGTTTTTGTTACATAAGTATTTGTTCATTGACTGTTAATATTAGTTGTTAAAATAAAATAAGTGCCTGTGTTTTGGAATAATATCATATTGTGTCAAAACTGAATCCATGACAATTGATTGACTTGACTAATCCTAAATCCTTGACTAACTTTCAAAACCTTGACAATTTTGGAACCTTTAAAAAATTACGTTAAAACAGCAGTCTTAGTCTGAACTAAGTTCAAACAAATTATAATCGACAGCTGAATGTCCTCAATATATGTGCAAATTTAATGTAACGATTCACATTACTAGTTAGTGGAGTAAAATAAAACGTAACACAAAATAGGCTTGCAATATCTGGTTTTGTACTTCTTGACATTCCTTTTGGTAGTTTCATATTGGCATATCACAGGACGAATGGTCAACCACAGATAGAAATAGAATCGCGATGTGCTCGGGCGTGACAAACATCGTCGTCCAATTATAATTCCACCGGAATCAATTCTTGGGTCCCACCAATTAGCCGACGAACCTTTTATTTCCGACGCAGCCATCATCAATCAAAATAGATAAATGTTCCTCCTTCAAATAATACTTTCGTTTATCATTAATTAAGTATAATTAATTGTAAGTTACTATTATCACAGTCAATGTCATATATATATTATTATTCACATTTATTTCAATCATCCCCGCATTGTGTAACCAAAACGATATTGTTGTTAACCACTCTAGGAGGATCCCAAATTAAATATCACGTTGAAAGTATTGATAGAAATAAACTTTTAGAAAGAGTAAAATTCTGTGGTTCTAAATGTATGAATCAGGTTTTTCGTTAACTAATTGTCTGGTGTTCAAATTGCTGTGGACAACGTTTATCAGGGAAGTAAATGTTATGTCGGAGAGAGTATACAATTTCCTTTCCAATATTTGAATACCATTTCTATTTTCAAGGGAAATGAAATGACGTATTGATCAAAAGTCTAGATTCCTTAATTGCGCTCTTAATTAATTAATTCAATAATCATAATATTAACTGCGTTGTAGTGAAAGGCTTTTTAAAAATATGAATTATTGTTTCAGCGACAATAAATAACGAAATTTTTGTCTTCATTTCAAATGTAAGTAAATACTTACAGATGTTGCACAATTGCAAATTATATGGTTGTTGAAGTCATCTATTATCTGCACTGTTGCCAATTTCCTTCCGACGAAATGAATTGTTCAATAAAAAAACTTTTTTGTAACTTATTCTTCAATCAATCCCGATTGCTAAAACAACCACAAAGGTGAACTATTCTAATTAAATGAGTTTAATTTAACGTAGCTTTAAACTAGGACGGGTGTAAATCCAAATTAAAAAACTACCGGAAACGTGTAGTGTGTGAAATTGAGACATTTGAATCTCCGTTCACCTTCCCTAACACTACTTTTCAATTTTTCGAAGAATTTCCAAAATAATGTATTTTGACCCTTTCTTGACCCAGTGACGCGTGAGCGTCATGGAGCTACCACTCCTACAGTTGGCCGAATTGACCCATGGTGTCATGACAAAAAATGATCAGCTTAAAATTCTCTATCAGATAAGCGAATAAAAAATTTTGCCCATAAGAAAGCATGGGGAACCTTACCCCCCACCATCCCCCTGGGGGTGGGGCCTGGAAGCCCAAAATCAATAGCGAACTTACTTTTACCCTAAGGTACCTCCATGCAAAATTTGAACCGAATCGGTCAAGGTGGAGAGGAGTAATCGTGTTAACAGATACACAGACACACAGACACACGGACACACAGACAAACAACTTAATCGCATTAACTACCTTTTAAGCATTTCATGCTTCCAGTAGTTAATAAAGTAGAAAACTGATTTTTCAATTGCTTCGCTTCAATTCACATTATAGTATACTAACAATAAGTAAGAATTGAGAAATCCCAACGTCGTAATTTTTATATGATGGGGAGGGACTTCGAATTGTTCACAAGATCAGCAGGACCCGTAAGCGGTGTATGCGTAGTGATTGTTGTGAGAAATTGTTTTGTGGACTATAATTTTCCAGCGAGGTCAGGAACGTCCTTATAACAAATGCATATTTAGTTCCCATTTTATCACATCGTGTCAGATAAGATACGTGTATTCTAATAACTGTTGCGGTCAGTGCGTAAAATGCACATTAATATTTTAAATGCAACGTGCCAAGCAACTCAAGCATTGGATGATTATTAGAAGCGCTTGCTCAAATTTATGTTCATGGTTTTAAATTTTCTCTACCGCAAATCATAATTGCTGTTGAAATATTGCTGTAATTTGTTGCCAAAAGAGTTTTTGCTACGTTCGTTTTTATTAGGAACGTGGCTCTCTCCAACATGGAAACCGTACCATTTTGGTTCATTAATTCGAGTCGTGAGAACAATTGCAAGTGGATTGCAAATGTTGAATAAAGCTCCACGTCGATGTCGGTAATTTGCAACAAACCAAAATAAAAAATTCATTTAAGGTTATGTGTTGGTATGGTTTTTTAGATGGCAAATGTCTCAATAGTATTGTGGGTCCATAACATGTAAACCAGTACATTAACATTGTCATGTTTTCATAAACAAAATGAATTGTCGTGAGATGGGCAATGCATTGTAGCATGTGACAGTTGGTGTATTATTATCCATTACTACTCGCAAATGCAGCTCGACACCCTTCGTGGAAATGCAACGAGTATTATATCTTAATGTGAAAAAATGCATTCCTTGAATTCGCTGAACTGTTCAATAATTTACGCTAGGAATTCAGATGTGGTTCGCAAACCCAATCAACAAACTTTGGGATTGCTAGTACGGATTGCCGCTGGGTTTGTTTTCAATATTCTAGAGAATAAATCTTGAAAAGGTCACTGGAGAATTTAGGAGATGTCGTTTGACACATAATATATATATAACTCTAAATGTATATCAAGAAGTCTTCTTAAAGAAGAATAGTATATAGTCTAGTAATCTACGACGGTGATGGTATTGCATATGTACGACACTAGGAATATATTTTAAGGGATTTCGTTAAATTATTATAATGCAGATAAATTACAATCACCTTTTTGGTTTGAATGAATGTACGTAAGCTATTGGTGTAAGTTAAATGTTTTCCGAATTCGTTTTTACGCGGAGATTAAGTACAAAGAAATTCCTTCCGACCGCAATATATAGAGACTAATGACTGCGATTAATTGAAATAAAATATAAACAGATTTTGGAAGATTAAGCAGGTATGTCGCCGATTCTGGAATCCATTTTAAAAATATTTGTAAAATCTCATAGCTAATGCTCCATATTTAAAACATTTGAGATTGTTTTCGTTTGAATGTTCTTGTTCAGCTACATCATGTATTGTTATAAAACGTGAAACCGAAAATCAACACCATTTTGATGCCTCTAATATGTGACACCACTATTGCTAACTACATTTATCTCCAATTCGTATTATTTTAACGCAACATGGGTAGCATGGCAGAAATCTCTTTAAAAAGCGTATTGTAGACAAAGGCCAAATTCCTGTTATTTTTGCTTGGTATGATTTTTTAAATTCCTGAAAGTGTCGTTATTTACGTGGTAATAAAGTTAGTTAGAATCTAACGAAGGTCTAGTCTTAACAATTACAAACTGAGTACATTTCTGACGCAGGGAATATTATCACATTGCTAAGTCTCTGATTCACTAACACGACGCATCAAAAGTTCTAATCAGCGCTCAGAAAATTATTAGAAGTAGGTGAATAAATTCATTCTGGATTTTAGAGCAATATTGAATCAATTGGAAGAAACAACGTTCTTCGTTTATATGTATGATTTGGTTGCAAGAAGCTGGCAATTTTAATTTTTACTCGAGTTCTTGCAATCTTTGTTTTTTCATTAGATGCTATTTTATAAACAACCTGTACTTTCGTCGAATCTGTTTCGCACTTATATACCCATTCACATTTGTAATGTACTACTAATATTGTTCACTGAGTTGGTATTGTGAAAAAATTTATTTATCCAATTATTTTGTATACCATTTTAAGCTAACTAATTGTTCACCAAATAAATTATCGCCACCGCAATGCGGTCAATAATTGTGAATATTCGTGGCCTTCATCATATACGTGCTTATGGGATTATCATAAACTTATGGTGAATTGGGATATTTATAAGTTTAATAATTTCAGTAATAATGGACGGAATTCATAAGTTTTACTAACCTAAGTAAGTTTTATGTAACAATTTATATGGATCATCCGTTCTTCTTTGCTTCTCCTTAGCTATGTAACCGTATTTAAAATAAGACCGTATACCAATACAGCGTCAACGATTTTATTAGAAATAAGAATATTAAAGGTTGGCTGATCGCCTCATTTAATATGAAATTTCTATTCGCTTCTCCCTGTTACCACGATCAATACGTATGCTGTAATCAATTCCATTTATTACAGGTAAAACATTGGAATTATCATAACCATCGATTTGTACAATTAATGGAGTATTTACACGTTCTTAATTTCATCATAAGCCTTTCCAATCCAGCGAGAAAACAGATCAATAAAAAACAAAAAGCCTTCGGTCGCATTCGTAGAACTTAATCAAATGAGTTGCAAATTTAATTAAAATAAAATATAAATATGGATTTTCAATTGCTTTGCTTCAATTCGCATTAAGTAACATGTAATTATGGATTCGCATTCAATGTAACAATTGCGAAATCTAAACGCCGTCATACTCAAAGGTTGGGAAAAGACGGGAAATTGTTTCACAGATTATCATCTGAATGTTAGAGTGTATGAGGTTTCTGTGGATTTTAACTTATCAATTTGTTCAGGAAACATTTGACAAGAAATACTGCATTTCCCTCTGATCACGTGAAAAAAGAAACAACTATTCTAGATATATTAACATTCAGCACGTATACGGTGCTCTAATGTTTCAACATGCAATCTGTAACAAAGTACAACTACACTACACTGCATCAAAAGAGTTTGTTGAAGCACAAATTAACCTACAGTTTTTTGTGTACTGTCGGACACAATTTATTATGCTACACATTTAAACTGTAAAATGCTACAACCTACTTATTTGCGACGTGTTTTTCTATTAGCGACCTAATTTTTTCAGAGATTGAATATATAGCTCTTATGTTTTATAATATATTGTGCAGCACATTTATAGCTGAGTTAGCTCAATTAAGCTATATATTAAGTACATGGTCTAGAGTTATTTCATGCCCAATTTACTGTTGAATTCTCGTACATTTATGGCATTAAATTCTGCCATCAAATTATTTGCTATGTATTTATTATGGTTGCGACCCATCTATTACCAAAAGCCAATTTAGTCCGTCGCGAGTCAAATTGTGGATAGACTGCAAATTCCACGCTGCCATTCCGTTTCCATTCCTTCTCCACGCCGAAATCTGTAATCTTCAGGAAACTGAGGCATAATTTAACCAAAGGTGCAATTTTGGCAGAGGAATAAGAATTTAATATTAATCGTCTTATTTGCAATAAGTAGTTAAATTGTACTACACCTATGTATGCATTTGGTTATAGTTTCATTAATCAAAATAAAATCTCGCCAATCAAGGCTTATAAATGATTTATTTTGTATTTCAGGTACTAATTATTTATTATTTAGGGTTAAACGGTTCCCTTAATTGTGCGTCACTAAATTTATCTTGCGGGTCGTTGAGGATTATATAGCAAGAGGTTCAGAGTACATCATGTTGTATGACGGGAAGGTAATTAAGTAGTTAATTAGTTAAAGACCACTTTTAAGTGGTTACGAGATACTTTAATAATTAGTTCACTTTGTTTCCACGGAGATTCCGTTAAGCTTTCTGTCTGCTGTCGTGTGCTTCAGGGTAACTAGTGTAAGCAACACTTTCTGACAAATGTTACTTTGGTTTGTTTCAAGATAAGGAGGTTTCATCTGAAACATGCTCGTTTGAAACATGAACGTAACTGACAGGAAGCGTTGACATCATGTCACATTGCAGTTAGCATATTTGGACCGAGAGGATTCATACTCCGCTCTTCTCCTTTTACTAGCTGCTTTACAATTTTAGAATACTTATAGGCCTTTGATCGTGAAAGTGTCTTCGGTGACAAAAGTTAAAGGGTAGGTGATTACGCTTTCAGAAACGGAAGATGATTAATTATTAAGATTAGTGTACAGTAAATATTTATAACTCACGCCACGCCCTCCATTTTATGCCCGACGCGTCGATTGCTAACTCGCTTGTCGAGACAAATCTCTAGGAACAGATGAATTCCATGATTTATTTGAAAGAAGAAAGAACGATCCGTTGAGGCATCATTAAATTTGTATATCATATGTCGTATCACTTGGAGCGGAATATCTATTTAATGTGAAACACTGGAGTATGCAGAAATTTCCATCTCAATAATATAACAACTTTCCAAGAGAAATATGAAGAGATATTGAGATTAAGACAGGAGTTATTATCCACTAACATTAACAAAGGTAGTTGGGCATCGTTTCTGAAAAAGGTTCGTAAATAATTCTGACCTCGGTGACAGCCCCAAAAGTTATTGATTTATTCAGGACAGAAATGAAATTACGTTTCGTCCAAAATATTGAATGGAGAACAGCCGATTCTTAAAATCTTGACGTTTTCAACAAGATTTTGCCCGCGTTGGTAGTTGAAGAAATTATAAGAATCGTGAACGGATTACTGCTACGCCAATGCGTTGATTCGGCAGGCTTGAGACCTTTTTGTCCTGCATAGGTTTTCCAATCATTTCAATAAATTTCCGTTCCATCAGTTACAGAGTAATGACTTGCAATAATTATTAAAGTTAAAAGGTCAACATTATTTATTTGTTGAATAGAAAAAAATGCTACATTGTCAAAACTAAAAATATATTTGGTAAATAGTAAATTGACTAATAATGGATTCCGTTTGAGCGAAATAAATTTACACAGAACTCCTGCAGCACAGTTAGAAAAGTAGTTGACAGCTGAAACGTGCTTATGCTCACAGACGAGTATTCGCACACAGTTTAAAGATTGATCATATCAACCTTCAAAAATCCCGATTCACGAAAACAGTTAAAATGAGCTTAGTTCAGTACTGCGATTGACGAATCAGTTATTATTTAATTCTAAGTTGAGCGTCCTAACCAGCAACATGAGCATATTGAGCATTTTAGAGTTAAAAGATGAAGTTGCGTTCCATTTCGCTATGCAGTTGGTAAGTGGTTACAAAAAAGATCGGGAAAGGTATTCAATGATTGTGACTATATTCATACGAAAGAATATTAATATTTGTGTCCTTAGTTTCAATGATATTTGAATTTATGGCAAACAAAGCAGGCATCTTAAACAGAACTCCTGTTTTGCCACGTATTGCAGGTTATCCATCGGTGGGCTCAAAATGATACTGAATTAAATATTCAGCAGATTCCACAAAAGCTTTGAAGTCTGCACACAAGCGTCAACTCAACAGTAACTCAAAATATACAATCTTATTTTGATGCACTTTGAATTTGATAGGCCAATAATTTTCTATTATTTCCTTGAGTTCTGTCTCATTACTTGGATAAATATTGTAATATGGTGTGCATTAAATTAGACCGTGTAAGATTGTGCCTTCTGCAACAGGAGGAACTTTACCACGCTGGCGTTACCCCTAAATTAGAAAGATCTATGTGCTAACACAAGAATAGTTTCACTGATGTCTCTCAATTAAAATTAAAAAATTTGGTTCAATTTCCCAAAAATATTCCCAAAGAGTGAGAAGAATTCGACGCTTAATTTGCTGTGCGAAATATTGTCTCCCATTTCAAATATTAATCATTTCCACATCGTTACTCAAAAACCGTTTACATGAGATTTCCAATTTCTTGGTGAATCTTCGTATTTCAAACACTAATTAATTCCAACTTATTCGAAGCTGACAACAGGAGCAGCATCAGTGGCCTATGAATCTGAATGCGATAATTTAATTCCTTGAACATTTATTCTTAAAAACTGCCATTTAAAATATGTAATGAATTGTATTCACCCATGACACGAAAGATTTATTACGTTCATACAGGTATTGGGCAACCCTAGCGCCACCATTGCCAATGCAGGCCGTTACTTCGCCAACTTTATACAAGATTAGACGGTTGTTTGTTACTGTATGGAATGTAATAATAAGGATGAAAAGTCTGGATGATGGGGTGTATCAAAAATCTCCAATTAAAGAATATAGGTGATAATATTCATTAAGTTATTATTTGTTGCTTTGCCGATGAATTAGCTTATGCTTTGAAGGTATTTGTACAGACGAGGAATCCGGTTCTCGGTGCAAACAAACTACTTACACGAAATATAATTTCAGTCGTTTTCCAATTTGTTTAGTCCATATCCATTTTTTTAGCTGCAGGCGGTATTTCATCTACTGTGTTATAAATAACCACTTAAGTTTTCGGCAGACCTACTCCAGCGCAAGTCTGTCTCGAACCACTTTGGTGTCGTAATTCAATATGGTGTTGATAAACTGCAGTGTCATTGCAGTTAAATATGTCGGAGGGAAGTTTTTTGACGGCTTAAAGTTGTAGATTGCAGTAGATCTGTTGTGTCACACATTAATGGTAGATGGTAGTTTGCTAGTGACAGTTTGTTGGGAAAATGTGCAATCTTCAGAAGTTCCCCTTGTGGACGAGGCCATTTAATGTCCCTAAATTTCTTACACATTAACCTGTAAAGGTCATAAGTAATACGTTCCAATGAATGAATTTGTTAGCAGAGTACCGCAATTGTATGTCTTATCCTTGGATGAGACATTCCGAAACCATGGAAATGTTTACTTCTGTATGTGATTGTGCTACGGTGTGAGTTTGAACCATGTGTCAAGAATTTATGATTGACTAAACTAACTCCTCAAGAACTTATTCCGTAATAACTGTGAAGAGATCTTTGCTTTAAGGAGCAGTCCGGTTTTCTCAATGCTAGGAACTCGCAATTTACTTGTTATTTGAAACTTGTAAACTATTTGATTTTCCTTTTAGAAGTCCGCAAAACCGAATTTAAATTATGGGTTTTCATTATTTGAACAATGCCAAATAGTTTCACAAATACCAATGTACAAAGCGTTCTGTCATTTTATCAATAGTTTTTTTTTGATAAAATAGCATTATTAAAAATATGCGATATACATATCTGAAAAGTCAAAAATTAAAGACAAATAATTATCGTCTGCTGGTAAATATCACATTTTGCTTATTGGGAAACCCAAACTCCATCATTTTTAAACTACGGCGAGGCACTGCAAATCGAACGGTAGATTATAATTGCAGTTGATTGATAGGCATTGAGGCTTTTATGTTTTGCTATTAATTTTAACTTGAAAGTTTGTTCGTTCAGCAAAACTTTGATACGATAATAGTATATTCCCTGTGTATCATGTGGACCAAGAAACAGTTTGTCTAAAGACACCGACCGTCAGTGCCAACATGCTGTTCTTACGTTTTAAAATGTAATCCGCAACGAGTTTCAGCTACGTATTGATTATGAAAAGAATTGGCTCAAGTCCATGTTCATAGATATTAGTTATCACACATTATTATTAATGTTTCAAACTTAAACTGTAAAGTACTATCCCGAATTATTTGCAACGTATTTTCCTGTTAGGTTCCAAACTTAGTCGGACACTGAAGTGCCATTCGCATTTTGTTCCATAGAATGGAGTCGCGAGACAAATTGTAAATATATTTACATAATATGTTATTTATGTCCACGTCGGATTTTGAAATTTACTGGAAGCTGAAATAAAATCCGCACAAGGTGACGTGATAGTTAAGGTGATAATAATTTACAAATAAATGTTGTTGGCATTGATAGTGGTGAGAGTAGATAACTTGGAATACAATGCCATCATGTAAATATTGCTAGAATTTCTGTTTTCAAAATAAATTGTCCGTACGTGGATAAAAACTTTCTAGCATTTTACAACATATCCTTTGCTATTTGCAAATTTACGTCGGCGGCCTTCGCTATCAATATACATTCTGTTATATTTGTTAATAAAGAATATCTTCTTCGTATTAACTGAAAATTAAATTATTAAATAAGTTGTTGATACCATTTCATAAATTATGATTGATGACACATGAAATGACAATTTAATTTAATTTGGAATTAAAGCAAACGATGAAGCAGGAAAACATGGCCTCATTTTCGTAAACGTGCAAGTTGAAACGGTGTTTGAACAGTTTCTGCAAAATTGTGTCCACTGAGTAGTTGAATAATTACATCATACAATACACAAATAATTTGGTTCTAAGTACTGCCACATATAGTTGTATTTATTCATAACCCGAATTAACAAGCAAGTTTTTTTCATTAGCAAATTTCACCTTGGCGTATGCTACAAGAAGACTAACTAGGATATCCGAATCCACTTAAGATTCTAAAGCGCAACATCGCGAAAAATCGATTGCAAGGTTTGGAGAGTTGGAAAATTAAAAATACGACATAAAGTAAAATCCAATTGATACTTATGCGAACGTAATGACATCTCAACTCATGCCAGTATGAATTCAAATTAGGGTTTCCTTGGCAGGATATACTGAGAGTATAATCACCGCTGTGATAATGATAATAATGAATACAACTATAATGCTTTAGTTTGATATATTATGTAATTTCCCACCATTAAATAGGTTGTAATTAAGCATTTAAGTTTCCAGCAGACAAGAACCGCTTTAATAAGTAGGTAATTGTGTTGGTCAATTAAAGCGTCATTCTATTTAAGCCAGCGGAAAGAAACTTTCTAATGACATCAAGGTTGTCCAGAATTGCAGATTAGTTGATGGATGAATGAATTGGTATAATTGAATTTATCATTAAAAGAATAAGTCAGGGTGTCAGTTTTGTTACATGTTTCGGAAATAAATATGAAAATATATGCTACTTACTTCCTTGACAACCAATTCTGGTAAATTTAAGTGAAATACATTTAACCTGTTTTGTTAGTTCTTCTGTTCTGTGGAATCCAATCAGATGAGTTAAATAACGCTGTTTTTTCCGATGATAAAAACTTAGCACAACCCAACAGTGCGTTTTGACACAACCTAACTTGCAGAATGTAGACGTGATTTGCGTAATGTTTGACGCATGCATGAGATGAAAATATGTTCAACAGAAAGAGCCTTTGTTCAGGGATTCTTTGCCATGAAAAGAATGCCTTAAGCATGGAAAATAATTAAGTAATGTATCAAACAAGGTCATATAGAAACTATTCAGTGGCTACGATATGTGGTTTGCTATTTCGTGGAAGATAATCCTGGTCATCCCAATGCATAGAAATAACAACTTATTTTCTAATGATTCAAAATTTGAAACTCTAAACTTTACAGTCAAATATTTGTTGCCATAATGTGAGCAAATTCCAGGCGCAAACACGAAAATTATTTGGTAAGTTCCCAATAATTAATCTATTACTTTACAAAATTGATTGTAGCAAAACTAATGTAATCCGCCAGGGTAGTCACAGGTAATATAAAATAAATAATAATAATCATGTGCAAGTGAATAAAATACTTTTCGAATGCAATTTTCAAGAGTTTGTATTTATTTATAGTATCCGTCCATATAATTCAATTTTCAAAATATTTAAGCAAAATTGAAGCGCCGCATAGGTAAACAGTTGCGGCTTGATGCAAAATATAATAACAGGTCCAACTCTTTGGCGAAAGTGTGGTTTATGAATGTAAAGCAAACTAGTATGTTTTTGAGCCCTTGTCAAAAGTCCACAAATGTTCAATGTCGCTCCAGATAATTCTTTTCTTTTGCATTAAACAGAGTCAATTACCGGCTACCATTATCACTGCCAATATATCTAATACATCATTATTTTAATTTCGTATCCATTTCCATTTTGATTATTGAAGAATCCAAACGTCATTCATGTAAACCACTCAACGAGGATTTCAATTTTGGGAATAGATTAAATAGAAGTATTTGATGTGAATGGAATTTTGGTACAATAGCGTGGCTGTGATTACATTGATCCTACCAATAAAGTTGTTTCTACATTCGTTTGATTGCATGTGACAAAAACATATAATCACATTGTGAGACCTGTAATTTTAAAACGCACGTTATACATGCATTGCGACTGCTGATAGTAAAATGATATGTGTGTTACAGCTTTTAACATTTGCATCCAATTCTTCCTACCGACATATCTGGTCGTATTATTTTGCTGTTTTTTACAAGGTGGCTTCGAACGTACTATCGCAGATTTTTGTCATGATACTTGAATAGCTTAGACATTTAGGTATTTGGAGTTTAGTAACACAACCTTTTAGCAATTAGTTTTTCCAATGGCTAATCATTGGCAACCAGAAATCTGCCATGTTGTGGCATGCAACCACTAGTTTTTTATACGCAGGCCAGTTAATAATTAAACAAGTAGGTAAGAAAGATCTTTGCCTTGGAAATTGGCGAAAAGAAATATATGGCCCACGACACGTGGAAAATATTTGATATTCTATTCTTAAGTCAAATTATTAAGCTGGCTATTAATGGAAATAGTAGCGGAAGCGAAATTACAAAGATTTGGTGTAGAATTCTGGTTTTTGATCCGAGAACGGTTCCAAAGCCACTAATAATATGTTGTTGGCCTTGTGTAATAATTTACGGTTAAGATTGAAATACTTGCTACCAGATGAGCGCAGAGGAACTTGGAATTTCAAGTTTAAATTGCAGCGAAGTAAAAATTTATGATAAATTGGTTGAACTGAATGGAACAGAGCTGGTTAAACAAATGATGTCGGGAATTAGTTCAATTGTTAGTGATCAGCTATATCATGTATTCTTGCAAATGGAGCAGAAAATTTATATATCTCTAATAAATTTATAATCAACTCCCTTTATTACAGGTAAAAACGGGATATCAGCTGTCCTAATTTATTTATTCAATAGAACATTGAATATCCTTTTATTTTAAAATTATTAATTTTGCGTTTACGTTTCTCTAGCGACTAAAATTATTAATTCATTGACAATAAAGTAACACGGTAGAGTGGAAAGTGTTTTGCCATTAATTAGGTGGTCATGATATTCCGAGGATTATATTAGCATGACACTGGAAAGCCTATTGATGAATTTTGAATTCCATAGGATTTAAACATTCCAGTAAAAACGGAATCATTGCGCGCAAGACACCAAGGTTAGAGTAAAAGTTTAAATTAATTTCCAATGCCATTTCAAGGAGACCTCGGTGAAGCCTTTCTATAAGCCATGAATTCGTATTTCAAGTTAGACCAAATTCTACCGTGACACTATCCATATTTATTGGAAGTATACATATAATTCTGTTAGATTCTTGTAAAGCAGGATTTAAGCATCAAATATAAACTGACGAAAACAACTGTTAGATCATTTATTTCAAAAGTAATACAGCGAATCTTCTTTGAGAATTATGGCTAAATTAGTTGCCTTGCTTTTGCGCCACTTTTACTATTGTAGGGGTTGCTGCGGATTATTTGAATAATAGGTGCCCTGTGTAGATATTTGGCCTAGCTGTCAACGAAAATACCGGATGTAATTAACAGGTCAGTTGTTGCTAATTTGTTGTTACCACGATTGGATGACGAGTAACAGAAAAGTTCCGTTCGAATGCCACCAATCAATTTATTATACTTTTGATCATGAATTCCAATAACGAGAAGCATGAACGATTCCTGTCGGCTTAATAACATTGAGTAAAATTAAAGTGAGAGCAATACTTTCCAAGAAGTATTCCCTGCATTTGGCTCGGCAGTAACTGATTGTAAGTTTGAGGCGTTCCTATGAGTTTACTCGAGAATAGCATGTATTTAGTCATACATCAATGTATTTTATTACTTTGCTCAGGCATGAGACTTAGATTTTAAGTTCGGCCATACATTTTATGTTCAACGACGTATTTCGAAACAGTAGCGAAATCAGATAATTTTAGCGCAATAGGTATGAATGGTTATTAAAATTTTTGTAATGGCAATTGTATACCAGCAGCAGTAGTATACAGGGATTTTACGTTACAACGAAAGAAATATAAATACAAAGAAAAATAACATTTTTGACATCGCATGAAATTGTGTAGTTCCATCAAACTATTTATGGTAATATGACACAATTGAAGGAATTTTTATCGCCAAATGTATGTCTAAGTTCGACATACATTCGTTTCATTGTTTACAGCGGTGATTTGATTTGATGACAGGATGGGTATCATTCTTTTTACAACTGCCAAATTTGTAAAAATTTCCAAGCCGCTGGTGTCTGTGCAAATATTTCTAATTACCTTTGAAATTGTACACAACGACCAATTAGTCATTACGTTAAATATCCTCTCGGTATGCTGTACCGCAACATTACGCATTCAAAACTAGTCGAGCATTATAGTTAAACTCCGCAAACTGAAGTAGTTTACCATTACAGACGTTTATCCCATGCAATCGTCAACGTCAATCCATTGAATCCGTTAAAAATGCTAATATTTTACATATTTTATTAACTACCGGAAGCATGAAATGCTTGAAAGGTAGTTATAGCGATTGATCTGTTTGTCTGTCTGTCTGTCTGTCCGTCTGTCTGTCTGTCCGTCTGTCTGTCTGTCCGTCTCTCTGTCTGTCCGTCTGTCTGTCTGTCCGTCTCTCTGTCTGTCCGTCTCTCTGTCTGTCCGTCTGTCTGTCTGTCCGTCTCTCTGTCTGTCCGTCTGTCTGTCTGTCCGTCTCTCTGTCTGTCCGTCTCTCTGTCTGTCCGTCTCTCTGTCTGTCCGTCTCTCTGTCTGTCCGTCTCTCTGTCTGTCCGTCTCTCTGTCTGTCCGTCTCTCTGTCTGTCCGTCTCTCTGTCTGTCCGTCTCTCTGTCTGTCCGTCTCTCTGTCTGTCCGTCTCTCTGTCTGTCCGTCTCTCTGTCTGTCCGTCTCTCTGTCTGTCCGTCTCTCTGTCTGTCCGTCTCTCTGTCTGTCCGTCTCTCTGTCTGTCCGTCTTTCTGTCTGTCCGTCTCTCTGTCTGTCCGTCTCTCTGTCTGTCCGTCTCTCTGTCTGTCCGTCTCTCTGTCTGTCCGTCTCTCTGTCTGTCCGTCTCTCTGTCTGTCCGTCTCTCTGTCTGTCCGTCTCTCTGTCTGTCCGTCTCTCTGTCTGTCCGTCTCTCTGTCTGTCCGTCTGTCTGTCTGTCCGTCTCTCTGTCTGTCCGTCTCTCTGTCTGTCCGTCTGTCTGTCTGTCCGTCTCTCTGTCTGTCCGTCTCTCTGTCTGTCCGTCTCTCTGTCTGTCCGTCTGTCTGTCTGTCCGTCTCTCTGTCTGTCCGTCTCTCTGTCTGTCCGTCTCTCTGTCTGTCCGTCTCTCTGTCTGTCCGTCTCTCTGTCTGTCCGTCTCTCTGTCTGTCCGTCTCTCTGTCTGTCCGTCTCTCTGTCTGTCCGTCTCTCTGTCTGTCCGTCTCTCTGTCTGTCCGTCTCTCTGTCTGTCTGTCTGTCTGTCCGTAAACACTCTAACTTCCCTCCACGTTGACCGATTTGGCTCAAATTTGGCATAGAAATACCTTGGGCCCAGGCCACGTTCCCTATTGATTTTCAGCAACCTAGCTCATCATTGACCGGAAGGAGGGCGGTCGACGTCTTTGGGGTGGCGCTGGGTCACAAAGTAGTCAAAAAATTTTATTGTATGAATGGATAGAGGGGTTCAAGACGATCATTTTTTGCCAAGACAGCATGGGTCAAATCACTCCCCTGTCGTTAGGGTGGAGCCTGGAGGGAGGGGTCTCCGACCTCAAAAAATTTTATTGTGTAAATTCAATGGGATGTTCAATTTGAGCTTACAAGACATATTGAAATTGGTCAAATGCGTATTTTAGTTGTTAATTGGACATGCATCGCACTTCCGGCAGTTATGTATAACGGTTTACACCTTACTAGTTGATTTACTCTTTGAGAAATAATTAAGTGCCAACGTAAGGTTTGCGACGTTGTAATGGAACAATTCAATGCAAAGGTTGAATGCGTTTAAGTTTGCAGTAAGAAGTCTATCGTTGAGATTAATTACAAAAATAAATCTCTGCTAAAATATTCATCAATAGCTTACGATTTTTATTTCCCGGTCTAGATACTGAATAAAGTATAATACTTGTGAAAATAAAATTACCATGTAAATCAGAATTAAAAGCGATGTTGAATAATACAATATGGTTAGCTCATGCGAAATACAAGTTAGTTATTATTTTTACAATCACAATGTTTGCTTTACCTCAACATGCGATAATTAGAAAATGATTTTTATATTCTGGAAAAATGGATATTTTATATTGTGATCTCATTTGGCACGCCACATGCATTTGTGACCAAAACAATTGCCTCTTATGAAGCGAGTTTAACTGTTTCGTCTGACGAATATGGCTGAATATTTTGAATTAAATTGATGCGTGTTTCAAATTTTACTCCCGATTCTGTCCAACTTATACTTGTTCACTCCTAATACTCAAACATAGAAAAGTACGCAACATGTTGTCACATATGGTTGGATTTAATGCCGCCAGCTGCGAGACCAACTCGGGCGAGTTGTTCGTTTATTGACACATTGGTAAGTGTCCAGTATCCTTTGGTAAACGTTTGAACACTAGTTGGAGTAGAATGCAGTACGTTTGGAAAGTGTAACGCATTTATGTTTTCAATTATATAAATCCAGGCATTGCATGGAACCGAAGGAAACTCTTAAGAGGATTTATAAAAAAATTCATTACGTAGCTCCACATTCTACCTAATAATATGTGTACAAACTTTGCTGAAGACTGAAGATGGTGGGTTCTGATTTTGTTTTATTATTGATGTTAAGAACAAAAATTTCGAAGTGACCTTCGCAATCCAAAACAATACATTCTTTCCACGTTGCCTATGAATCTTGAAATCACTGATTTGATCATAGTTTCTATAACATAACATCTCAGCAACTAACAAATGAATGTGTAAAATTATGAAACAGTTGTCATGCCGTTTTGCGGCTGCTTCAAACGGTTTCATAATTTTTTTTAAGGTTGAAAGTCGTAATGCCTATTTTTATTATTAATTAACTGTTAAATAACAGTTGGTAGTCTACGGTAAGAAAGAGTCTAAAAGAAAACACTTAATAATAAATGTTTACTTTCAATTCGACTATTAATTAAATATCGTTAGTACAATTTTTTACGCAGGCTGGAATTTTGCTTATAAAGGTATGTGCAGGCTGGCTATAGCATGTTCAAATTAGTTTGATGACTAATTGTTGAAAAATTCAAGGTCGGGCCAAGCACTAGGTTATTTACTTTGGAAAAACATTGAAACTGTGATTTAACATGATATACGTAAAAGGTAAACGGAAAACGGTTTAGGTTGTAATTTGCTAATTAATCCGGCGCCTCGTTCATTGAGGCAGAGTAAGGCGCAAGACAGTTTACTAGAACGCCACAATATCAGAATTAGCGGGCGCTCAGACATTTTGTAACGAAGGTTGGGGTTGGACGTAATTTGTTGTCTTAAGAATTAACATGAATGGCGATAATTAATTAACTGGGCAAGTAATCATAATATAAACTGTTTTGTAATGGAAAGCATTGTTTTTGTAAAATGTGACTATTACCGTTTAATAAAGAAAGAGAATCGAAACTAATACCATAATTTGAAATGTACTTACAATTAGTTGTACAACAGAAGGCTGCATGCTTGTAGATTTCATTTATTACATATATTTAAAGTTCGTGTTCTTTCAAGAAATAAATTCTCATTACAAACAGAATTCCTGAAAAGTCTTCGTCAATCAAATTTTTAGCTCAAATAATCACTAAGTTTCTCTAAATAAGCAACAATCTCGTTTCAATTTTAACGCCGTTTTAGCAGACCTGATAGATTTCATAAAATTATTACTGGACAGGTGTTTCTCTGCTTTGCGTTAGTTGACGATTAACAATACATTTGGAAACAATTACAAATTCTGGTGTGATAGATAGATTCAAAAGGTTTTTTCACGTCTTAATCGATCGTAATCTACTTGCATTGACGTATTAATAGTTACAGGAGTTTGTGTGTATCATGACCTTCGACGACGGCCTTTCCCACTTGCTTGTGTACTATTCAAATTAAATATTATGTCTGTACTTGTAAAATTCGATGTGACGGCAATGGTTAGTTGATATTTTAAGTGGTTTTGCAGTAACCCAGGAGCAACTGTTGAAGTTTCATTGTTCCATGTAATTGTCATCATATATGTTGTAAATTATGCTCATTCTAATAAAATTCACTTGCACTCGCTCGCTGTGCACTGCTCGCAAAACTTCCTTCAATTTACTTATCCATACAAGCACTACGCATTATTTAAATATTTTACTCAATTAAACTGCCAATGTGCTATAAATTATATGTATGTATGAATACAAAAGATCACTCAAACTCAATCATTCTATAATGATCCTGCAACAAATTATGCACAACAAACACGACGCAATGTCTTATAAATGCCTGCTAGATGAAGTACATAAAGCTGGTTTTGATGAAGGCGTTAGATATTTGTTCCTTGAGTGCTAATGTTTGTAGATAAAACTAGTAAGGTGTAACCTTTAATACATAACTACCGGAAGAGTGATTAATGCAAAAATAGCAAATATGGATACATATTTGACCATTACAATACTTTTTTGATGTTCAAATTGATAATCCCGATCGATTTACGGCATATAAAATTTTGATGACTGGGGATACCCGCACTTTGACAGCCCACCCCACCGCCAGGTGACCGATTTGACCCATGGTGCCTTGGTAAAAAATGATCATCTTGAACTCCTCTATCGATTTAAACAATAAAAGTTTTTGACGACATGGTCATCCCCACCAGGTCGAAGACGCCGACCCCCATATTTCCTGTCAATGATGAGGTACATGGCTGAAATTCAATAGGGAACGTCCACTTGGGGAAAGGTACCTCTATGCAAAATTTGAGCCAAATCGGTCAACGTGGAGGGGAGTTAGAGTGTTTACGGACAGACAGACAGACAGACAGACAGACAGACAGACAGACAGACAGACGGACAGACAGACAAACAGATCAATCGCTATAACTACCTTTCAAGCATTTCATGCTTCCGGTAGTTAATAAAAGGAGTGTCGATGTTTCGGAATTCCACTTATTGTCTCGAAACTAAATTGTTAAATTTATACAGTTTTTGAACATACTAAAATTTGCGTTATAGCATCAGACTGCCACTGAAATGTGTTATAAATGAATCAAAATCGAATGCTGAATGTTTTACATATTTGCAAATTTAATGCAACGATGCACATGACTATTGACTGAGTAATTGAGTGAGTGAGTGAGCGAGTGAGTGAGTGAAACCGAACGTGACCCAATATAAACTAGCAATGGTCAATTATTATCAACTTCTTGACATTCATGCCAGTATCGTCCCGCTGGCATATCGCAGGATAATCATGGCGCTTGTGCGTGCCAAACCCCAATTATAATTCCAGAGGAAGCAAAGCTTGGTAAAAATTGTGTCTAAATTAACTGGCCGCACTTTAATTACAGACATTGCCATCAACAATCAAATCCAAAAAATGTAGCTTCAGATAATTCTTTCGCTTTGCATGAATACAATTAATTATCGCTTACAGTTGTCACCTTTAATATTTGAGTATATATCATGCTTATTTTTTAGAAATCTGAATTCAGCCACCAAATTGTGTAACCGAAACGCCTTTGTGGAAAACCACCCCAGGAGAACGGCGGTTAATTTCCAGGTCGAAATTTATCGCGGGATTATTTACGTTGAGTAATATTCTGTTATGTTTGATTCATCACTATCAAAGTCGTCCTACGAGGTGGAAGATTTTTTGGTACTATTTGAAACTACAATAAATCATTCTCAAAATATTAACCATCAGTTAAATCTTTTTAAAATCTACATGTATAAAAATGCAGTTGATGCATTTCAATGGCTGATAGTAGCGTACAACGAGACGTATGATTATGACTGTAACATTTATATCCCTTACTTCGTACTACGAAGTTTGGCCGAACTGTTTTAATACATTGTGAATATGTGAAAACAGGATGGCCATTAAAGAATTATTATACATTCAAATCAAGGAGGCAACATAATTCACTGGTCTCAGGTTTAACTATACCTTTAGCTACTTCTTGTCCCGATATAAATTCTCGTTGGCAACATACGAGCAGCAGTGTTGTGGTTTGCACCCAGTACGGTTTTATACGTAGAACGTAAGGTAAATGAATAATAAGATACGGATGAGCCCATTTCCGGGAAGTTGTAAGTAGGTTAGGTATTATGTGTGTAACATTGTGTTAATTAGGTGGATGTATCATTTCGAGGCAATATTGACTAGTGGGCGTTGTATTTAGTAATTAGTAAAACCAACCAGCAATGTGTTTCATTGTCTTCCTGCTCTCATTTCTCACAGTAAATGTCACCTCTATCGCGTTGATACAAATTACATAGTACGTTTAATATAACACAACAATATTTACTCTGAACGCGTTAAAAAACTTAAATTAAATATTTCGTTCTATTTTTCAAACAAAATCAATCGGGTCCTAGGTAATAATTAGTAGATAAATTTGTCACTTGTTGTCTCCTCCATGTACCTGCTACCCACAGTAACTTCTTAGCGCATTAGTTTCATGGAAAGGACGCCTTAAATATGCAACGATTGGTACTCATGACATGGTCAAGAAATTAATTATGACTGTTTACACATATATTTGGAAGCTCAAACGCCTTCGTTGTCAACCTTAAAAGGAGCAAATCTTTTAGTCAGAAAGCAGCAGAAGCTGGAATGCGATGTGATAAGTTGGATTTAATGAAATTTTGATAAGATCGAAAATAGTATGTACATTATGGGTCACCATAATTTGATCAAATTCCATGTAGTTTCCGGGAAAACAATGATGTCGATCTATATCGATATTTGAAGCCATTCATCAAAATTGTTGATTAAATAATAAAACCAGTAATTTGAGATTCACTATTATCCAAGTCATAATTAGCACAATTATTAATTGTATTCGGGGATACGGCACTATTCGAATGCACCTCTTGAGAGATTCATTTAATGTATCCATCGGTCGAATTCTCGTCCAAACATATAACAAGACCTGCATGTACAACTCAAACGTTACATCGCTAAAGTTTAGTAGTTTGAAACATAGTGTATAGTATAGGTTCAACCTTCATCTCCAAGGTGCTTAGTTACATATATGGTTAAGTGGATTTTCCGGGTTATCAACATATAGGAATTATTTGTTCGTACCGGTAAATGTGCCAACTGCATTATGGTGTTTGAATATGGTCTATAGGTTCGATATCCCGACTGGCGTTTTCAGTCGCAGAAATAAAAGTACTTTGTGATTTTATTTAATATACAATTGGTTATATTAATTGAAATGTTTATAATTAATTGTCAATATTCATTGCCGGATTAAATTCCTCTCATTGCATTTAATGTGGCCAGTTAAATAATTCCCGCTACTTTTCTAGATTACCGTGAGATCTGTGTTTGGAAAATGCCATTTGAATTTTAAGATATAGCGCGCATAAATCTCGATTCGACTGTCATAGAAATATCAACACGATAGCTATACGACTGTCAAAAACGATTTACAGGATCAAACGACCATGATACGCATATTTCAAGTAATATGCCTAAATTATATATTATCTATCTAAAATATTAATCGTGATTTAACATATATATAAATTCCATATTTTATTTGTGTGCACGCTGATATGTCTCAAATTTTTAATAGAGCCTGTTGTCACTTTAAGATTGCGACGGCTAAAAAAATTAAAGAAACTTTGTCAATATCATCATGAATCAATGTTTGGAAATCGTTAATTTATAAAAAATTGCTTCCATCAGGGTTATAGTGACCTTCTGAAATTAATTGTTTTATAATATGTGTCATCTTGCGTTTACAATGCTTTTAAGTAGAGAGATTTTTATAGATCAAGTGCTCGCCTGTATTGAAAAAATCCAAGTCTATATATGTAACCGAAATAACTTTCAAATAAATAGTTCCACAATGCACAGATATGCTGGGCCTGTGAAATGGGAAATAAGTAGGCTGGCTGAACGGTTCATGTGCCAGTCGACGAAAGGCACATAACTGAAAGTACAATTTGATGAATAATTTCAAATTTAATTGAAATGAATCATCGGGATATCAAAGCCGTTTATAAAATATGACATTACATGATTGCAGCTGACCTAGAAGATGGGAAGGAATAGTAGAAATTAAAGAGTTCACAGTCACAAGATTGAATTTGATACCAGAAGTTTTAATTTAAGAACAACGGCATTAGTTATTAAAATTGGAATATCAATATAATTCCATTTTTCAAACAAATGCTTTTACCGCTTGTAAGTAAAACACCGCTCCTGTTAATGTAGCCCATTATATAATATTAACATTTACATCCGTTACTTCGAACTTATTTTTATTACCGGATAGTACTGGTACTCTGTAAAAGTTGGATATAGAGCTGGATCATGGATTCAGGTGATAATAATTCAATAATCCAAGTATTTTTAGTCAGTACGATGAACAATCAGGTCCGTCGTTATATCTGAATTTGAAGTTACTGTTTATCCAGTGCTGGCAACATTTGATTTCAAGTTATTGTCTGGACAAGATAATCTCGGTACGCTCGCAATCCAATTTTTCGTCTAGGATATGAATAGATATAAAAGAGGAGGCGAAATTATTAATCGCATTTGGAAATCCAAATGCCACCATTTTGAAATTATGGAGAGGGATTGCACATTGGTAAGCAAATGGAAGCACTCGGTTAAGAATAGTCTCCTTGCGAGAATAATGTGTTCCCCTTATACATGGTAAAAATATTAATATTAAAATTAGATCCCTCACATCATACTGACATTTATGACCGTATTATTGTAATGCATTGAACAAATTGACTATAGTCATAGATTCGTGTCACGATCCTTAAATAATCCACATATTTGGAGTCAGCCCAGCCCATACCTTTAGCCGTCACTTGTCCAAATATCGTTGGCGTCAGGAAACCTGCAATGATGCTGTTGGTAACCGTAATTGTTTTCTTCGTTGGACGTGAAGTGAACAAATGAAGCAGATAAGCAGTAGCTCTTTCTTGGTAACTTGTGAATTGAAAATGTAGAGAACATAATCAAATATTTACCACCGAATGTATAACGATATGTGTTATTAATTATCGTCCTTTGAAATTTCATTGTAATGTATCAATGGTAGGATTGTTTGGGTTTATACGTAGAAAATTTCTCTGCAGATCCGACGAATTTAATTGAAGCATACATTCATGTTGCCATTATGGTAGGTGTGCTTAAAGACGTTAGGAGAAATTATAAACTACTAATCTACTACTTATAAACGTTAAAATAAAGTTGCAGCAGGTTTGTATTTCCATTGTTAGACTTTCATTTGCGTGTGTCGGTCTTAAGGATTGTTCTAAGCTGTAATCAATAATTTCAGTGTTCATCTGAGATCTGAATCCCAAAGAGCTGTGAAATCAAGGACCGTTTTAATCCGTGCAGTTTAGAAATAAATTGTGCTGGCCATTTTTTAAAGAATGTGAAACTACCAACAGCACTTATGTATTCATGTGATGTAGCAAATGCATGGCGGTTTAGTTTGTAATTGAAGGCTGGTTAGTTTGAAAATAAAACCTTCATCTGAATAGGAGCCGATGCAAATATACCTTGTCAAAACAAGAAAACAAAGCTGCCACTTACAATGCCATACTTCAAACCTGAATTTTGTAACTTCGGAAATTGCTTTCGCAAACGAGATGCAGTTTCGTTGTGAGTTCTCCAAATTAAGAATGAAATTGTATGATGTTGAAGTAGTAAATCCCAACGTATCAGCTTCGATCACTATACCGTCACAATAATCGAGTTTATTCCAGAATATATTGTAATGGGTTTACTGTTATGACTTTAAAATATATTTGTATTGGTCAAGACGATAATACAAGTCGTAGTATTCTAATTTTATCTTCTGGAAATGATTAAAAGTTGCATAAACGATATTGCCGACCTGAAGACAATTTCTTGTACATAAGCTTATGCAGCATGGCAAAGGTTGTTGGAAAATAAAATGGCGGTGATTGGACTTTTGTGTTACAGGCAAGCATCAGGAATGGGTAAAGAAATATCCTACATATATTTTCTAAATATAATAATCTGACAAAATGTATTTTTTTTTCTTGTACAATAAAGAATCTCTAATGTTTTGTATCAATGATATACTGTTCCAGAACACGTGGGAAATTAGTTGACTAATAAAATATTATAATGCGAAATGTTCCAAGACTTACGCAGTTTAGCTCTACACAATTCCAAAAGATATGATTGCATTTATACAAAAATACGTTCTTCGTTTCCGAATTTTTAATTTTGACAGACGGCGCATAGTATTTGTATTAAGAATGGTGCCGTGAGTATTCGGAGGATTGAATTCAATACTGAGTCACTACGACGACACAAAGGCAAGTGTTAACCGACGTTCCTTAAAACGTTGAGCTCAGGTCTTTCCATTGCAGCTATGGTTTGGTCATAATAGTAAACGTCATGCTCATTAGAAATGATAAATAAGCACAAGTTTTTCAGAATATGTTATCGATATTATAATTTGGGATGTCATGAAGCAATATGCATGCAAATAAATTATGAAAGATTCCAATTGCCTATGTCAACTACAGTTTAAAAATGCACAGAAAATAAAATCCTTTAATTTAATTTATTATCCGAACATCAAGAAATACAAACTTCCCATGTAGCAACCGTAATTATTCTATTTCGTCAACGTTTGGTACGAGTAAATGCACTTCATGCGATGAAACCTTTATTCCGCTAAGAGATTTGAGTGTAAATTGAACATCAATAAATCTTTAAAATGATTCCATCCGTTTAATCACCTATATTTTATCTCTTTGGTCACATTTAACAAAGTGATTGCTCACACCTTGCCCAACAGTTAATTTTATTTTTTGTATTGCTGAATATGAAATATTTTATGGCAACTTACACTTCCAGTAGTAATTTAATGCCGCTAGTGTAATTTGTCTGTCTGAACAATGTCATATTCGGGATATAACATGCATGTTCACATTAGTGCAACGAAATTTTGTAAAATTAAATATATTTCCATGTACTAGATTACTGACTGTAGAAACAAAATGAACCTAAATTTAACAGGATACGTAATAATAGTAAGTGGAAACCGTTAGTGCGGTTTACTTCAAAAGAATTCTAAGTTACGGTAAACATCGTCCAATATCCAGACAAAAAGCATGACATGGTAGATTACAGCCTGCCGGATAGAAATTTGCAAAGAGGTGTAAAATGTCCATGAAATGTGTGGCTACAGCGAATTTGTAATAACTTTGAAACGTGTGATTTGTAGTGTTTTTATTATGTAGTTCCAGAAAAACACTCCATCATATTTTACCTTTGCCGAATGTCCGAATGTGTAAAAGGAACGAATTGTCGTGTTTGTGGGCTAAACTACTAGATGGACATGACATTAACATTAGTTGACAAAGTCAATTTCTAATATTCCATGCAATATGGTAGAGAATGAAGACTAAAAATTAATATGATATGAATTGGGCCAACCAATTTACATTTATCCTATTGCACATACATTTTGAATATCTGTAATATTGCGACACTATTTTCATTCGAAAATTGACGTTGAATTATATTTGGGCAGGCATTTTCTACCGTGTTTGTGAAAATGCTTTGTCGGTAAAAGAAAGGTTCATTTTAATGAAATGACACATCCCGCAATGCTAAATGAGATTTAAAATATTTAGATTAATTTGGAATCATTGATTTACATGGATCACTAATTGATTCCCATTTCCGATAACACAACCATGGCATTCCATTCAGACATCATGGTCCCCTATGATTTTTTAAATTTTGCCCCAAAAATCCCTCCATTTACTCAATGGCTTGTTTGAAGTGCGTAAAAACAGAATTTCTAAACTATACATTTCAAACAAGCCATTGAGCAAATGGAGGGATTTTTGGGGAAAATTGAAAAAATCATAGGGGACCGTGATATCTGATTCCATTCCAATTATTACTATATCACAATTTATTGATTTTATCCAAAATATTAAACGTAGTCTAGCAAAGTAATGAATTCCACCATCGGTTGGTATACACATTTGTCTCAAATCCCGAAGGCAACCGCTAGTCTATTGCACATAGGTATGGCAAATTTTTTGGATTCGTTATTTAATTTCTTTATGCAAAAATGTTCAGAATCTAATCGCTCAACAACTTTTCGCCCAATTTCATGCAACAATAAATGATTCAATTCACTTAAAACCAAAATCAATGTACTGGATAGACTTTGTACTGACCGATCTTTATCCGAATAATTGTCTTCTTTCCGCCAGTTTAAAGAAATTGTCGTTCAAATATTGAAGTAATGGCACATTTTAAGGGCTATTAGGGTTGATTTATTTTTAATAAGTCTTGCTTTCGCCAACTATCCGTTAACGTTGTCTAGAGTAAAGGAAATATTTTTAGAAAAGCAAAATTCAAATCAATCTAACATTCCAAACGATACTTAGGATAAATTATTTTAATTACAATAATAATTTCATATTAGTATAATTTCTAGTGGTATCCATGAGCCAATGTCCTACCCTGTGTTTCTGTTCATATTGATGAATGATGATGAATGAATATTTCCTCCTTGAACATACGCTGGAACCAACTCTTTTCTAAAAATATTATTACTATCTTTAAATAGATCTTTTTAAACAAATCCTTCAACCGCTTGCAACTGCAACGCTACTTCTGATAATTTGGCCACATTTGGATATATTTGTGTGCAGGTTCTATACTACCATGTTACGCGACGAATAAGTAAAATTCGTGCGACCATTGTCAATTAAAGTACCTAGGCTTTCACATTAATAATTTGCAAAGTTCGTACAATTAAAGCTAAACTCGTCTTCTTCTGAACATTTTACCCAACAATTAGCTTTAATTTACCCCTTGTTTTTTAGGATCGTTTTTAATACAGATTGAGCACATGCATTCTTTGGTCATGGAAAATTATTAATAAGATTTTGTTGGCAATCGTACACTGTGCCTTTTTCCCTGGTTGTACTCACAACTTTAAAAAAAGATGATCTGTGCATTTGCTTATCAATTCCATCTATCTAACCGTAATTGCATTATATTAATGCGAACGAAACATGACTTTGAGTACATACATGACTGACTAAAATATTATTGAACTTTCATGATACGAAGTTAGGCATGTATCCTATTGTACTCGGTAGCAGTTTTTGTCCTTTATTTGATACAAAAAACCGAGTGCTTGTCGGGTTTTTCGGTAAGGAGAAAATTCCAAAAAATGTTTAAAAGCCCGTTCCGAATTGCCGTATTTCTACATTGGTGCCAATTTTTACTACGGTTGCTCAAATTCAAGGAGATAATATTTCTTTTTTCTATTAACTTGGGCGTTGTTGAGTATAGATTGTAATACATTATTTGTTCAGTTAGAATAGATTTAATAAATACTTGAATTTTCAGAGGAAGTTGAAACAATGGGTTGCCCAAAACGACATTTTCTTGACCAATGTATCGCATGTGTTTACTTCACTTGGTGCATTAATATCCCAATAAATGTGAAATTAATGCAATCGTCAGAAAATAGCTTTCCTTGAAGCGTAATAAATAAATAAAAAAGTGGCCGGCGTTTTCAGAGTGTGAAGTATATTTAATATAATTACCTATAACACCAACAACATTACTCAATTATATTTCTAGCAAAATATCTTAATTTTAGAACCGCGTGCACGACAATCCTTGAGCATTTCCCATACCACAAACAGGAAATTAGAAACTGACTGGTACAAATAAAAAATATACCCATAAAGCCTGCAAGAATGTTCCAGTAGAAAGACGCAAAGTGCCGGCCCGATTCCGTACAGAAACAACAGAAAGATGGTCGAAACGTTTCCTTGCATGTTTGGGCGCTTCAGTGACGTATCCCGTAACACAGGAGTAAATTGAGTTTTCTCTCTAAGGAATCGTGGCCACCAGTTCAAGATTCCAGATGAAGTAAGTCCTTGCATCCGGTACAAAAACGTGGGATGCATTGTACCAAGTATGGAGAAACCAACGCCGAAATTAAAAAGAGGCTTCTTTCCCACGTCGGTCCGAAACTTTGGATGCGTCTGAAATAGTCGTTTTCCGTATTCATTCGCCATTCTCTCCGGTAGCAGCAAAGCCGAAATTGAAATTGCAAAATAATGTAGAAATTAAGTAAATTTTCATGAAAACTTTTTTAAACAAGACAATTTAAGTTAACTAGATCTATGCAAAATCTCAGATTTCTATCTCAACAACTGTGACCTCCACAACTTGCACACTTTTTGTCATTTTTGATAATACAAAAATGTTCATATTTTCCTAAATATCCAAGCTACATGACTGAAACTTTGACAATAAGTGTTCCTTAACTGTTTCTATTTTGCCATTAACTCAGACCAGACTTTCAAAAATATGTTGACGTCACCTTTCCGATCCTGGAAATACTACGTCAATAAAATTTACTATGAACTGCTCAGAATTCCACTTAACACTCAAACAAGTTCCGCGCAATTTCTCAAAAAATTGCATACATCAATTAGTTTACATTCCTCGATTTATTATACATTGCATCATGATCCCCAACAATGTGAAGGTTGAAAACTTTCTGTCGGCTGTAGTGTTTTGAGTAAAATTGTTCTTGTACATATAGGAAATTAAAGTTGATTGCATGCATTTTTTACTTGTAATGGTTTAACAGATTGCTGCTACGCCGCAGTGTTGATTTATCATGCTTCATGTTTTACTTAACCATCCAGATTTCAAAATCGCTGATCATAGTTTTAGATGAAAGAATTCAATTTCAAAACTTCGTGCAATGATGCACTTTGACTTAAAACAAACTAACTTGAAAAATATTCTTGTGGCATGTTATACAAATGCAAGAGTTATCTTAAATAGCAGCAACAGCAACATTTCAAATGTAATATTTTCTGGAATAATTTTTCTTCACTGGATTTAATTAATTGCATTACATAAATCAAAGTATCTGAATTTGAAAAGTTCTTTGTAAGCTGAAATTCAGTAATAATTACGTGCACATGACATTATTATTTGTTGATACTCAGGTCGCGTTTCTGAACTTGATCATATAAAAGAAAATGGGCTTTTATGATTTAAGATTGGCCTTTATTTCGGCAGTAATACATTTATTAATTGTCAAAAGTCAATGCAATAATTACAGAATTATGTAATTACAAATGGAGGTATTTCATTTTCCTCACGCAACAATGAGATGGAATGCTCTGTTAATTTTGTAGTAGAATTTTTGTAACATTTCAAAGTAGTTATTTACCCAATAGCTTAGTTTGCGCAATATTATCTTAAAGCTAATTATTATAGAGGTAGCTGTTACACCAAAACATTTTCAAGCATTGTCAAATTTCGGAATCAATTTTTCGAAATACGTGCTTGTTACCTGACCACCATACCATGCCTTGATGATACCAGAAATAAAGCACAGCAACAGGACAAATATGGATTTAGATTTTATGATAAAGTGTGATAACTTAAGCGCTAGCTTCAATCATTGCCATATAACAAAGGACCAGATAATGTTTGGATGGACGTATTAAATTCTAGTTTGACCGAACTACTAACATCTGGAATTATCGAAAGCCAAAATCGACAAAGGTTCCACCAAATAATTATTTTATTTTGCACTAATTGGAATCAATCATCAGACATCATTATCCCAGTCAATATAATGAATACATAACCGGCAGCATTGTTAATATGTCGTTAATATACGTGTGTGTGAGAATATAGAAAAAGTTGAAACGCTTTTATTTCTTTTAACTTTATTAAATATGCTGTATTGAGATTCGTGGAAACTAGTTTAATTAATTTCTGTGCTTCGATCAAATGAGTCATTTGAAATGAAATCTAATGAAAGCTGATTAACGAATGAAACATACTTTTGTTCGGCAAGAACGGCATTACATGGCCACATATGCTGCAATCCACCTTTACATTCTGTCCGCATAAATGTTTACGTATCCTTGGCATGATACCTTTAATGGTGAACCAGGCTGAATTCAAGTTGATCCAACAATCATACTTTATATTACAAACAATAAACTCGAACAATCCAAAATATCTTTTCTGCTATTTTTCATTACTTTTTTTGAAACTAATGTGTATATCTCGAAAACAAACTGATATAATTTCTATTGCTGTATTTCAGTTACTTGGCACAAAATAAATATCGCATACTGTTTCAAGTTTAGCGTCGCAATTGGTAAGGCGAGCAGAATAAGAATTTTTACAACAGCAGGTCATTACCTACGTTATCATGTTGTGGACTTTAGTACTGTTTAGCTACATTGAAATATCCAAATCTTGACTGGTTCAAAAGGACTAATGTACAACAATTGACACACGGCAATTGGTGACCGGTTTGAAATATAAGAAATGGTAAGTGATCTCACCAGCAAACTTTTAGATTTACTCGACGTATTGTCTATTGACAATTCTCTAGAATTTTTTAATTTTCAGTTCAAGTTCAGCGCACTTGGTTCTTAAAGTGGCCAATTGGATTTATATTGAAACAGGCAAATCCAAGGAATTTTTGCGACTTCATAATTGCTTAGAAATACAACTGAAGATGGTGTAGCGACGACAAACTAATATTTTCCCAATTTCTAAGATAGCCGCAAATCAAGTTGCCTGATATTTATTTTGGTTGCGTAAAATGCGATGAAAATATTCAAGTTGGTGTGATGTGACTTGAATTAATAATTCTTCGGGCATATTTTATTCACTTTCAGTCATAGCATAGCATTTACTGAAGAGAAATTATAGTTGCTAACTTTAATTCCATATGGATTTTTCAACACATTGAGGCAAGTACATCGCCAAGCTATACTAAATTATTATTAGACTAAAATTATACTGTTCCGGTGGAGTAAGGTTGTATTGTCCAATTTTGCATTTATCGTCTGCTACGTTTTCAGTAACTGAAATATTTGGTAAAATATAGTCAAATTAAACACCTAAATACTGCAAATTAACGCTATAAAAATCACATTTTTCTTGCACCGGAATTGTTCTCTCGATTAGGCCACCGAGATTTTGAAAATGGCCTTTCTAGAAATAAGTTTACAAATTTTTGGTCTACGGTAATAATTAGAAAACTTACAGTAGTTGTAGTATTAACTATGAGCATTTAGAGTTAAAAACAACACATTGAAAAGCATTTCCTCTTACTCTGTACTCCTTCTATCGTGTTAGGAATAGATATTATGTACCTACTACCAACCTTGGAATAAGCATCTGATCAAAGCAAACTATATAACCGATATTTCCAAATCAAATAACTATTTGCCATTTATGTTATGAAACGGGTTTCCTCTGTTCATTACATTCGTTTCGGCATCATCATTTGCAACGCAAATTGACAGGAAGGATGTTCAACATTCTATATCTTGTATATAAGAATTACCAAATGTTTTCTGCTAAATAGCATTAACTGAACCTATGTATGAATTTAGATTCAAATGAAGCCTATGGATCTCTATTTATCTGCAAATCCCGTTGCCGTCGACATCGGGTAAACAATGTAATCAGTAGACAAAATGTTTTGGTCGCATCCACATCTATTAAACTTTTCCAATAAAATTACTCATAATTTTTAAGGATTTAATAAAGTAAAGATGTGATTTTTTTTAGTTCTATCGCTTCAACTCGCATTATAGTATGTCTGCATTGAGATGCCCAGATAAGGGTTGTCCAACCGCTATTACGACAACTTTGTGTAATAGATAACAAATGCTGGAAATAAGATAAAGGAAAGAACATGATTTTTCCTGATTCCCGAGGTCTTTAGCTACGTCCCCGGTGCTTTTTCATTTTCATTTTTCACTTTTATCACTATGACAACCGCCGCTAACGAAGCGTTTCAAAAACGTGTGATTTCCTACTTCAAAAATTGTGCTCAAATATCAAAGGTCAATACCATGAAACATTTTACCAGCGAAGGTAAACGACAGGGTACTATATACAATACAATACATAGGTATTTAACTACAAAAAAACTAACTACGACCAAAATATAGGTGGACGACCTATCGTGGACACTGCAAAAATGAGAAACCGAATTTTGAAAACGTTTGAAAAGAATCCATTGATTTCAGTGCACGCAGCAACAAAAAAACTTAACATCAAGAAAAGTACTTTACAGGATGTTGAAGATAAGAAACTGGGCATTAAATCCTATACTAAGCAGGCTGCCCCAACGTACGTCCAAAATCAGGAGGAACGAGCGAAAAGTGGATTGAGATTTGTGTACAAAAAAAAATTACGCATTGTGTTAATAATTGACGATGAAACTTATGTTCCATGGAACCCTGCAGATGTGCCCGGAAGGAAATTTTTTCACGCTAAAAAAGTGGCATACCACGAGAATGCGAAGCCTAAAGCTAAGTTCCCCAAAAAATCCTAGTTTGGCAGGCGTTTGACGAATTTGCGATGTATCGGAATCGTTCACTTCGGAGGGCACAATCAACAGAGACGTCTACCTGGAGGAATGTGTCAAGGCTCGATTGTCATCCTTTATTGACCAGCATCCAAGCGTGATAAAGTTTTGTTCTGGCCCGACATGAGTACTGCACACTACACCAAGAAAGTGTCAGATTGCCTAAGTGAAGAAAACGTTTAATTTGTATCAAAACCTAAGAACGCCCCCAATGTGCCGCAAGCGAGAGTAATTGAAAGATTCTGGGCATTATGCAAGTCGGTATACTCCAAGCGACCAAATGCACCAAAAACGTTGAGAGAATTCAAAACTATCTGGACAAATATTAGCAAGAAAGTAGCTAAGGAGTCGGGAAAAGCAGTGATAGAGAGCGCAGCAAAGATGATCCAAAAATATGGTGCCGTGGCATTCAAGAATCTGAAACAGCATAACCTTTTGTAGCTTAAGATATGTAGATTTTGAAAAAATAAGCCCCATTGGCACGAGCCTTTTCAGTTTTGAGTTACTGAGGGACAGAAAATGTCGTAATAGCGATTGGACAACCCTTACCATCATTTTCAATCTATGGACAGGTGTCGCAGATGGCTTAGCAGATTATTTGAGTCAATCCAAGGCATGCAATGAATTGTATATTTATATGATTGTTAATGATCCAGCAAGTCGTTTTTGAGCATTCCGAGTAATAAATCTCCGATTTGTACGTCATTTTGTTGATTTTGCGGATAGTTGAGGATTACATGGCGAAAAGGTTGGGGTTCGGAACATTAACATTTTAATGAGTTACGTAATTAATTAATGGTGCGTATGTCAATTTGTTTACATACCTCGATTTGGTAAATTTGCATGATAATCCCCAAACGAGAAAGTTAGTTGATAGTTTTCTGTCGGCTGAAGTGTCTTGAGTAAAATAGTTCTTCGTGATTGATTATGCGCAAATACGAGTAATCGTGAAACGGATTGCTACAACGCCATCGTGTTGATTTTGCAGGCTTGGGAGTATTTGTGACCATGCAGGTCTCTTAATCACTCGCAATTTCAGATTTGCATGGGTTAATTTAATTTCAATTACATCATATCACTGATTGGAAAACATTGATTGTAGAATGCCTTTCATCTTCCCACTGAATGCGGAATGGTTTATTATCATGCAATTATTACTGGATAGTAATAACTGTTTGCAAATTTATATTCTCAGTTGAACAGAAAAATTCCAAATTGACAAGATAAAAATAAATGTTGGTAACTTGTGAATAGTAGATTGGCCATGACCGAAATTAAACAACACTTGCAACACAATCAGTGGTGGTACCGGAGTTTTGGATTTCATTGATTATGATACAATTTCACTTTAGGTTTACAAGTACATATATTAAGTGATGATTTATGATACAAATACAAGTATGATATTTGTGCGGCATTGGGTTGATTTCGGCAGGTTGGTATGAAAGAACATGTAGCAGGTCGAAAACAAGCGGAACTTGCAGTTTCGTCAGCGAGAGTTGGGTTTTAAATTAGAAGCTTTGTGTATCAAAATTGCGAAGCAATATGGTTTGATTTCTAATAGCGATGATTTTAAAGCAGTGGTATTTAAATTCTTAAATTTGAGCACCTGGACTGTTTTACGCTATAAATATTTTCTACTTTGCGCAAGCCTTCCATAGACAGATGTTCAGCTCAAATCTACCACCACATCTATTCGAGACGGCTCCAACTTCAAGCATTCTTATGGTGGCACACCGTGCGACAAATTACTGAACTCGTCTCATTGTCTCTCTTTTACCATACGCAATTTTATGTTGCTACAGATATAATGGAGTTACAGTTTAAATATAGCAATTATTAACAGACACGTTGAATTTCTGATGTGATTTTGACTTGGGGCAAACGTGCATTCTTATTTTTTGCATTTTATGTTATAAAATTGCAAAAGATACCTTCAATAGCATGAGCAACAACATTCCAAATACAATAGTTTCAGAAATGTTTTTTCCTCTCACTGAGTTTGATTAATTGCACTACATAAATCAAATTACATGAATTTGCAACGTACAAAAGTGAGCTGAAATTCTGTAATAATTATTTGAACTTGATATGACTATTTGATGACACTCAAGCCGCGTTTCTACAATTGATCCCTTACAAGAAAAATATTTTTTTTACGATTCACGATTGTCTTTCATGTCCACAGTAATACAATGCGTTTATTAATTATCAAAAGCTCTGAAGACAGAATGCAATTTGTTTTGCCTCAAGGTTTTGTTGCATTCATCTTTACAGTTTGAAATGAGAGAACAAATCATAATAATAAACCAAGATGCAATAATTACGCAAATTTGTAACCACAAATTCAGGTATTTCTTATTTGTTTTTGCGCAACAATGAAATAATAGCGTCTTTTAATTTTGTAGTATTTCAAAATCGGAATGTGTTAAATAACCAACTTTCAGCTTTTCCAACTATGAGGTATTAACAATCAAAGTAACTGTTACAGAAGTCAAAATTGTCAAAATCAAATGAAAACTTAAGACACTAACTCTGGTATGGTTGTTATGCGTATTCATGGTGATGTAAAAATCCTACTGCTCCTGTGATTAGTAGTTTTTAGAAATTTCATTAACCTTTGTTGTCAATTAGTTGTGATGAATGCAGACGTCGGAACAAGCACTCTTACTGCTATGCTAGAGTTACATTGTTTTCAGAAGGCACCTTGCTCGGCATCTGGTATAAATGGAAGAAATTGGTGACTATTGCCATAAAACTTACAAAACAATCTGGTATGTAAAATTCATTTGCCTTAAAGTTTCAGTATGGGGATGTTTTATGTTCTACAGTTGCCTTTTTGAGGCGCCAACTCTTGTAATGTTTCTAATGTGCTTTATAAATAAATTGTAGCTAACGGATGTAAATAACGGCTGCGGAATTGTATCTAACAGACTACCAAGTTTTAGCTTTAGAATAATTACGCAATTGTAAATGAGGACAATAATGAGCGTGTCAAATGAATACTATCATTAGCGTGAGGAAAAACATCCGTAAGCCGCATTAAGCGTATGTAATGCATGTATAAAGATACGTAAGAACGAGCGACGGCAACAATTATTAATTTGAATATGGTCTAATTAGTTGTAGTGCGGTATCGAATGCTTAGTAGTACTTTAATATACAATGCCTCATTATTCATGTCCAATCCCAAGTTTAACGTCACTCTTGATAGTAGAATGGGCTGCTTTTGATTTCATTAGCAATAGAGTGTCCGGAAAAGCCAACATTTACGATGCAAGTGTCGGGATTTCTACATACGTCAAATTTTATTAGCTATGACGATACGCTGTAATATTGCGATCGTAATGATTGTATATGCCGTCATAATTCGCACTTCAATAAAACCATGATTTCCTTTTGACCTGCAATATCTATTCCACAATTAAACAAAATGTTTTAGTACATTGGATTAGAGAATAGCAATATAAAATATAGACAGATGTTCGGTCAGCAAACTTAGCAAATGTTTGATATTATTTATCCATTCGGATTTTGTTGAAGCCAGTTTCAGTCGTTTTATGCAAAACTTGAACGTCCGCGTAGTTTTGTTAGTGTCCAGTAACTGATTTAACAGATAAAGGTTTAACGCACCTCTCAGCGATAGAGATGTTTCTTATATACGATGTTGTGTTTAACTTTGTATACAATGCGCCCCATAACTCTGCTTGGTTTTTAAAATTTACTAGTGCTAGTCTAACAATGAAGTATCGCATCAACGCAATTTGTTTCCAGAGACGTCACACGCGTTAGAAGGGATTAGACATAAGTCTTTGAGAGTCTGTGACCGATCAAATAAAGTCAAAACGGATATCAAAGCAAGAAGCATATCAATAAATTAGGCACGATTCGTACTGTTTCTGGAAATTTTCATTCAACAAATTGTCGGCAAATATTTTTTAAATTTAATTTATTATCAGAATATTAATCAATGCAGTATTCACTTCTCCATATAACAACCATACGTATTTAATTTTGTTAACATTTGGTAGCGGTAAATGCTACCGTTTTATGTATAATGAAACCAAGTTTCCACTACATGTTTCTTGACTTTAATACAAACTATTATTGTTTGCTCTGAACAACGTCAAAAACTAATTTTAAAAATTTCAACCGTTTACTAACCAATGAGTTATTTGAAGGCGCATACTGCAGTTCGTCTCGTCCAACTATTAATCTTATTCTTCGTATTACTTAAGGGGGAAATATTTTATGGAATGTGAAATTATATATTAACTTTCAAGTAATTAAATGTCGTTTTTGTAATTTTCTAGGTATGGTGGAATTTTGTTTGTACAGATATTTTCAGTGTTCATGTAATATGTTCAAATGAGTTTGACATGTAGATTTTGTAAAGTGCGTGCTGTCGCCAACTAGTAGGTTACTTTCTTCAGAAAGCATTAAAACTGCAATCTAACATGATACGAATAAAAATTTGTTGCGACACGAATGGGCCGTTTCCGTTACGAAAAACTTATATTATAATAAACCTTCTTAATTGCGGCGTATTTGATAATTAACTCGGCTTCTCGTTAAATTACTACAGGGAAAAGGTGAAAGAAAGGTTTACTAAAACGTCGGAATATATAAATTAGCTGGCGCTCAGAAATCTTGTATTCTAGATTGATCCGTTGGGTTTTTTGTAAATAGGCAAAACCAGCTACTGAGTATTTTGGTACGATTGTAGCAGGATAGTAAATGGACTAGTTACTTATGGAAGATGATTGAAATTACATGACACAGTTTTAATATCATTTCTATATAATGGGAAATGAACTGCTGTATTCAACAAAACTGCTGTTTAGTTAATTGTTCTGTTAATTAATAACTTCGTTAATAAATCATAATATAAACTGTTTTGTAATAGGGTGTTACGTTTCTATAAAACGTAACGTACGTTTCTGTACGCGCAATTAGTTGTACAATTGAAAATTGTAACTTTGTTAAGTTTCCTTACTACCTGTATTTATAGTGCGTTTTATTTTTCAAGAAATGAATTTTCATTACAAACATACTTTTTGAAAAGACTTCCTCAGTCAACCGGTTAGTTAATATGATCCCAAAAATTTTACAATCCCGCTTCAAATTTAACGCCGTTATTGCTGAAGTGATGTATTTCATAAAGTGATTATGGCACAGGTACATACCTTCGGAACGGCGCTAATTGTTGAGTAATAATTAGATTGATTGGGAAGAATAACACGTTCTAATGTGGCAATTATATTTAAAAACGTTTTCTTCTCATCCTATTCGATCGTAATATGCTTGCATTGAAATGCATTGGAATATTAACACTAACAGAGGGTCGCGTGGACAACCTTAGCTTGGACGATAACCACTACTCACTTGCTTGCCTGCTATTCAAATTGAATATGAAACCTGTATAGATTTTAAAAGTTGATGTGATGAGAATGGTTTGTTGATTTTTATAGTTGTTTTGCAGGAGACCAGGAAGTAAGCATTGAAGTTTCATTGTTCCATATAGTTATGTCATACATACCTGTTGTCTATTATATTTATTCCAATAAAATTTTAATGCACTCATTTGCAGAGCATTTGGTAACTTCCTTCAACTCACTTATCCAGAAAAACGTTCCCCTTTACCTAAATACTTTATGAAAGTAATTTACCACTCTGTTATAAATTATATTTATGAGAGCAAACGATCGTCCTACATATGCACCAATTCCATGATTCCCTTACACGGACTGAAAGTATATCATCAGAATTAAAAGTCCCGATTTTCCCTACTTAGATATATGGCATATGGGGAGACGTGAGAATGTAAATGGGAAAAAGCATGGAAATTCAGGGCGGCAATTCAACTCGGGACTTTAAATTCTGATGATATACTTTCCGTCCGTGTATGATACGCTAAAAAATTATGCAGAACAAACACGGCGCGACGTTCTAAGAATGCTCACTTGATGAAAAATAAAAGGCAGGTTCTAGACGCTGCAGGTACATATCGGTTCGGTTGTAGCAGATATATTTAAACAAGAATAAAATAAGTTCCTACCTTTCGGAATTCAACTTATTGTGTCGAAACTAAATAGCCAAAACCTTGACAGTTTGACAAAACCCATATTTTGAACGTCTTAAAATTTACGTTAATACCGCAGTCAGCGACTGAAATAGGTTTAAAGGAATCATAATCGAATGTTGTGTTTCCACATATTTGCAAACTTATTGAAATAATGTACAAGTCAATTGAGTGGATTAAAACAAACGTAACCCAAATATTAGAGTTATTACATCTCCTACGAAAATATCTTTGGCAACAATGATGTAGCCGTGTAGTGGATTGCAACCATTTAAATTTTCTACCACAGACGGAATGTAAATGAACAATAAGATATCGAAAGCCATAGCGTAGAAGTTGTACCTGTGTGTCCGAAAGATTGGTGTCTTAATTGGATGTATGAATGGATGGAAATTGCATACAATTTGATTTTGACAATTGCGTTAAGTAAAAACTTAACTAATTCACTCAACAATCAACGTACTTCATTGTTTAACCGTTTTCTTATTTCTAAAAGTGAATGTTAAGACTGCGACAGCATGAATGTTAACAGAGTGGAAAATCGACTAAATATTAAAAAGGTACAAAATGAAACTAAACTACAACAACGCGAAACAGTTGTTACGAGGGAGAATAAATTGCACTAACTCATATGTTGTCAATCAGAACTTTTCTGTGGAAATTTTATCATTAACAGAATCCCTGTACAAAAGTGAATTAAAAAGTTACATGTTCTCATTTTCTGCTTTCATGAAATTGAAAGCAGAAGAGTCAATTCATGAAAGTCCGAGGCTATGATTGCAATGTGGATTTCTTATTCAAGGAAAGAATAATATTTCATCACTCTATTATAAATTCAACGCCCAAATATGGAACAAGAGCGACTCTGTTCTTTTGATGCAATAAGGTTATTCAGAAGGTTTGCAATTGTGATTCAGGGAACCGTACCGGAATGGTGTTATCCTTATACTAATAATACCCTTCGATGAAATTGTAAAATGAGTGATTGGCAGATAGATTAAAACGGTTGGTTCCATCCCAGCAACAGCTTGATATTGGAGTACCTAAAGATTTATACAGATTTAAATGTACGATTTCGTATTCGAATCATCAAAGCGTCACGAAAATAGGGGAGATTTCTTTTCGCCAGTGTTTTGCGCCTTATTGTTTAGTTTTTGTGCATGGAATTTGTGTTCCTGACTTGCATTCATTTTCAGTTTTAGCCAGCTTTATCTTTCGATGCACGTACTAATTAACTTAGAATCACGTATTTTATCCGGAATTTCTTTGACGAAAGTTAAATAAAGAAAGCTCTAATTTTGACTTGAGAAAACTGTATGAAAAAACTCCATTGTACATTCATAAAATTACTATGATCACGTATTTCATATTCTAAAAAAATAAAATCACTCAGCGGGAAAATTAGATTATTTCATCAAAGTTTGTCCAATGGTTAATTGGACGCTGGTAACTACCGCGATACAAAATTGTCGCCTTCTAATTGTAAGATATATTTAAACTCTCCGAATGAAGATTTGCGGACTTTGAGTTTGTGCAAAATATAATCTATTATCGTGTCGGAAGCTGGATTACAATTGAAGACATTTGCAGGCAATTCGAATTTTTTTTCAAATAATTTTGAATTAAATCATAATGGATGTAGCTCATCAAGAATAAATAACAATAACAATAGGTCATT